>JAMAKO010000047.1:0-203297 GCA_023628555.1 Chaetomiaceae sp. R4402 | reverse complement strand
AACTCACTAGCGCTCTCGCTTAACCCCTGTTTTGGTCAGGCCAGTGCAGGGGTAATGGTCAGCTCACCTGTACCCTGTGTATGTTGCGGGTATCTACTTTCTTCTGGCGGTCCAGGTTGCTGGTGGGTTCGGCGATTGTTATGTACATGTGCTAGCTAGCTGCGCACAGATTGAGACTCATTTGTTCTCAAATTAGTGAGGCGGAGAAGTGAATAACTCTGCTTCACTTCCCGTGTCTGCGGTTGAGGGCGAAGTCACCAGCTTCTTCAACCCTGCCTGTCTAGTGTGCACAGCTGCATCCCAATATCTATGGTCTCGGAGCCCACGAACCTGTTCAGCTGTTTCAAGAACCACAAATCAGGAAATCATAGATTAATCGTTCATTGCCTCGTCACCTAGTCATTCCTTCACCCACCCACAGAACACCTCTATGTACACATCCATCCAGCCCACCCAACGTCACCAAAATGACTAACTCAAATTCCCCCATCGCAACGCAATGCTCGCTCGCTACAATGCCCCAACCACCCGCCTAGTCTCCTCCTTAAGCACTTGGTATTTCCACGTCAAACCTTTTCCCCCAACGCCAAATCGCAACTCAATGCAACCCCGTCTTGCTATCCGCCCCGGCGCCAGCAGGACGATACGCGTCCTGCTCATCATACGCCGGCGGCAAGTCGTCCTGAGCACCGCCGTGCTGCGAGTACTCCGGCGGCGGGGGCGGGGGCGGCGGGTACTGTTCCGCACGGGCCGCCTCAGCAGCAGCCTCAGCCGCTTTCGCCTCAGCAGCGGCCGTCGGCCGGGGCGGCTGCGGCGGCGGGACGTCAGCCGCAGAAGTAGCAGCCGAGAGCCTTGGGTGGGCAAGACTCAGGTTCTGCATGCCAGCAACCACACCAGGGCCGCTACTCGTCCCGGCTGCTGCCGAGGGCGGAGGCACCCACGCACTGGGCGGCGCGCCGGTGTTGCTAGCGCCGGGCGAAGCAGCAGGCACAAACCCAGCCGGACTGACCGGCCTCCCCGCCGCCCCTGCCACTCCGGCACCCGCACCGACACCTTGACCCTGCTGGCCGCGCCACCCGCCCTCAGCACCCCTTAGCACATCAAACAACCCCTGCGCAGCCGCAGGCCACACGCCCGCCTGCGAAGAACTACCGTGGGCGGCGGCGGCAGACGGCAGCTCGCCGCGCAGGATGCGCGCCGCGGGCACGGCAGCGCCGTAGAAGCGCGCGTTGGCGCCGTCCCGCTCCGCGATCACCGTGCCATCGATCTGCACGCCGGCGAAGAGACCGCGGGATTTGACGTAGCTGTATACCGGCTTGCGGATGGCGTCGCGGAAGGGGCTGGGTTTGCGGTCTTTGTTCTTGCCGTGCTTGTCCGCGTGCTTCGGGTCGTCGTCGTCGCTGCCCATGCCCTGCTGGTGCTCGGGCACGGGGCTGGTTTGGAAGTGCGTGTTGTCCGCGGAGAGCGGGCGTTGTTGTGGCTGAGGGGGGGCGAGGTTGGTGGTGGCGGGGTGTTTTGCGTCGCTGTCGCGGCCCCTGCCGGGTTGTGGGGGTTGGGTTTGGTTCTGGTTCTGGCTGCTGCTTCCGCCGGCGGGGACGCCCCAGTCGAGGGCGCCGCCGGCGCCGAACGGGCCCGCGGTCACGGCGAGGTCGGAGCCCAGGCTCAGCCGCGTCTTGGTGAACAGGTCGAGCGCCTCGCGCGTGTTGATCACAATGACGCAGTCGTAGATGTCCACGCCGGCGACGAAGCCCGCGCCGATCGACGTCACCTGGATGCCGCTGGGCGGCGACCAGCTGCCGTCGGGGAGGCGAGCGAGCAAGACGCCGCTGCCGCTCGAGCCGGTTGCGTGGAAGCCGAGGCGCACGGCCGTGAAGATGGCAATACCCTGGGCACGAGCGATGACCTTGGACGGGATGGTCAGGAGAACGCGGGGCTTCTTGGGTTTGCCAGACGGGGAGGCGGGTGGTTTGTCAGAGGAGGGCTGGGTGTTCGTGGCCGCTGGGGCAGCGGTGGATTCGATCTGAGGCACGGCGTCGCCGTAAATTCCGTCCTCTTCAGAGAAGAGTCAGCAAAGCGGGCAATGCCGAGGGGAGATACAATTCGACTTACTACAGAAGCCCCTCAAAATGCGGGCGGCCTTCTCGCACTCCTTGTCCAGCGACTCGGGCAAGAAGCCCTCCGACCCGAACTTCTGGGCCAGCGCGTTCACCGGCCCGGCAACCTTGCTACTGAAAGCAGCGCCAAGAGCCGAGAACTTGCTCGGCTTTTTCTTGCCATGCTCGCCCTCGCTCTCGCTGTTGCCGTCGTGATGGGAATGCTGACCCCACTTAGGCGGATGATCGTCGGTGGGCGTCGCGTTGTAGATGTCATCCTCGGCACCTCCCAGCGGCGGCGCAAACCGAGGGTGAGCGGGATCGTACGCAGGAATGTTGTAGTCGGGGAGAGGAGTCTCGTTGGAGTGCTTCGGCGCGGAGGCTTGAGGGGGTGCGTGCGAGGTCTGGATGGGCGGCGGGCCGGGCGGGGGAGGTGGGAAATACTGCTGGTTTCCCTGCTGTGACCCTGGGGCAGCCGGCAGCTGCTGCTTGTCGTTCGAGCTCATTTTCTCGCTGCTCGATCGTACTCTTCGTGGTCGTGGCAGGGTCGTGCTGTTACTAGAGGGGTTTCGAGTGTGGGTGCGGGGAAAACAGAGCCGGAGGCAGAAGGCGGGACTGGCGCTCTCAGCTTTATGCACTCAGAGCAAGCTGGTCTGGATCTTGTGTTGAGTTGGAGAAAATGGAAGAAAATACGTAAGCCCAATGTCTCTCATTGACGAACGTCTATCAAGTGAAGCTGGTTTCGGCTTCCTGTGGTGTACCGGGAAGAGGCCTCTGGACACTTCAAGGAGCGTCGCACCTTTTGACGTCATTGTTGTGGCTGGGTTGTGGCGGCTGCCGCGCGTCTGATGACAACTTTGGCGAAGCAGGCATGCAGCAACAATAACCCGACTCCACCTCTCTGGCTCAGGTCCACGCTTCTTCTGGCCTCGATCACATCATCGATTCTTCGAAACATCAATGCGAGTTCCCAGTGCCAGTTGGCAAACCATTGCTGCATCTTATTTAGTCGACTCCGCAACTCTTCCTATTGCAAATCACCGGCCGCCGATCAATGGCGTTCTCACTCCATCCCTGAGCTTAGTGGGATCCAGTCAGATTATCTCAAAAGACTCTGGGTTTCTCTTCCGTTCCGTTCCGTTCCATCTGCTGTTGGGGATCCAATTCACGGCCTACTCACAGGCTAGTGGTTTGATTCCACATCTAATCTATCGCATTCAAGTGGTCGAGGACGCCATTCACAGCAGTTTGTCGTCCTCCGAGTCGTGGCGTGATATGGTCATCGCGCTGTGCCAACGGCCTTGTGGGTAACTCGACTGTGCCGAACCTCTTACATGACCTGTTCTGTACACCCGCTTTATCCACACATGGTTTGTGGTCTAAGGCCTTCGGTGTAATTGCCTATTCGCTAGGGAATGGGTTGCAACATGCATCATGCGCTGTGAATATGTGCGCACCCATTGGATCGCTGCCGTCACCATCCCGTTGAAAGATCCATGAGATCTAAGGTTCGGTGGTGCCTCCCCGCAGGCGCGTCATGCAGCAGCGGGAAGCTTACGCAGTATTGTGTATGTATAGTAGGGCTTGGATAAGCTGGCAGCTGTGAATCTTAGGTGCTCGTAGATTAAGTGTGGCTTGCCGTTAATATCCTGCCGTGATCGGCGACCGTTCCAGTGGATTTCGCCGGCCGCGTCTCTGGGACACGGCTCGGGGCCTTGCCTCAACCCTCCATGGGCCACGTTGGGGTCTGGATCTGCAGCTTTTGCATGCGTGGATATGAGCGCGTTTTGATGCCTGTGATTGGCGCCTGAGTCAGAACAGCAGGCAATGTAGGTGTGGCAGAAAGTTTCAGCATTGGGCATAATGTGCTCACTCACAAGTATACGTTTGAAACGTACTGCCTGAGCCTTGCGTGAGCTCCCAATCTCCGCTCTCAGTCCTATTCCATATGTCTGACATTACCTTGGACCCGCCACTGCAGTCAGTCATGCGAAGTACGCGCCACCGTTCGCCACCAGTTGAACCCCGCCGAATTCGCGATTAATCTCGGGGAAGTGAACCCCGGCGAACTATGGTGGATATGTTGGGAAATTCCCCTGATCCTGTTGTTGAAGCGGAGGCAGCTTTGGGTCGAACAACTGAATGGGCAATGTCGAGCAGAGCGAAGAGTGCGAGAGTGGAAAGAGAGGGAAAGATGGGAATGGAAGCACACCGCCCGGGCGGGACACGGGTACTGGGTTTAGGTATCGTGGTCTTTCGCCATCAAGGCACCCTTTCGCACCTGCTTCTCTCTACCAAAGTCGCCCGACCCGACCGCAAACACCTGGTGCCTACCGAGCATGCCCTTGGACCTCGGGTCGACTGCGCTCTGACGCCCTGCAGGTGCCGCCCGTCTATGAATCAACGGTCTCTCGATAAAACGCAAAGAACGCACACCAGGCATGCAGCCTGGAGCTGAAGTTCGAGGAAGGCGGGCTCAGCCCCAAAACGAGATCACTAGATGCCTGAAAACACCTCCTCAAATCTCTCTTGAGAAGATGGGGTGGATCAAGAGGAAGCGGCGTCGTCCGAGGTGTCATCATCGGACGAATGCAGGTCCCATGCCACCGCATCTGTTAAATTTCCTGGTGGTGACAACGGGCAGCAGATTGCGGGGAAGGCCACGTGGCTGAGCAAGAGGTTAGTCAAGCGTGACGGGATGCTGTTGAGTGAAGCCCTTGAGGCTGAATAACGGGTTTGTCAAGGAATCATTCGATGGATTCTTCTGTACTCCCACACCTGGTTCTGTCAATGCTCAGCTGACTAGGTAGGTACTCACCTACGAGGAACAAAGCGTCCGGGGCTTGTGCGAAGATTCCAAGAGGGCATTATCCGTTGATGGTGGGCACGGGAAGACAATGGATTATTGGGGGCGAGTGCGACCTCAGAGCCAGCTCAGACTGGAGGCTATGCCGGCATTGAGCCTCTGGTGGGCCGTTGAGCTGCCGCCGACATGGAGTCCCAAGGTGACAGCTCGCTTCCATCGTCAGGACGTCCTGTTCTCGAGTCGCCCACCTTCGGCTGCACGAGGATGACCGAAGCCTTGCACACACCTCCCGCGTTCTCCGCACTCTCCATCAAGACCGCTCACGATGCCCGATGATCCGACCGACGACCCCTCATCACCAATGCGGAAGACCTCAGCTTGGAGCCCCGCGCCCTGCCTTGCCCTGAGCTCTTCCCGTCCCTCAGACGCGCCACATGCACCCCGCGCAGCCCGCGCGCGCACACCACGCAGCCCGTGCCGCGTGTCGTCACGAGCGAGCTGCATACTAAGGACGGGAATGGGGGCCTTGCTGTTACGAAGACCTCAGTCAGTCCTCCCTCTCCGACGCCGGTCAGCAGTCTATCTCGCGAAGCTCCGCGCGTGGCGTGATGTACTCCGCTCCTCCCGGAGCCGCAGCACAATGAGACGCATATCCGGAACGAATTCGAAGGACCAGGCGACGACGCCAACAAGCCCAACTTGGCGGTCAAGGCAGTTTTTCGAATGCAATGCGTGCGCCAGGGTGACACAAGGCCGACGCGCCGCTTTATTGCTTGACAACCCTGACCTCGTCGGGTCCTGCGTGAAGTGGCGTTGCCGCGTTGGAGGATTACCTGGTTACCCTCCCTGGACAGGACGGCAGGTGCTGCAGTGCTTCCGGGGTTATCGGACGGCTTTTGCAGCGGTCGGAGCACGTGGGTTGTGTTGAGATCCGATGTTGCCCTTCACCACGCCCGCAACTGGGATCTTTTGACGTTGCCGGTTGCCGGTCGCCGGGCCACACATGATGGTCACTGCAGCGCTGCTTGAAGCAACCTCATGGTCAGGTCAAGACAGGTGCAGTTGGGTGGCCGCGTCAGTCGCCTGTTCAAATCTCTTTGATCGAAGCTTCCCGCTTGACGATGCACGGCTGCCTGTTTTGCCTTCCCCCTCGGACCATGCCGAAAGCAGTTCATTGACATCCATCCCCGGCCGATGTCAAAGAGGAAGGCTCGGCTCGATGCAACGCTGCATGGCGCTGGTCTCAGCCCTGGCGGGAAGGAGCTCATATCTCCGCTGATTGGTGCATCCTTCAGCCTAACCCCACCCGCGGCGATGACTCCGCGAAGCCCGGCGCTGCCGACCCCTGCTCTCTGGTTTGCGCAGCGATCCCCCCCACATCCCGTCCTTCGGCCAATTCCTCAGCCAATTCCACGCGTTCTCTGTTTGCTTTCCAGAAGCAGCATCGAGGTTGCGAGGAGGGGTCGCACAGTCGCATTCGCCAACTCCCAGAGTTCCAATCCGCGCTCAGGGCAACCTCGGAAGAGTCGCTGGGCACCACCTAGCAACTACCGGTCTCACGCGTTGCACGACCTGACGGCCTGCAAGGTTCCTGAACAATCCCACGTTGCCGTCTGCCATCACGAGTTTCATTCATTCCAGGATCATGTCCGTTGGGGGTTTGAGTGTCAACGCTCACGCCCACGGCCTCCATCGGGGCCACTTTCTTCCCGATGGCTTGGACTCCTTCCGATGCCGAGCCTGCCCTCCACCTGCCCAGCCGCCGTTGCATGCACCTGCACGTGTGCGCGAGGGTTGACCGCCAGATACGAGAAGGTCAAGCTCCCGCGTCTTGCGCCTGGCGCTGGCGCCCCTGCCGTGAGCGCACTCGGACTTCTCGGCTGCAGGGTGCGTGCAGAATAATCTTCTGCGCAACAACCAGCCGAGCCGTGTGCGGAACAGAGGTGTGGAATCAGAGGCAGGACACACGGGATGAGGAGGGGGTACAGGAGGAGGAGGAGGAGGAGAGGAGCTGAGGTGATGGAGTTGGAGGTTACCGGCAGGCGGGAGCTATCTTAGCTCCTCCTCCTCCGCCACTTCCAGCTCGCCTGGCACTGCCTATCAGTTGCTCTCAGACCCGCTGGCTTGCTGTAGCGCTCTCTCTCGATGTAGCATCGGCTGCCCGAAGCGGGCATCGTCTAGTCGCAGCCGAGAACTCCCCCGAGCGAGACGGCGACGAGCAATGTGCCGGCATCGGAATACCCGCTCTCGCGAGACACTACGACCTAACTACCGGCGCTAGCGGACAGGCGTCTCGCTTGTCTGCCACTCTGGATGAGCAACATGTCAAACCAAGTGGGAGGAGCGAAGTGGGCAGGAGAGTGCCTGATGGAAACAAAACTAACACCACAAGGAGATTTTGTGAGTGAACCGATATACGTCAAACGCGATTGGGCAACGAAGCGGGCTGACAGCGGGATGCGCACCAATAGTCTGGGCAGCCAGCATTATATTTAGCAACCGAACACGGCTCAGGCCCGACCCCTTCCAGGGCAGTTTTCCCACGCAAGTGTGCAGCTCCTCCCGGGCACGTCGGCCCTGTGAATGGCTCGATTGCGTCAAGCCACGATGCACAAACCACGATCTCCGACGCCGGTGCGCTGGAACTCATTCCCCGCCAAGTCAGCCCGAACCGCAGATCCCAGCTTGTTGGGTGAGCAGTTTGATCTCCCACGTTTCATGCTAATCAGGTGGAAAATTAATAGGAAGGACATATATGCCCAGAACGCGTGGGCAATTTTACACAGTGCTTCGACAGCCACCACAGCGACCACAGCATCGCAGCGTCACAGCCGGCATCGTTGCAGAAGCGAGAACATGGCAGGAACACGCTACAGAAGCGAGTCGAGTCGCAACAGGCCGACGACAAGCCTGACGTGTCCCATCCCTGCCGCCGCGTCTGCACTCTATACTTGTTTTGCCCTAGCCCCGGCCGCGGGCCATACTCTAATCTTTTCAGGTGTGCGCCTCTAAACCAATTCGAACTGCTAGGTAGTTGACGGGGCGCTGTCCACTGCATTGAGCTTAAGCACACTGGCCAATGAATTCGCGGCGTTCTCGTAGCTCCGAGCAGCTTGCGCGAACTGGCACCCTCGCTCGGGAGTAAGCACCCTTCAACCATCCCGACTGCTGGGCCCGTGACCGACAACCTCCGTCCGAATCCGATCTGCCTACGCAAGGCTTGGGGGCGCCCCCGTGAAACTCGAAGACAAGCACCCGGGATGCTCGGGTCAGGCCTAGCTCCCTCATCAGCTTTCCTGTCTGGGTATGACTGTCCTTGCAAAGCAGCCTGAGCCCCTCATTTTCGGGATTTCTCGCGCGCTTGCCGAGCGTCCCCGTAGAGAGCATCAAGATGCCAACGGCTCTCACACCGCACAAGCGCGACAAGGACTGTGTACATGTACATGTAAGCTGCAGCTGCAGTGGGGTGCCCAAAGCCACGGCAGTTATTCCGACCACCCGTTGTCACTTGGCTTGGGATGACTGGACGACTCTGTTTCTTCCAACATGCAGGAACTTCGGCCTGCACCTTCGGACGAGATACGAAGGACCTGATGCCGCACGGCTCAGTTGTTCCGTGTTCTGTTACCGCGCACACCCTACGAAAACCAGCCCTCCACCGTCCCGCCAATGAGGGGTCGTTCCAGAGAGAGGGAGCCGAGCGGGATACCAATTTACACTAATCTAAATGCCATATCGGTAGGGCAGAGGCCCGCCAAACTACCGGCGGGTGCTGGGCGAGAATGCCACCTCGAGCGTGACATCCCTAATGGGACGACGATGGCGCAATCCACTCGGGCCGCCATGTTACGCTGCGTGGTATCGACTGCTGTCACTTAACGCCACTTTGTACATACTAGTGTATGTACACTACGTGCTCGGGCAACTGGTCCCTGACAATCCTGGAAGCCGATCCTCCACAGTCGTCTGCATCCACTTGGATGCCAGAACGTGTACCACCGCACCCAGTTTGGGGGGCGCTTCGTGGGTACTTGGCACTCGTTCTCGTACGAGTTAGGCACCCCCTGCCCGATGGCCGCCGTCAGCAGCGGCCCTGCTCCGGCAGGATTCAGACCTGCTACCCTATTTCTCCCCTCATGCGAGTCATAGAAGTCTGACAGATTATTCGAGACTCTTTCCTTTGACGGATCTCCTCGGAGCTAAGGTCGTACGAATGAGTCTTGACAGGGCGCCGCGTCGTCCAGTGACCACATGGCATTGCCAACCGAGCGGCGCAAACACAGCAGACCCGGATTTGATTCCACAGCCCCGGACCTCACAGCGAAGCCTTACAACCAGCCTGAGGACTGTCATTTCTCTATCCTGGCATGCATGCCTACGCCACAGGATCACGAGATCGTTGTCCATGTGCCCCCTGCACTGAACCCCAGTTACCTCCGATCCACTCAACGACCGCAGTGCAGGCCGAATCTGCACGCACTTTCCCCTTTCCCACGTTGTCCCGTCTCTGCCCCATGCTGAAGTAGTGTACAGACGGCGTGTCACACCCCAAGGGGGTCAAGTGCGAGTACCTGGCGGCAAGCACACGTCGGCCAAGCCAATACTGTGACCCTGAGCTGGTGGACGGGCCTGGATATGCTCTTGCCGCGGTCGAGCTCCCACATTCAGACATCAACCTTTCGCAAAACCGGCCTTTATCCTGGAGAGCCTCACGTCGCCCACCACCCACACCCGAGCTTGCAGAAGCTCACGGGACTATTGATCTCGGTTATGTCTCGAGTCCTCGAGGCGAGCCCGGTACAGCAGCCACTGCCCGAGTTGGGCTGTCTTTCGACGCCGCCGGCTCTTCATGGCACGTATCTCATCTTCTCATTGGATCAGGAGGCACAGCCCTCTAAGCTTACTCCTTCCTTAGACATGACCTCCACGCACCGGCGTTCTTACACCATGAAGGGACTGGTGGCGTGGGTGCGGGTTGCCCGGGAGGTGTTGGTGTCCCTGATGCCAGGCACCAGACCCACCCCCTGACAGCGTCACCTTCTTACACACCACCACTACGACAACCTCCACGGCGTCCTCGATGGTCTCTAACCGCCGAGCTCCCCATGCTGCCCACGCCACAAGGACCTCGCGGGATCGATTGGAATCACACCGAGCGAGCTGCCGCGCCATGACCTATCCGAATGGAGTTGCATCCACCACCCCGGGCAATGCTTCCAGCGTCACATTTCATCCCCGTCGGCGTCGTCGTCTTCCCGAGGCATCCCACGCACGCCCTCCGCAATTTCCGCGTCTGCCGTGAGGGTGTCTACGGTCAGAGAGGAGGGGGTGGGCACGGAGGTTGGAGGGGGAGGATACGAACAGGTTTGCGGCCTTACTATCGCTCCTCTGCTGAATGAGTCGGTGATGCTGTCCCGTCTATATAAGGGGCTCGACACTCGGGCATCATGGGTTTGATTTTCCTGCCCTCACCAGCACATCTGGGCAGCAACCGTCCAGCCTTCTGATCTTCCTCATACCTCCCCTTCATCACCGACTCATTCACCTTGGTGTTGCTTTCTGTAAGGAAGGTAAACCCCCCGCCGCCAACATGAGGTCCATCATCAGCGCCGTCGCGCTCATGGCCGGCATGCTCGCCTCGAGCATCACCGCCGCGCCCCCTGCCACCCCCGTCCAGAGGGACGCCATGTCGCTCGACCTCATTGAGGCCCGGCAGGACGCGGCCAACCACCCTCCTCGCCAGACGAGCTGCAACACGCCGAGCAATCGGGCCTGCTGGTCCACGGGGTTCGACATCAACACCGACTATGAGCTCCACACGCCCACCACGGGCAACACTCGGACTGTAAGACACTCTCCCCGCCATTCATCATACTCTCCTTGGTGGACAGGAGAACTGACACGCTGCAGTACACCCTCACGATCACGGAGGTCGACAACTGGACTGCTCCGGATGGGGTCGTTAAGAGGAAGGCCATGTTGATCAACAGTAAGTCTAGCCCGGATTGTGAGCGCGTGTGTTGTTCGTCAAAGCTGACCAAGACTTTCTTCACCAGACGGGGTTCTTGGTACGTCACAACTCTTCTTCACCGCTACGATGATACCCGACTCTAGCAGCCCGCTCCTCCAAGAGATCTCCTTGACTAATCTAACATGACCTTTGACAGGCCCCACCATCTTCGCTGACTGGGGCGACAACATTGAGGTCACCGTCATCAACAACCTCCAGTCCAACGGGTATGTACTGCTCTGTTGCCTCCCCACCACCGTTATCTGATCATCACTGACCATCCACCAGCACCGGCATCCACTGGCACGGCTTGCGCCAGCTTGGCAGCGTTCTCAACGACGGAGCCAACGGCATCACCGAGTGCCCCATCCCGCCCGGAAGCCGAAAGACGTACAAGTTCCGCGCCCAGCAGTACGGCACCAGCTGGTACCACTCCCACTTCTCGGCGCAGTACGGCAACGGCGTGGTGGGCACGATCCAGATCAACGGTCCGGCCTCGCTGCCCTACGACATTGACCTTGGCGTGTTCCCCATCAGCGACAACTACAACCGCACCGCCGACGAGCTGGTGCTCTACACCAAGAGCCACGGCGCGCCGTTCAGTGACAACGTCTTCTTCAACGGCACCAACGTGCACCCCACCACGGGCAACGGCAAGTACGCCAGCGTGACGCTGACCCCTGGGAAGCGCCACCGCCTGCGCCTGATCAACACGTCGCTTGAGAACCACTTCCAGCTGTCGCTCGTCAACCACTCCATGACCATCATTGCCAACGACCTCGTCCCCGTCAATGCCTTCACCACCGACAGCGTGTTCCTGGGCGTCGGCCAGCGCCTCGACGTGACCATCGACGCGAGCAACACGCCGGGCAACTACTGGTTCAACGCGACCTTTGGCGGCTCCAACCTGTGCGGCGGCTCCAACAACCCGGCGCCCGCGGCCATCTTCCACTACGCCAACGCGCCCACCGCTCTGCCCACCGACCCGGGCAAGCCCCCCGTCGACCACCAATGCCTCGACAACATGAACCTGACCCCCGTCGTGACCCGCAGCGTGCCGGCGTCCAGCTTTGTCAAGAAGCCCGACAACACCATCGACGTGCACCTCGACACCACCGGGACGCCCCTGTTTGTCTGGCGCGTCAACGGTAGCTCGATCAATGTTGACTGGAACAAGCCCGTGGTTGACTATGTCATCAACGGCAGCACCAGCTACCCGGCCAGCGACAACATCATTGAGGTCGATGTTGCGAACCAGGTACGTGCCCCCTGATATCTCCCTGCCACAGCGCTTGCAAGGGTGACTAACACGCATGACGCAGTGGACGTACTGGCTGATTGAGAACGACCCCAACGGCGCCTTCGCCCTGCCGCACCCGATGCATCTCCACGTAAGCCCCCTCCCCCTCCCCTCCTTCCTCCCCCCACCCCTCAACCCGTCACTAACCCCCCTTCCCCCTCCAGGGCCACGATTTCCTCGTCCTGGGCAAATCGCCTGCCGCCCCACCTGGCGCGCAGACGGCCTACATCTTCGACCCGGCCACTGACCTGCCCCGGCTGCAGGGGACTAACCCGCCGCGGCGCGACGTGACGATGCTGCCGGCCAAGGGCTGGCTGCTGCTGGCGTTCAAGACGGACAACCCGGGCGCGTGGCTGTTCCACTGCCACATCGCGTGGCACGTGTCGGGCGGGCTGAGCGTCGCCTTCCTCGAGCGCCCGACCGACCTGCGCACGCAGATCAACAACCAGACGCCCGCCGACAAGGCCGACTTTGAGCGCGTGTGCGGTGCGTGGCGCGGGTATTTCCCCGGCCAGGACCCGTTCCCGAAGGTGGATTCTGGGTTGAAACATCGGTTTGTGGAGGAGAGTGAGTGGCTGGTTCGCTAAGTAGGTACGAGCTGGGTGAGGTTAAGAGCTGGGGATGGCGGCTTGGGAAGGATGAGAAAGAGTGATGTGCGCTGCTGTTGCGAAGGGGCTGTCCGCTCTTGTCTTTCTCAGTTTGGATTTTGCTCGGCTTGAAGTTGGCTTTTTCTTTCCGTCCTGCTGGCGTGCAGATGGGGCCTAAACAAAGGAACAATACAGGGTCGTGGCGGCTGTGCTTGTTTTAAGTACTCTCCTAGGATCCGCTGAACTTTGAATACATGTTGATTGCATCTCTACATCGAAGAGAAGCGCGCGAGACCTGGAAACGGTACCGTCGTCTAAGCCTCATCACCGGATTCAATCTTGTTGTTGGATAGGAGGTGCCGGGGTTGAGTAACGACAACACTTGCTCTAGCTGGGTAGGTAGGCGGGCGAACAGACCTACCATCACTGAATCAGGATGCACGATGAAACAATGGCGGATATAGCTCGAGACGGCTGTGTTGAAACTTGATGTGACTTAGTACAGTAGGTATTGAGTCAGGGAGCCCATGTCCATATGCGCCCTGCCTTGCTGTGACGTAGGCATCGTCCGTTCTCACGAAGTCTTCTCCTTTGCTGCAGTCCTCCCATTTTTCACTTCGTCATTCCAGAATACCCCACTCACGACCGTTTAGACACCCACGGGCGGGCAGCTGGGCGCGCTCTGGAAGCAGACGTAGCCGCCGCTGTCGCCGCAGCAGCGGGCATAGTTCTGCGCCGTGGCCAGGGGCATGCTCACGCAGAGCTGTGTTAAAGATGGGTCTTGTCAGCATGCTCATCCCATTCATTCACACTCACACAAATGATATTCGCTGAAAGCACTTACGCTCCCCTCGTTGCCGAGCGTGCCGCTGACGTTGGAGCAGCACTTCGCCGTGTCGGGGTCGATGCCGCCGTCATCGCCCTCGAGCTGGCAGCCGCACGAGTAGGTGCAGCTCTGGCGGGAAACCAGCGCGGCGTCGGCCGGCGCAACCGCGTTAGGAACAGCGGCGGCCAGAGCGGCGACGGCGAGAATAAGGGCGCTGATGGTCTTCATTTTTTAGGGTTGTTGACGGGTAAGTGCCTGGGGCTGAGCGGATAGAGCTAGATTACTTGGCTTGTGTCTGAGGAACTGGGTTGTGCTGGATGAGGTAGAGAATGTTGGAGGCAGATGAAGGGGTATTTATGGTTCTCGAGAAGCTTCCATGACATACCGGTTGACTTGCCGGCAACTTCGGACACTCAGAGGCCCTCTGAGTTCGCATAAGTGAGGGGCTGGCCGTCTGAGGAAGTCTCAGAAACAAACGGAATACTACATCCTACGCGCCCAACGTGGAGTGCGTTGTGAGACTTCATTGGCATACCAGAGTCCTTGAATCCGTCGTCTGGTTAAAGTTTGGTTCAAGCGACGAACACGGCTTAGTTTCCTGGGGTGGTGCAGGGCCAAGATCCCCTTGACGCCTGACGATGTCAACATCTCCAGGCAAAATGACAACAATTGGCGGGCTCGGACTCAAGTGAGACTGGCACGCGCCGGACGCAACACTCTGGATCAGGGATGCTTCTCACCGGGTGGGGTGCATTCACGGGCTGTCTCCGAGCAGCATACGTAAGGTATTCAATGCATTGCTCCCGTCAAACTCCGGCGCTGCCGTTCTACTCTTGGCATCTGCTGAACATGGACTCATTAGTGAGATTGAGTAACATGGCTCCGATTAGCATCCGAGGGACTCTTGTCCGTCACCCCAAAGGCCCAGGGTCTGGTATTGGATACCGTAGGCGTGCCAACTCAAGAGTTGAGCCAGACGGTCTGGGCAGTGCACAGATACCTGACGGTGCTAAATGGCGGCTTTGGGAATGCCGTTGAATGCACTGGGATTGCCACAACCGCAACTGCGCGCGTGGCTTCGGTCCGACTGATTCCAACTGTGAGCAATTAGGCGCCATGACGACCCTCAATCAGTACTGCGACAATACCGTCGTTTCCTCATTTGTCTTAATGCGTGAATTGGAACACAGGAGCTTTGGAGCTGGCTGATTGGTGAAGCGAAGGGTGGCCTCTGTCGTTCCCCTCCTCCGTGACGGCACGTTATGTGCCTAATCAGACCGTCACGACGTACTGAGGGAGGGCCATACCTAAATCAATTGGAGTATTTCAACTTCAGAATCAGTAAATCGCCGATCAGGTAGGCTGCCCCTCCAGCAGTCAAAGTTGCTGGTTTGAATGGATCGATCCCGTGTCGGGCTCCAGACTCCTTCCGGTGGTTAAAACCCATGCCGAGACTGATTGTTCGCGGATGGTGGCGTCGCCGTTGTCAAGTCTCAAAGAACATCCTAGTGCAGGAACGAGGACGTCTGGTTGTGTGCGGCGAAGCCTTTGTCTCGACGCACTTTGTCTACATGCTGCTGACACTGCACGTGGGCATAAAACAGCGACATTGTTCGCCTCCTTTTGTCCACACATCCAAGAACCCTATTAATAACCAGCACAGCCGTGCTGAAACTTGCGTATCTGGGTCTTCCTCATTCCTGCGTCAACTGAATGACTTACAGGAAAGTCCGAGCAGTCCCAATCACATAACCAAGTACCAGGCCAAACTAAGACAGCGCAAGTTTCCAAACCGAGTCCGAACAATGCAGTCAGCAGGAAACCCCTCGCCCAACATGGAGCTGTCCAACCGGAAGCCAACCGCTGCTCCACTTTCTTCTTTCGTGGTCCTGGTGACCTTTATCAGCGCCCGGAATTATGCCCTGGTCCGGTATCCCTGGAGCAATCCGGAAAGAAGGCCTGGCTACGACATGGTTCTCGAGGTGACGACTTACCTGAACTCCATGTCCACGTCGATGTCGCCACACCAGAGCGGGGAGCTAGTGGCTGGCAACATAAAGAAGAGAGATAAGTTCGTCGCGTTCGCCAAAGAACTCAGCCATATTCGGTTATTCAACTCCGGCGGACTTCTTACTCGCAAGCTCAAAGGTAAGGCAGACAACAGCACACAGCCAAGCAGATTCCGCCCCTGCCCCTCTACCTCCACCAGGGCAAAAACAAGGAGCTGCACCAGGTGCCCCGTCCCGTTAACTGTCGTCCTCCCCGGAGACCCTTGTTTGTTTCAGTGGATAACCGCCGTCTTCGGAGTGGAGGCCACCGTCCGCAACTGGATCATCCCACTCGTCTCCCACATGGACTGGCACCGGCCTTTCCCACCTCTCACCGCATCCACAACAGCAGGTGTACCCACCGCGACCGAGATATGCCTTCTCTTTACGTTAGGCTACCACCTCTCCCAATTCAAGCAGGACATGGACAACGTCCGCGCCGCCATGCGCCCGCTGTACCGCACTAGCCTCCCAACTCTTGGGTCGGCGCTCCTCGCTCTGCTGGCACGCCTCCACGCGCTGTGGTGCCAGCTGCAGGCACCACCTATCATCGTGCCGGCGTACATGCTGCAACAGGAACAAGACGTGGATGATGGTGGGCCGGCGGCCAAGCGGCTGCGGCTCGGTCACTTCACCTTCATTGACACCATGCAACCAGCGCAGCTCATGCATGTGCAGGCTCTGGCTGTGGAGATCCGCGACGCTGCGGTGTTGGCAGAGACACAGAGAGGCATTGTAATTGTAAGCGCTGAGGCGCTACGCGCTGAAGTAAGGGATTTGCGAGAGATGATCTGGGTTCTTAAGGCAGATTTGGCCGCATTAACAAGGCCAAGGTTCATCAATACTCACATGGAGCAGCAGATCGGCGATCATGGCCGGCACGACACCGGGGTCGTCTGCCTTGGCTGTGCAGCGGACATGGCTGGCGTGCTGCACAAGGCCGAAGCAGCCATCGCCCAAGTTATGGAGGTCGTCAACGACGATGTGGCCGCGCTTCGGGAGTTGCCCCTGTGCAATAGTTTGCTGGAAGCGCCGCTCGACCTGGGCATGATCGAGCAGGCGGTGGTGAATGCAGAGTCGTTGCTTGGCACGGTTCAGAGGGCAATGGACAAGCTGAGGGCGTGGGACACGGCCATCCGGGATGTCCGGCACGCCTACCAGGTAATGAAGGTGCAGCAGGCTGCAGCTCTGTAAGTAGTACAGCCTGTAACAACAAAGCGAAGGAGCCCTGGATACCTTATCATGCAGTACAAGCAATGAATGCACCGGATTCTCCTCGTGTTTCCTCTATATATAACAATGGACGAGGATGTCGAGCTTCCTTGATACTGTTTCAACAATGCCCTCCATACCCCTCCTATTTTCAGTATATTGAACGATGAACGAGCTACGGTTCTTGCCCAGCTGCGGTAAGAAACGGTATTGCCTGTCAGTGTGATGTTGCAAAGAGCCAACTAGGTACCAGTTGCACATGAACTCGGCCACCCGGACTCGAGTGTCGGTTCGCGAACTTGGCTCAGAGACCAAAAAGACACGACAAGAACACGGCCTGGTACACAACCTAATGAATATAACATCGTACGATTAAAGCCAGTGTTATCCTCTTCACTCAACGCCACGCTAAAGCTCCGAAGCAGTTTTCAAGCACCAGACAACAGCCCGTGGTATACACAATATCCCCCAATCCCAGCCGTCGATGCCATCCTGAATCAGCACAGTGATAGGTACCTAGCCAGAACATTATAACCCAACTCCCACTCCCGCCGCAACAAAGCAGACATTCATTCATTCATCCACATCATTCATGTGAAGCCACAAAGATGCAAACAACATGCTCCCCACCGTTCCATGTCACCTCCTCCCACGTTTTCATCCTCTCCCAGGCGTAGGCGTAGTCGGCGTGGGGTTCGAAACAGCCGACAAATTCCCCGCTTGCCCACCACCACCATTGTGATAATGATACTTCCCACCAGCCACACCAAACCTCCCTGCACCACCACCATTACCACCGCCTCCACTCTGCGGCGTGAGCGTTACCGCGCTCAGCGGACTGACCAGCTCCTCCGCGCCGGGGCCACCACCCTCTGGCATTACCATCGTCGTCGTCATCACCCCTGGAGCATTGTTGTTGTTGTTGCTGTTATACCCGGCTCCTGCTCCAGGAAGCGCCACCCTCATCGCGAGCGGCCTCGACGCGGCATAGCCGCTGCTGTTGATCCCCGCAAGGGCCGCCGCAGTCGGCAGCGGGCCGATGGTATCCCTGTCCCTCCCCGCGCCACTCCTCTCCCTTTCTCCCTCTGCTGCACCACCATCCTCCTTCACCTCGCTGCGCTCCACCCCACCCCCGTCCGCGCCCGCGCCCGCGCCCGACTGCGAAGCCATCGGCGCCAGCAGCGTAGTCGTGAGCGTCATCCCCGCAAGCGCCATCATCTCCGCGCTGGCGTTGGTACTACTCGCCGTACTGCCCTCCGTCATGCTGTCCGGCTCAGCAGGAGGCGCCGTCAGGGTGATCATTGCCGCGGTCGTCACGCTCGCGCCAAGGGGGCTTGCGGTGCGGCGGAAGGGCAGCGGGCCGGATGGCGGAAGGCTGCTGTCATCGAAGGGCTGCTCCGACTCCTCTTCCGCGATGGGCTCAAAGGCCGGGAGGCTGGGCAGCTGCGGCGGCGCGCTGGGAATGGTGCTCGCGGTGACGGAGGTGGTGCGCGGCGCGAAGGCGCCGGCGGGCATGCCCGGGCTGACGGCGCTGCTGCTGCTGCCGCCTACGACGATGGGTTGGTGCGGGGAGAGGTCGGCGACCATTTGGGAGGCAAGGCCGATGGCGACTGGGGTAGTGGGAGTGAGTGGCGGTTGGAGGTTCGTTGTATTTTGCCTGGCTGTCGCGGAGAGGGTGTTGTTGTTCGCGGGTGGTGAGGTCGTACGGGCGACGGTGCTCGCGAGTCGGCGGATGCGGCTGCTGAGGGACGCGGCGGGGACGGCGACGTTCATGCTGGGTCTTCTCTTGTGCGGCGGGCCAGAGGGCTTGGGGCTTGAGCTGTTCTTGTCGGCGGCTTTCTCTCTGTTTTTTTCCTTCTCCTTGCCCTTCGGCGTTTCTTTGCCGGGCGGGGGCTTCCTAAGCTTAGATGCGATGAGCTCGAACTGTTTCTCCATGGTCGAGTGCTCTACAATCTCCTCCATGGTAACCTGCAGATTGGCCGCAACCCCGGGGAGGCTGATTTTGGGTAGCTCGCGGTTCAGCTGCTGCATCATTTGAGAGGCAGGGATCAAGCTGCCCCAGAGGTCAAAGAACGCCGCCTTGTGCGTTTGCGGCTCTGGCACGCCCAGCGCTCGCGGGTTGAGAATCGCCGTCCAGGTTTCAGAGATGACCGTTTGCACGGCTTTGATCTGGTCCTTGCTGAGTGTTTCCAAGACACTGCAGTCAGGGGTCTCAGGTTCCCCGCCCGAAGGTTTCTTCGGCGACACCGGCATCCGCTTGACCATGGCTCGGTACTGGTATCCGCTCGGAATGACAGGCTGCATCATGGTGACACTGGTGAGAACGCTGATGGTCGAGCAGAGCGAGCGGAGTGCGTGTTCGGCAAATTTCTCGGGAACACGATCGGCGCAGAACGTGAGCGAGATCTCGACGCGGTTCGTCGGACGGACAATGGACCTCACGAGAATGTCGGGGACATCCTGCGCCTTGGACTCGGTGACGGTAAACTTGCAGGCGGCAGCCCCCAGGTGGAACGACTTGGCCTCGGAGGGGTTGATCGCCGTGTCCTCGTTTTGATGCTGCACCAGGGTGCTGAAGCGAGTCCAATACGCCCAAGGCGTGCACCTCTCCACGATTGCGAGCGTTCCGAGGTTCTCAAACGGAATCCCAGACACGCGTTGCGTGTGAATATACTGCAACAAACTGAGCGGCGTAAGCGGGGTGTCAGGGAACTGCACGCGGACGGGGATCGCGTTGATCGTGGGCCCCATGACACCAGCGACGGAATGGCCGCCGGGGAGTCGAACATGGCGGCCATCAATCAGCTCCCCAAAGACGACATCGGACGAAGCAGACAGGGACGCCAGAACCATCGCCCATGCTCCTTTCATGACTGTCTCGAACGAGATGCCCAAACTGGCGAGTGACCCGAGCGATACCGGTGGGTTCTTCACCGTTTTGACGTTGGTCGACATTTGGTACGGGTGATCGTGCGCGACTACCTGCGTCATGACAGCACCCTCGAGCAGCGCTCGCCAGTATTCCTCTGCGCCCTGCCCGTTGGCAACAAGCGTGGTTCGCATGAAGTCGCAGAACGTCGGGCGGCGAGGCGGATTCTGGGAGCCGTCGTACAGTCTCTTGAGGTCCTTAACTAGCAAAGCCACCGAGAGATCGTCGTACTGCGCCTTAGATAATCGCAGGATGAGGATCGACTGCTTGCCACCATCGAGGAACATAAACTTCGTCATCGGCGTCTCAAACTTGGTCGGCGTCGTCTGGTCCTTCTTAATCACCTTCTCCAGCATCGTGGCAAGCCGCCACGTGGGGCAGTAATGCCGTCGGAACTCCACGTTGCTGGACTTGATCACCGCTTGGTAGACCCGACGGTTGTACGGTACAAAGGCAGTGCGCAGTATGGGATGGATCGTCGCGAGGGTTTTGCAGGCCTCCTCGAGTTTCTTCGAGTCCACGGGCCCAGTGAAGTTGAAGACGAGGTAGTTGATGTTCGTACGGCTCTGCAGCATGCCCGTTTCGATGTATCTGATCTGAGCCGACGAGGCCTCCGCCGCATCCGCAATAGCACTTCCGTCGACGCCAATCCTCGGCGCAATCACCCTCTCGATGAAGACCTCCTTTGTCGCGCTCGGATGCAATGGTACCGGCGACGGCGGGGCTGCCGGGGGCGCCGGGGATGCTTCCTGTGTAAGCTGCGGCGAGTCCGCAGTGACGATCGCCCTGCTGAGCTCGGTTAAAGTAGCGTTTTGGAGCACGTCGGCAATGGACACCGGGATATCCTCCCGTCGGCATGCCACCACCAACTCCACAGCTACGATGTCGTCGCCGCCTGCAGAAAAGAAGCTGTCAAGCGCCGAGATCTTGGCTTCTTCGACGCCCAGCACCCGCGCCCAAATAGCCCGCATCTTTTCCTCGCTCTGCGTCAGGGGTAGTGGCTTGAGGTGCTGAAACTTTGTCTCGTTTGGATTGGGCACGGTGGCGAGAGCCAGGAGGTCGTCCTTAGTCAAGCCAGCGATGATCTTCTGCAGTCGGCGTCGATTAACCTTGAGCGACGGCGTGATGGGAAGGTGCTTGACCGGAACGAAAACCGAGGGGATCATGGACGGCGGGAACCTGTTCTTCAACCCGACTCGTGCCAACTGTTTGGCCATGGCAAGCTGTTCTCTGGTGGCCACACTCAGCGCCGTGAGATTTTCCTCGCTGTCAAACCGATCACCAAGCTCAATGAACGCCGTCAGCAGCGTGTCGTTCTTCGTGTGGCCTCGGAACACGACCGTCTCAACAACCACATCGACCCCTTGCCCCAGACAACGACGCAGGTGCTGCTCAATCTCGGTGACGTTGACCGTCTTGCCATCGAGATCGATGTCATCCCGCTTGCTCGAGATGAACTCCATCAGCCCGCCCTGCGTATACCTGGCGCGGTGTCCAGTCTTGAAGTACCGCGCCTTGGCCCCACCCGAAGACCCCAACGGCGACATGGGCGTCATGGTCGATTCCCTGTTCGGATACGTGAACCCCAGCGTCGGCCCCTCGACAATCAGCTCCCCGACCGCCCCGATCGGCACGCGCTTCTTGTGGTCCTCCGGATTGACAATCAACAGGTTGCCCACAAACGGACGGCCGATACTCTTCAGATGCTGCGGACCGAGCGCCTCGAGGAACGCAATCCCCAGCGGACAGACATCCTGCGGCCCGTAAGCGAGGATAACATTGACCTTGCCATGCCAGATGCTGTAGGTGTCATCATCCAGCCCTCGCGTGCGGAAGCACACGACTTTGAGGGACGGCAGCAGCGAGGGGTCGACTTTGCGCGACAGCAGCGGCGTCATGTACGTCCAGTTGACCTGCATGCGGTTGACGGCGGCGCCAAAATCCTGCAGGCGCTCGGCGGCCGAGGGCACGCACACGCAGGCGCCGTAGACGAGCGTCGTGAAGATCTCGGCGATGCAGATATCCACGTTGAACGAGGACAGCTGCATGACGCGGCTGAGCGGGGTGATTTTGGCCGCGGGGCCTTGCCCGAGCAGGGCGGTGGACAGCGCGGCGTGGCTGAAGGTGACGCCGCGGGCTTCGCCGGAGGAGATGGGGACGAAGAGGATGCACGCGCGGTCGGACGGGGCGGCCATCGAGGTGAGTTGCCCCTGACCGTGTGGGAGGATGTTCATCAGCTCGTCGTTGACGACTACCACCTGGTCGAACAGGTTGCTCAGGACCGGCGCAGCGAGTTCGGACGATATGGCGATGCGCGAGTTGAGGCGTTCAAAGATGGGCTGGATCATGCCGAGCTCGAGGGAGTCGATGGGGACGAAGGCCGCGCCGGACCTGCAAAAGTCAGCATGCTAGTACGTTGATAATAAAAAGGTTGACTTACTTGAGCACAGCAACCATGGCCACAGGCGCGAGCTTACACTTGTCCATCACAACTGGCACTACACAGTGGGGGCCCACCCCGGCATCGACAAGATGATGTGCCAGCTTGGTCGCCTCCTCTTCAAGCTGGAGGTATGTCAGCGACCCGTCCCATGAGCATATGGCCTGAGACGAGGGTTGTATGGCGGCCTGGCGCGAAATGAGCTCGTGCACAACCGACTGCGTCTGCTCTTCGGCCTGGGACGGCGACTCGGCATCCCACGCGAGGATCTGCGCGTAGTCGCGGTCGCTGAACAAATCCACCAACCCCAGAGACGCACCGGGCGACGCGAGGACGGCGCGCACCGCCTTGCCAAAGGTATGCGCCACGTTGACGGCCTGCTCCGGGCTCATGACGCGCTGGCCAATGTCGACGACCAGTTTCCCCGCGGTGAAGCGAGTGTTCATAACGACATCAACATCAAACGTCTGCTGCAGCGAGATGGGCTTGAGCTCAAAGCTCGTGCGCGTGGTGAACTTGCTGTTCAGTCCGGCTGGCTCCTCGGTGAAAGTCAGGCACGAGTTGAAGAGGCGCTCGCCGCCCATGATGCCCATGCCGTGCTGCAGCTCGGCCATGGTGACGTGCTGGTGCGGCAGGCTCGCGGCCAGGTGCTCCTCGACCATCTGCAGCGCCGCGGACACGGGGCTGTACGGCGCGAGCTCGTACCTGCACGCCACCGTGTTGGAGAAGGAGCCCACGGCGTGCCGCATTCCCTGAATCGAGTCGTCGCGGCCGACTGTCTGGAACCCGAAGCACACCTGATTGGATCCTGTGAACGAGCGGAGGACAAGGCCCCAGGCCAGCCGCAGGATGGCGTCGACCGTGGTCTTGTGTGTCCGGGTAAACGCCGAGATCTGGTAGGAGGTGATGTCGAGCTCGATGCAGGCGTTGATGAACCGCCGCTCGTTGGGCTGGTCGGTCAGGCGGGGGAACAGGCAAGGGGGCACGCCGGTCAGCTGCTCGCGCCAGAACACGAGACTGCTCTCTTGCCGCACCGTCTTGAGGAAGTAGAGGTAGTGTGGGTAGGAGAACGGGTCGGGCTCGGTGATGGCGCGCTCGGTCGCGTAGGCTCGTCTCAGGTCGTGGAGCAGAAGGTAGATACTCAGGGACTGGGGGGGTTTGTTAGCGTGCAAGACTCAAGACGTACCCTATCATGGGCAGGGGCTCACATCGCAAAGAGCTGTGCTGATATCCAGCTTTACCAGCGTCCTAGAGGGCGCCTTGCACACAGTAAGCCGGTGAAGCGGTTTGCTCTCGGAGGGCCGCAGGTTCGGGAGGTTGCTGAGCTCGTACACGGGGTCTTCCGCGGGCGCCGCGTCGATGAAGAGCATCTCAGGCGACGCGCGGCGCAAGATCACCTTGTCCCACAGACCTGTCTCGCTGACGCTCTCGGTGAACACGGTCCTCAACGCTGGGTGCCGCATGGTGACCTGCTGCCAGGCCGTGCATATTCTGGAGATGTCAACGGGGTCGCCGTCCGGCGACGCAAACTCGTAGATGGCGTGTAGGTAGCAAGAGTCAGGCCGCTGAGCCTGGCTGATCAGGATGCTCTGCTGGACTGCCGTGACGGGGTAGATGGTTTCGACATCGCGGACGTTGGCGAGCATGAGAGTGCCGACGCGGTCCTTGTTGAACCTCTCTAGCCCTTCGTACGTGACATCGAGGTGCGGAACGTCGGAAAGGGTGAGCTCCTGCTGGTGGTACCTCAGACGGCCGATGGCCTCGAAGAGGAGGTGCTCGTAATTATGAACCCATTGCGAGATCCGCGCCTGGTCCTTGGAGAAGCGGCTGTAAAGGAATTTGACTTTGGCGCTCCCCTGATCGACCATGGCGCTAATCTCGAACAAGGCGATGCGGCCAACGTGCGCCCCTATGTCGGAGGTGGCCGAGGCGAGGGTCCGGCCGGGAATCGCGAGCTGCTCCATCACTCCATTGTCACGCTCCAGATGTTGTAGAGAGCCAGCATAGCTGAAGATTATCTCGAACGGCCAGTCTTTCGCCGCCAGATCCTCCTTATCGTAATGGTAGAAGCGGGACGCAAAGTATTGGGCACCGCGCGCGGGTATGTTTCGTCGTCTGTCCTTGAGGTGACGGAGAACTTGGACAAAGTCTTCAGAGGTTCCGATCTTGAGGCTGACAGGACACAGGGAGGTAAACCAGCCGACAGTCTCGGATATGTCGATATCCGGGGTCCACGGATCTCTGCCGTGCTCCTGGTTCCAGACTACGGGTACCGGCCGGTCGTGGAAGGTCTGGGCGAAGGACAGCATCAGGGCGGCGAGGTAGATGTCCACGGAGTCCGTCTTGAACACCTGGTTGCAGGAGCTCTGCAAAATTGTGGTGAGCTCTTGGCTCAGCGAAAAGCTCACCTCGACCGCATCGCCGTATGTGTTTGGAGTGTCTTGCAGGCCCCAATAGGCATAGTCTCCTCGCTGAAGGGGAAAGGGTAGCAAGTCCCGGGGATCTGGGGAGATGGCGTCGGCTTTCTGAATGTCGACCCACTTATGGAAGGGCATGGATCGCTGTGACAGGAGGCTGCCGTTCTCCAGCAGCTCATCGAGGTCGTGAATGATGGTCCGCCAAGAGGGTAAGTCGACGACGAGATGGTGGGCGGCGAGGTACAGCAACTGCTGCCCGTCGTTGGTGCTAAGATAGTCGATGGCGAAGACGGGCCCGACCTCGACATTGATGGATATTTGCGTGCGCTCAATGATGTCCTCCAGCTCGCGGTCAGATCGGATGGCACTGTGGCAGAGGGTGTAAGATCCGGCGACGTCCGGCAGAATCCGCTGGACCCAGCCGTTTAGGCCGCGACCGAAACGGGCTCTGAGCATGGGATGGTGGCCCACGACGGCCTCGACAGCAGCAGAGATGTCCTCAAAGGAGAACTGTTTCTTGAGCCGCAGCAGCAAACTCTGGTTGAAGCGGTAGCTGCCGTCCAACACCGGACGGCGCTGTAAATCGCCACCCATGGCCGTCTGGAAGTACAGGTGCTGCATGGGGGACAGGTCGAAGCAGCCCTCGGTCTCCTCGTCCCACTTGTGAGCCAGGCCGCCCCGCGACGTGGCCAAGGCGGCCAGTTCAGATAATGTGATGGACCCCAGAGCCTCGGAGAGCGTCACGTAGATGGACTCGTGCTTGCAGCGGGCGACCAATTCCATGGCGGTCATCTCATCCCCGCCGAGTTGTGAGAAGGTGAGGTTGACTCCGATCTGACTTTGCGGCACATCCAGCACTTTGCTCACCAGCCTCTGAAGTGACTTCTCCATCTCCGACGCAGGGGCTTGGAGCGTCTCCTGAAGTTCGAGACTGAGGGCTTGGTGGTGCACGTTCTCGTTGATGTTTTGCGCCCACGTCCGTAGGCGGCGCATGTCCACTTCGCCCGAGTCGGTAACCGGCATCCCGTCCAGGACGATCCAGACGTCGGGGACCGACGCGGGCGGCAGGGCGGACTCGGCCACGCGTTTGAGATGCGCTACCTGTGTACCCGCAAAGAAGGCATGCGATTGTGGTATTAGGTTGATCGCGGCTGGGGTCTCCTGTGTCGTCTGGGCGCCCGTGAGGCTAAGCAGCGCGACCAGCTTCCCCTCCAGCAGGCCGGCCTTGGGCCGTACCGTAGCTATCCTCCCCACCTCGGGCTGTGCGCCGAGCGCCTGCTCAATGTCTGTCTTGGGCCCTCGCTGTACCGCCACACTGGCCTGGCTCGATTGTCGCGAGTGTCCCACCTCAAACTTCGACTCCGGCTGGATGGACGTGCGGTTCGCGCGGTGCACCTCGAGTGGGGCAATCACGATGGGTTCGACGGCGGGCTCGGTCGGGGGGAAGCGGTTCTGCGGGGCGCACGGGGTGACGCATGTCTGGAGGTCGGCGAGGGTGGCGCACCGAAGGATGTCCTTCACCTTGACGTCGATGCCGGCAGCCACGCAGGCCTGACGGAGCGCCGCGGCGCTCTGCTCGTCGCCGCCCAGCTCCGTGAACGAGGCGTGCAAGCGAATCGCATCTGGGCGGACGCCGAGGACCTGAGCAGTCAGGGCGAGCAAACGGGCCTCGGTCGTGTCGTCCTCCAGCAGCAGCCATGATGTCGAGGCGTCGATTCGCGAGCCAGCGGGCATCGGAGCGGCGGCCATGGCGGTGGGCAGCGCCCCCAGAAAGTAAGAATATAATACAAGCAAAGGAAGGAAAGGCACCAACCAAACCGGGGAAGAAGACGCAACAACGAAGCAGTACACACGATGAATGGGTATCTCAAAAAATGATGACAAAAGGAAGTGAAGCTGGCGGCATCAGGAGCTGCTGCTGCTGCTGCTGGTGCTGGGCCGCATGGCGCAGCAGGGCGGCGGCGGTTGGCACGAGCTGCGCAGCAGGGCTGCGTGCTGTGCTCATCGAGTTCGGGGGCGGGGCGGGCCGACGGCGTTTCGAGACGAGCGCACCAGCTCCAGCGTCAGCTTCAGCTCTTCGCGTCGCGGAGCAGCGACTCAAGCTGTTGGCAACTCGCAGTCTTGGAACGAAAGCCCAGATGATGAATGGAAGATGGGGGGTTGTGCAGGCAAGCAAGCAGAAGCATGCGACCTGCAGCGGGCAGGCTGCCGCCTCGTCAACCTGGAAGACCTCACATTAACGTTAAACGGACCGGCGGGGCGCACAGCAGCAGCGCCGTCGTCATGGGCCGTTACACCGCGTAACAGTACTCAGTACATTCGTTGTCCACTGGCATGTCGCTCGTAAACGACCATCTGCGCCGTTGGTTGCAGGGATGCAGACTCCCGCGGCCGCGCCGTCCTTGAGGAGCTTGGCGACTGGCGACTGGGCACGACACCGAGGCTCCAGCAGCAGCCCGCCAGCACAGAGTGCCCCTCTCAGGTCGTCAGCCAACAGCCAGCCAATCACTGCGACGCTCGCCAAGCTCAGCCCCCAACCCGCAGCCGCCCCCGGAAGCTGATCGACCCAGCGCTCACGGAAGGTGCGACCATGACGGGAAAGTCGCGGCGGGCAGGAGAGTGCTCCATGGTTCAGGCACTGAACGAACCCTGCAATGCCCTGGAATGGGCCAGAACATGGGACGAAACAATCCTCGATTCGGACCCACCTTGCCGAAGGGGAGCTTCCCGACCAGGACCCTCGAGATTGAAGCCTGGAGAATACCCCCGGACAGCCGTTGGGCCCTTCCATTCCAGGTTGTTCATTTTCTGCGCCGCCTGCACAACCGGTTTTTACATCGCATCCTGGCAATTCATTACACCCGCTCATTTTGGCCCTAACACAGAAGGTTTTGAGCACCGAGTGGAAAGTTGGCATTCAGCCGTGATGACGCTAATCATTCACCTGCAGGCTGCGATCGAAGCAAGCCGCCAAGGAGATCTCATCGGACAACCCAAGCGGCTGATGGTGGCTGAGCTCCCCGCCAGGCAGCCTGGCAGCGTTGTGTTTCGCTGGGCGAGGTTACCGTCATCAGCAGCAGATCTTAAAAGGGAAGCTGCCATCGCTAGACAGCCAGGCCTAGCGCCTGCAGCTGACAACGCGCTCCTCCCACTCTCACTCGAGTTCCAATCCGTCAGCGATCTCCCCTGTCGCCCCGCCCCAACCTACCCCGCGTTGCAGCACGTCGTCGCTCAGGCACGCACCGTGTCAGCGCACGTGGCAGGGAGTTTAAAACAAACGTTACGACAGCGAAATTGACCGGCTTAGAGAGCCATCGAACATCCAACCGTGGGTATCGGCCAGACGGGAAAGACAGTGAAAGGTAGGTAGCGCTGGGTCGTTCCGTCATTAAACGGTGAGCTGAGGCGCTGCAGCAGAAGCCGAGAGACAGCTGCTGATGCTTCACAGCGATCCATGATAGCCGGGGAACTGTATCAGTACCAAGCCCTCTGAATATACACTGCTGGACTAGAAATTGACTTTTCTGCATTTCAAGGGCAAGCTACTGTTTTCTGTGCGTCGACTGGACCTGGCGTTGCCTACCAGGTAGGGACACTCCCCCTTTGAGCGTCGATGTGCCGGAGTTCCACTGGGCATGGCATGGTGCGAGGGTCAACCAGGTTCATGTTGAGCAGTATGGCACTGCCCGGGAGCTTTTTGGACGGCCAGCCATGGGCCGATGGAGTCTCAAACACAGTTCCTAATAGTGTCCAGACCGAAAAACCAAGGTGAGGAAGAGTCACTTTCAGTTGATGAGCAGCTTGATAAACAAGATACAGAACCAAGGACTTGTTCAGTGTGTGCACTTCGAGGCCACTGTCCAATGACTTCGGGAGTCACAAGGCAGCAGGCCTTCACGGGGGTTCGCAAGAACCGCGCGTTCGCTCCCGGACCCAGATCAACTCGGCGTGATGCAATCGCGACCCGGACGATCATTGATGGTGTCGCCCTATCCAGCCAGCCAGGCGCGAGAAGGCGGCACTCTGTTAGCCAACCCAATTTCCTTCGTCGACGGAACGACGAACTTTGAAAAGATAAACAGTCCGAGAGAAACAGGGATGGAAAAAAGTTTCTCCAAAAACACCAAGGATATATTTTATATTATCTGCCAGCAAGCAGCAGGTGATGGAAAGAAGCAAAGAGGCAGAGATGGGATAAGGTAAGGTAGGAAGGGAGACTCACCAGCTGGGGGCCGCGGGGTCCCTGGCAGCACAGCGTTTCGTCCGCTTGCGTGCAGCTGCCCTCAGGCTGCTCGTCCGTGACGATGCAGGCGTTTGGACCGAGATCGGGTTCGGCTTCGCAGCAGATGGTGTTCGTGTAGACGCCTGTGTTGCACGGCGACGCCTGGCGGGCCAGCATGCCGATGGCCCCTTTTGCAGTGGAGCGCGCTGTGGCCGTTGCCGCGACCAGAGCGAGGCCGGTCAAGAGGGCAGAGAGTTGCATTGTTCGGGGTGTGGTATGACATTGGTGCCGATGTCCAAAGGTAGGTATTTGACGAGTGAGCTCTGCGATGCTCTCTGGGTAATCTAGGATCTGACCCGACGCGCAAGGCGGGCTCTAGTTTATATACCTACGCATGTCGTATCCAGTCGGGCGGACTGGTTCGAAGGGATCTATGTAGGCTTTGCTGGCTGCGAAGCACCCGACTTCCGCCGGACTTTTCTCAAATCCACGTGTTCATAGGTACCTGGGCGATGATCAGTACAATCACTACCGCCATCTGATACGCTTGATCTCATATGGCTGCGAATTCAGCTGGCTACTCGCAGGATTGTCGTCCCGCCTCGGCTAGACCCCAATTTTGCTTCCTAAGTGCCATGACAAACTACAGATCGCGCAGGTTGCAACCAATTGTTACAGCCAACCTGAACGCGCCTCTCACACCGGTTGGCTGCTTGGTGACGTTCTTTGGTGCCAAGGGTAAGAGGTCTGAGACATGGACACGGTAGGGAGGTTCCACGTTCGGCCCGAAAGCTGGTATCTCCATTGTCTTCAGAATGCGGCCGATTGATTCAGCTGGCTTCAGTCCGTGCTTGACGAGATATTATGCTACCTCAAGAACTGTACCCCGACGTCAACTATGTAATGCTTAGTAGCTTTTGCGTGCAGTCCAACTTCTGACACATGAGCCACACTTTCCCCCGGGTTCAAAGCTGCATGGGCCATCGGCAATGGTACTAACCGTTGCATTGCTACAGGCCAGACATTGACACCCAGCGACATATGACGGTGCATAAAAGTTGACTCAGCTCGATGACAAAAGATGGATCGCATAACGTCCGTGGTGGGAGCGTTGTTCGCAGTTATCCGTGAGATACGTAGGTGTACACTAATAGTTTGAGGCACCTACCACGTGGTGCTCTCGATGAGCCCAACTGGTGGTTGTTAGTTGCGTGCCGAAAATAAAGAGGGGTACCCTGGACCTTATAACCTCACCTCTTAGCAGTGGATTCCATGTTGATAATGGACTTTCAAAGAAAGAAAGGGATATGAGTCGCGCTTGCTAGCGGATTCAAGAGGCTGGGTGGCGCTGTCCAAGCTTCCAACCAAACAACGCACGCGCTGCCCCAAGCACCGGGACAAACAGAGTTGTGGGGTGGCACAGAGCCAATATGGGAGCAGCAACGGCCTTCCTGAGGTCCATACGCGTCAGGTCAGTACCAGTTACAGATGCACGACCTCCTCCATGAACCAAGTCAGAATCCAGACTCATACGGTGTGTCTTTGCAGCTCTACCTGGCTTTACGCGGCCGTCGCGGGGTTGCCCGTCATGGTTGTCTCCGGAATCCAAACCCAACCTGGCCCAGCCCAGGTGCTATGGCCGGGCGGCCAAATCCCGGTCCATGAGCCGCTCAGATTTCGCCCGGACGGGACTTTTCAAATATCTATCTTTGAGGACTTGCACTTTGGGGAAAGTGCGTACCTTCTCGCCTACCTCCATGCTTGAACAGACCCAGCTGACACCATGTATCAAAGACGCCTGGGATGCCTGGGGTCCGCAACAAGACATTCAATCTGTCAAAGTGATTGAAACAGTCCTTGCTACTGAACCACACATCGACCTCGTGGTCCTCAATGGCGACTTGATCACCGGCGAGAACACCTTCCTCGAGAACAGCACGCACTACGTCGACCAGATCGTGCAGCCCTTCCTCAAGCGCGGACTGACCTGGGCGTCCACCTACGGCAACCACGACAACGACTTCAATATCTCCTCCTCCGCCATCCTCGCACGCGAGCGACTCTGGCCTCACTCGCGCACCGCATCCATGGTCCCCGACCCCGCCGCCGTCGGCGTGTCCAACTACTACCTACCTGTCTTCCCCGCCGACTGCCACCACCACCACCACCACACCTGCACCCCCGAGCTGCTGCTCTGGTTCTTCGACAGCCGTGGCGGCTTCGAGTTCCAGCGCACCCAGAACGCCATCACAAGCGAGCGCGTCGGCCGCCCCAACTGGGTCGACGCGCGCGTAGCAGCCTGGTTCCAGCAGACGAGCACGGCTCTCGCACACGCGGCCGGCCGGCGCTCGCCCATCCCCTCGCTCGCATTCGTGCACATCCCGACCAACGCGTCGCTGGCGCTTCAGGAGCGGGGCGTCGACGTGCGCCGGCAGCCGGGCATCGACGACGACGCGCCGCTGGCGCAGCAGGCGCAGGGGTGGTGTCCTGACGGGGAGGCTTCAGTCGGAGGCGGGGGCTGCGCGTACGGCGGGCAGGATGGGCCGTTCATGCGCGCTGTGGCGTCGACGCCGGGGCTGATGGCGCTGTTTTCGGGGCATGATCACGGGGATACGTGGTGCTACAAGTGGGAAGGGTTGTTGCCGGGGATGGAGGTTAAGGGGAATGGGGTTAACCTGTGTTTTGGGCAGCGCTCGGGGTACGGCGGGTACGGAAGTTGGATCCGTGGTGCCCGGCAAGTTGTTGTGACGCTTGAGGGCTTGAAGGACCTGGCTGTCGACACGTACATCCGGCTGGAGTCGGGCGAGTCCGTCGGGGCCGTCACGCTCAACAGGACGTATGGGGCGGATGAGTATCCGGTTACGCCAAATGACAGGACGAAGCTCCCGCCGGCAAGCTGAAGTTTCCATATCAGTTTCAGGGTTTGGAAGGGGTCTTGCGAAAGGGAAGCGGAAGAGACAAGAGAACGAGGAAATGTGCTGCATTGGTCTGGGGCTTCCAGGTTGGCAACACCAGGCACTTGCACTCAAACGATAGCATAGCTAGATGACAGACAGGCTGCAGTGATTTCATAGTAATGATCTTTGCATACTCGGCTGCAATGCTAACTTGTAATCAGTAATTGTAATATCTCGAAGTTGCTGAGCTGCTTGTAACATTAAAGTCATTGTATTTTTTTGAGAGCATGTTAAAGTTCCAGTCTCACGCTCAGCGGTCACGATGGGTGACGGTTGCTCTGGGTCAAGGACTCGTCCAGAGATCTCAGCTATCTAGCTTGTGATCTGGAGTCCGGTCCACGTTAGATAGTATCATTCGAGTTGTACTGGAGCCACAACAAGCTTTCAGGCCGTACTAGTCAGCTCTCATATCTTCAAGACCGAGCTATCACAAGCCCCCGCTCCGTTAACAAGCAACATGAGGAAAGCATATGCGAGTGAGTGTGCAATATGACCGAAACAAAGGAGGTCAAGAGAAACAACACCAAAAAGCGTGCGCGATCCGGGATTCGAACCCGGGTCACTCGCTGATCCACGTGGAGATGGGAAGCGAGAATTCTAACCACTGAACTAACCGCGCTGCCTGTGATACCACGGCAGGAAAGCTGCTTTATGGTGTTTTCAATAGTGTGCAGATTGAGTGGCACGCGCAACTCGTAGACCTCTCTGGCCATGTGCAGCGAACAAGTTGGCTACTGTACCTTCTTTTATTCTCCAGGAATCCCGTATCTTGCAAGAAAGCAAGACGTAGGCGTGGGACACCGCAGACACATCGGTGTAAGGCGAACATCAGCTCCAATCTGCGCTTATACCGTATCTCGTATCCTAGTCTAACATCCTGACATTAATAACCCGTTCTGACCGAGTAAACAACCAAGGCAAGCGAACCTATGCATCTCCTTGACGTTAATCCGTTGCTGCATCACCTGCCACTGAGGTTCCCACCAACACTCCCACGCCAAGGGGGTATGCCCCGCCCCAGCAACCCACCCGCAGACGACACCGGAAGAGGAAGGGGAAAAAAGGGCGACGGAAAAAGGGGGTATGTCTCCAGTTTCCCACCAACGCCCTGGCAATGCAAACATAACTCATGCGACAACCAAAACCCATTGGGAAGAAGGAAAAGAACCAAGACCAAGCGAGGATGCAGAGACACATCAAGGTTCCTCCGGAGTAGGCGGCAAATCGGAGGCAGCATCACCACCACCAGAAGACGGGGCCGTTCTGCTACCCCTGGCGGCACGGCCCCCTCTCTATTGCGGCCTGCTGGCTTGCTTTGCCTGGCAGAAGAACGCAGTCAGCAACCACTACCCAGATCAATGGCACCCACACTGCAGAACACGGGCGAAAAACATACCTTCATCTGCTCAATCCTTGCCTTCAACTGGCTGGTGACCTCGGCCGCCCTCTTCCAACTCTCCATACCCGAGGTCGGCGCCCCCGCAGCAGCAGCACCACCACCGCTCGACGGCGTATCCGACCTCCCACCCGTCCTGCTCCCCGTCCTGCTCCCCGCCCGATCACCATACCCACCACTCACATCTCTCTCCTCCCCACCAAACCCACCACCACCACCATCTCTCCTAAACCCCCTCGCCGGGCTGCCCCGCCCGCTGCTCGCCGTGCTGTTGCTGGTGTACCGCATATCCGGCCCAACCTTGCCGCGCGCCGCAGCAGCAGCAGCAGCAGGGTAGGACATGCCATCGCCATTCTCCTTCTCCTCGCTCAGCGTGCTGGCCATGCTCATGCGGCTCCTAGCCGCAGTCAGCGGGGCATCGCGATAGATCCCGCCACCACCAAACCCATCCTCCATCGTGGGACTCATCGTCCGAAACCCCATGCCGCCACCGCCCACAGGCGACCCGGGCCCGGGACTCCCCGCGCCCATCATCGCCGCCTCGGCCTTACCCAGCGCGCGCTTCAGCCGATCCAGCTCCCTGCGCAGGCGATCATTCGTCTGCTCGGCCGCCTCGGCATCGCTGCGCGCGCGCACGAGCTGCGTCTCTTTGGCCTTGATCGACAGCACGTCCCGCGTGTGGTCCTCGATCAGCCCCGCGTTCTGGTTTTTCAGCTCGCCGATCTCCGACATCAGCTTCGCGCGGTCGTGCCGCGCGTCGTCGAGCTGCTTGAGCAGCCGCTCGTTGGCCAGGCGCAGCTCCTCGAGCTCGGCGCGCTCGATGGCTGCTAAGCCTGAGGTGGGTGTTGGGGAGGGCGGCGCGGCGGGGAGGGAGGCGGCGGGTGCGGTGGGCTTGGCGAGGGAGCGCCCGGCCAGGCCGCCGCGGCTGAGACCGAGGCGCGAAGGGGCGGGTTTGGAAGGCGGTGGTGGGGACATGGGCGGTTCGTCGTCCATTGGGGGAGGGGAGGGGGCCGGGGCCGGGCGTCGGGGTGAGGCGGTGCCTGGGCCGGCGAGGGTGCGTTTTTGAGGGGCTTTGAGGCCGCCTGGTTTCGGCATGCCGAGCTTGCTGGTGAGCCCGGCGCGTGGTGGGGCTGCGGCTGGTGCTGGTGCGGGTTCCGGAGGGGGCGCGGCGGCGGCAGCGGGCTTCTTCATTCCGGCGGGTGCCTTCTTGGCGCCACCGCCCAGCGCCTTCCTGGGGCCGCCTGCACCGGGAGGAGCACGAGCGGCTGGTGGCGGCGGCTTGGGCTTGTCCTTGGCCTTAACTTCGGCGGTCTCGAAGAATTCCTTGACCTTGGTCTTGCGGATGTCGTCGAGACCCTCGAGGTGGGGATTCATAGCCCGCTCGCCGATGATCTTCATGATGGTGCCCAGAATCTCGGCACCGCCGGAACGCAGCGCCTCGCTGGACTCGGACAACAACTTTTTGGCGGACTCGACGATGGTCGCGATCTCCTGCTTGCTGGGGACGTCTCTCGTCGTTCGGAGGCAGCGCACGAGGAACTTCATGGTGCCCTCCTTGACCTGCGGGTTCTTGTGCACGAGAAATGTGGTGATGTCCTCGAGGCAGTCGGTCAAGTCAGTTGACAGAAACACAGCGTCCAAGGCGGCACCCAGCGCATCTGACACCGTCTGCTTCTTCTCCTTCAGTCGCTCCATGATGGGCTGCATGACCGTGGAGCGGTACTTGGCGTAGCCCCTCCGCAGACCATTGGCGAGGAGCTCGATGCACTGGGCTGCCTGCGTGACGACGGCTATGTTGGCGTCCTTCATGCATTTGGCCAGACAGCGGTTAATCTCGCCAAAGTCGCCGTCCTTGATCCTCGGCACGTTGACGATGGCGAACAAAGCTTCGAGCGCCTCTTTCCTCTCCTTCCACTTGGACGAGGCTAGGTTATCGAAGAAGTCCTTGGGCACCTTGCTGATCACGTCTTGTGGTTCCGCCAGGTCGAACGCATCCACCTCAGCTGGCTCCTCCGCCTCCTCGCCCTCGTCTTCGTAGCCGTCGTCTCCGCCGCCGGCGGGAGCACGCTCCTGTGCCGCTTGCTGTGACCTCAGCAGCCGCGCTTGCTTCGGGGCGCCCTCTGCCTTGACCTTCTCAAACTGCGCCTCGAGATCAGTCTGCTGCGTCGGCTTGAGGTCGTTCCAGAACATGGGCTTCATGGCGTCGCGCAGCCACCGGTAGAATTCGACAGCAAGGTTCGTCGCCTCCGCGCGCACGTTCTTGTCGGCATGGCTGAAGGCCTTGGGCAGGATCTTCAGCGCCGGCTTCGGGTCGGCAATCTTACAGCCGTAGTTATGGTAGATCTGCACCAGCGCCGCCAGCGCCGCAGCGACAACCTTTGGTTGTTTGTTGGAAAGAACCGGGAGCACCTCCTCAATGACTGGCCCAGGGACATCCACCTCGATAAAGAGTAGCAGGGCCTCGAGGGCGGACGCTTTTGTAGCCGCCCTTGTGGACGACAGGCACTTCTCGACGATCGGTGTTACCGCATGCTGTCGGGCTCGCAGGGCACCGTCGCGGCCGCCGAATTTGAGAAAAGCGCAAAGGGCGCCGAGGCCGTCTTGTTGGGCAGCGACGTTCGAGTCTGCGGCCGCGGACTTCCACAAGCTCGGGTCCTGGGTGAAAGGTCGGAAGGCCGGGTCGTACTCGTCGGGAGTCTTCTCGAACAGCTGGGCCGCCTCCTCGTATGCTTGCTTTCGGACTTTCCATACCTATTTACTCCCCGATGCCGTGTAAGTTTTGAGCGACATGAGCGGCCGGACAAACAGCTGCCAGCGACGTACCTTGTGCACCCAACGGTCCGTCAAGGGCAACGAGCTAAAGTCCTCCTCCTCGGCCATGATGGGAGGACGTGTGGGGTTGGTTGGAGAAAGTGTCGGTGGCTCGGCGGTCGTGGGATCGGGCGATTGCGATTGCCTCGGTGTTGCAGGGTCGCAGATGGCCTCGAGACCTAAACAAGAACACCTTCGGATCAGTCTCCGCAGGCTTATGAGTTTCCAGCGACTGCCCATCACGGAAGTGATCGGCCCATTCAAGAGGTGGTAGGGCCACGCGGGGTCCGGTGCTTCGTAGGGGGTTGTCTGCCGGCAGAAGGGAAGCGGGGAATGGACCATACACAAACTCCTGAAGAGCGAGCACGGGCAACTGCCGGTGTTTCCTCCTGTCCTTTGTTCGTGATTGCAATCGGGGGTCGGGGGTGCTAGTCGCTTCTACGCCCTCTTGTGGTCGTGCGCTGCGGGAAGTGACGGGTTGTCAGGTTGAGGTGCCGGCCGCCGCGCGAGTTTTCTGATCTGTGCTGGCTTGCAGAATGAAGGGTCTGTCTGGGGCAACCCTGGCTTCTGCGCGTCGCTAGGGTCATACAAGTTACACGGACAAGAACGCGACAGAGATGCGAAATACACAGGAACGCAAAGTCGTGAAAATCGTTAAACCGCCGAGGTTATGTCGTGTAAAAGCCAGCCGTGCAATATTTACAGCAGGCACCGCTCGCAGCAAACCAGCCCGTTATTGTTGTGTGCGGCACCTGCAACCACTGTTCGCGCATGACGGCGGGGCCCTGTGCCTGCCCGATCAGGCTGCATGGGGTGGGCTTGTTGACATGGGCCGAGTTGGGCCAATGGCCTGTGCATTGCTGCAGAAACCCGGCACCACAACAATGAGGGAGTGATGTCACCCCGCCATTGGCCCCTGGAGCTGGCTGGTGGGCGCTGGCAGCTGGTCCCGAAAAGCTCGACTCGCTCGGGAGCAACGCATTTCTCCACTCACTTCTTGCATTGCACCACACAACAGTCTATTCGAGATGCGCCATGGCAATTGTCGCAATCTTTCACTGTTAACGTCGAAAATGTATAACGGGGTGGCTGTGAAGAGCGCGTCGCTCACATGACAGCCCCAATCCACGCAGCGGAGTCAACTCTCGACACCCGACCATCCAACTCAACTTCATGGCATTCCATTCATTGCACCTTAGACCAGGTATGTACATTGCATCGAAATGAGTTTCAGTCAGGTGAGAAGTTGCCCATAGTCGACGCTATCACGCACGATCGGACACTCAACATCCACCCGTCCTTCGCAGTCGCACCCATCGCTGTCCCTTATTCATGCCTTTGGCAGGGGGTTCCATGCCCAAGCAACCCGCCAGTGGCCCTTGGGCACGTCGAACTGGTCGCTGCCCCAGAAGAACTGCCATGCCGGCGCCGGTGCCGCGTTGCTCGGCACCACGGCCTTCATATCAAAATAGCAGTCGACATCGCCCGTGCAAATGAACGGGTAGTTGAAGCCATCCTAATTCACCACCACCAGTCAGCACCTATTTCTTCCGAGCCCCCGTATCATCATGGCAAGGAACCAAAAAAAACCCTGAAAGAGACGAAAAACCGAACACATACAATTGTGTAGTAGTACTCGTACGAGGCGACCTCCACATCCTCCCCGCACAGCCACGCATGGGTGTTCTGCCCGTACTCGCTGTCCGTGTTGAGCGGCGTGCGCGGGTCCGCGAAGCTGCAGTTGCCCAGCGGGCTGAACAGCGACTGGGACTGGATCTCCGGGTGCGTGAATATGGCGCAGTCGTCCAGCACCACCTGGCCCTGCGCGTTCAGGCAGCCGATGCGGTCGCGCGCCGGCGTCGTCGTGCTTAGGTCCGTCGTGTTGAGCACGAGGATGTGCGCCTGGCCCACAAAGTCGTTGACCACGTTGTCTGTCTGCGCCATGGTGGGCTGGCCGGTGAGGAGGAGCAGGGCGGCGGTGAGGCCCGCGGGGAGCAGGGTGCGGGGGATCATGATTTTGGCTTCGGTTGTGTCTCGACGATGAGTGTAGTGATGGGATTGTAGGGCAGGGGAGGAGGAGGCTGCTGCTGCGTCGCGGTGCTGGGTTGTGAAGTCGGCGGCGGCCGAGATAAATACTCGACGAGACGCCCGTGAGTGCGAACTGCATGTGATGCATGTGACTGCTGTACGGCAATTCCTGGATGGCACGCGAAGCTCGGACTAGGGCCACATCCTGCGATGGACAGGTACCAGACAGGCATCAACGTTGGCTAGTCCAGTGAATCCCCGGAATTTGATATTGGACCCGGCCAGAGACCATTGCAACGCCCCGGTTTTGTGACTCCTGTGGGATTGAGGACTCAACTCTGGCGTCACGGCCGTTTACTAATGCCTGACAAGCACAGCGTATTCCGATCCGCTGTGGTATCGTTCCCCAGGGTAGCGTCACATTCGGACTCCATCGTGGGCATTCACTTGCCGTTGCCGCCCGCCAAGTAGCCCGGATAAACGGACGGAAGAATAAGCTCCTAGTCTGTTGATTAGCTACACTCCTTCGGGGGTTTTTGAGGTAGCAGTGAGGGGGATCTGAACAAAGATTGGTAAGTCTTGGTCTTGCAGCTCGGTATTCCTGTTTAGGGAGCCAAAAGAGCAACTGTTATCCCAGCATGGAGTACAATCTGAAGAACCAGGGCTAGCTGATCTACGTCTTTGTGTCCCAGATGCTGGCTTTCTCTGTCCTTTTGACTCGGACCTCTTGCTTCGTACGCTAGTACTCAACCTGCCCTCCACCTGTGACTCGCCCTGCCCGTTGCTCACCCGCGTCATTTCACCGACCTCGTTGTCGCTGGATGGCAGATCGCGGATGGCGGATGAGCGCAATCATTACACCAAGGAGCACTTAAGACGTTCCAAGCAGTTGGACATCTGATGTGTGTACAGTACAGGTGTCAGGGGGCTTGAGATAGCGTAGCAACCTTGAGGGCACGATCAATTCACTCATGCGACACGCCCAGTCCTACCGCATCGAATGTGTGGCAGGAAGGAAGCTGATGATCTGGCTGTCTGTCTAACTGTGGCTGATGCCAGCGATGTGCTTGCAGATGCGTGGATGTGGGGGAGGAAGAAAGGTGGGCTGGGCCGCAGATGTGGGAGACTGAACCCCAACCCTGGGCCACCACGCCACAGAATGTATATGTGCGCGGAGAAGCTGGTGGAGAAGGGTATTCAGTATCTGACATAAGGTGCTTAGACGATCACTCCTGACACAATGTGTGGTCGTAACCGACTCAGGTCGAAGCCCGGGTTCGCTAAAAGTCCCCACCTCCCGCCCGAGCAGCAGCAGGCTTTTCAGTCGCAGCTGAGGAAGTTACCTATTATGAGCCCGATATGGTCGGGTTTCGGCCTGTATAATAAAGCTCCTGAATGCCAACAATCGTGAAGCTGTACGCCGGCGGCTCGCTCAGCTGTACATCTGAGCAGCTCCGCGCTGTCGCGAGTCTGTTCTGGTCAGGGACACCTAGACCTTCGAGGGTTTGAAGCCGTAGTGGGTCGGCATCACAACACCGTATCTTATTCCGCAGCCCGAGAGGCACGGGGTTGAACCGGGGTTTGCGCGGCTTAGTGTATCACAGACCTCAGGCAAGGTAGCTACCCGACGTCTAGTATCACCATCTCAGCCAACCGAACCGACCCCAAGCCGCTGTCCCTCGACAGGGCGACGGGAGCTACGGAGTAGGCCGCAATGATGTTCTCTCTCCCAAGCTGGCAAGAAGGAAACTTCCGGGTACGGCGAGGATAAAAGCTGGGCACAGTACTCCAAACCCAGAAACAATCGAATTCAAGGGTTGTGAAAAGCATCTTACCATACTTTACCATCATAAGACTGTAAGGCATGGTAGCCAGCAAGGTGCCACGTGCCTAGACCTCATGAAATGATGAGTTCTTCGTTTCATAAATTGATGAGTTCTGCACTGCAATAATGATGATTTCTGCACATCATCGTATTAGGAACGACATGAGATGACCTCTTCGCCAGGGCAGTGAGATGTCTGCCCATGGCGACGTGGTTCCATGAGAACCGCAAGCCCACTCCATCTTCAAACAGCGCGGAGGTTGCGACACAGGGCGTAGGTAGTTGGTGCTCCGGGCAGTCGATCCGGCTTAGCGTTCTCAGCTGTCTTACCTTACTTTCTCGCCCCGCCGTCACCAGCATGCAACCCACTAAAGCATGAACGGCTGGACCCGCGGCGATTCAAAGTTTTCACTCTGCCATAATCAAATTGCCGCCTATGAGGGCTTAACGAGTACCGATATCCAGAAGTTGCATAGGTACTTATTCTAATAGCAAACAATTTACCAAACTGTGACCAATTCAATCGTCCGGATACTGATCCACAAAATCCGTCCTCCCCTCCAACAACGCATCGGTATTCAACCTCACGCTCCACCGCACCATATCCGTCATGGCCCTGTGTTGGAACTCGCCGTCGCGCCCATGCTCCCCGATGTTGCTCTGAGAGCTTTTGGGCCCGACCGGGCGGTGGTGATGGAAGAATGAAGGCTGCGTGGTCAGGCACTGGCGGCCGGCGCCGCGGCCCTGGGTGCCCTCACAGAAGAACCGCAGCAGGAGGTCAGCGGGGTCGGTGACACCCTTGAGCGCGACCTCGTGAAGCAGCTTCCGAGCGCCGCGCTGGCTGAGCGCGTAGCCGAGCGTGCAGACGCCCTCCTGCACGTGGTGGTAGGCGCGTGTGTGTTCGGGATACGTCTCCTTGAGCGTGAAGGGGATGTTGAAGGTCCAGAGGTTCTTCTTGGGGGCGACTGTCTCGTCGTTGAGGCGTATTACCCGTCCCTTGGGGATCGTCTTGCTGTGGTGGAAGGGGAAGTGCATTCCGCAGTGGCCTACCCATAAAAGGTCCCAATTGTCTCCGTACGGAGAGATGGTCGGGGGGGTGGTGGCAGGGAGGTGGTAAAAGTCCATGTCCGGGACCGACTCGGCCGAGTCATCGGATGGCATGGGATGGGTCGGGTCGGCATACACAGCCCGGCGGCCCCGCAGAGGTTGTGTCAGTGCGTGTGTCGCGAGGGCAAAGTCATGAAGCTGGTCACGTATCCTGATATCCCAGTCGGCGTCGTCCTCGAGGACCAGGGCCGTCGTCAGATTCCGAAGCACAATTCTTGTGCAGTGGGTTAGTCAAGTGAGCTAATCATGCGAGGGAGCTCCAGCCAGAAGAAGGAACAAGATCGACGACTCACTCTCGCGCGGCATTCATGTGTGCACGCCAACTCCCCATATTTCCTTCGGGCAGGCGTTTGGTGTCTGGAGAACTCTTGGGAACAGCCTTATCAAGGACGTCTGCGCCCGAAACGCCATCGATGAACTCTATTTGGAAGTCGCTTAGGGCGGCTTGGAGCACCATGCGATCGCGACGGTCCGTCCGTGATGGCAGGCCGATGACGAAGATCTTTTCGAACTGCAGGGCGAGTTCGCATCTCGGTCATCGTTCCACACAAGCGGAAGACGGGGACACCAAGAAAGGGAGAAGCCCATAGAACTCACGCCAAGGGTGCTATTACCGATAGCGCTCGTGATACCGCTCGCTGCGGGCCTTCGCTGATTCCGCTCTCCGTGCCCAGACGGATGATGGAACTGGAACAGCAAGAGTTGAACGAAAACGACGGCGGCCCCGAAAGCGTAGAGAATTCGTCTCCATACTAGCCAGAGTCGCAAAGACATTGATTGCATCACCATAGTGCGTTTGTGGGTATCACCGTTCGAGCAGCAAGGAGTTGGGGGAGACAGAGGGGAGGGGATGCTGTCAGATCGCGGTGCTCCTGGGCGGAGAAATTGAGATTTTGCTGTCGCGAGCTTCGTCCAGGGAGAGCTGCCGAAGCGAAATGGCGCCCTTCGAAACGCCAGCGAAGCGAAGACGGGCGCTAGGAAAGATGATATGATTGGGTCCGGTGCTGCGGAAACCAATCACGAATCTACAATTCCTGGGGGGGCCGTGTGCTGAGGTTCATTTCCCCCCTGTTGATGGAACCAACGAGCCGCGCTTACAGGGGCCAGAGGCTGAATGCTGCACTGTGCCGAGTTGCCTATACTGTGTACGATGCAAGCCGATGATCGCCATATAGAGGGTACGTGATGCCCTGATGCCGCTCCGGAGAAGCATTCCCAACTTCCAACTTCTAACTTCTTCAGCATTTGCCTTTCTCTTCAGTTCCCATGATGGCCCGACTTTATGCCCTGTTCGTCTGTGTCTGCGCCCTGATCCCCCTTGTCTCTTCACAATTTTTCCAACCGACAACAGTAAGGGAAGAGTGGAGGGTTGGAGATCTCAAGACAATCCAATACCATACCAAACTCGTCAATTACACCATCGCATTATGGCAGCAGGCCATGGCCGGTGGATCAGCCACCCTGGGACCAGCCGTCGTCCGTGAGTTGCCACCAAACCTTGAGGGGCTACTTGGGGTCGCTTCAACTGTCCACATCGGCTGAACATGATCCCCTGCCCGTCACAGGAGTTACCAACGGTCCGGAAAAGCAGTTCGACTGGACGGTGCAACTCTACAGCTTCGACCTGGGGTCCTCCAACATCTTTTTCTTTTGGCTGCACGAGGGTGGCATTGAGAACCTGGGAACAGCCGACGGCATTCAAACCACTTCGTCCGCCTACTTCAATATCACCGATCAGCCTCTCCCCAGCAGCTCCTCTGTCATTTCGTCATCGTCAACCACCACGTCATCGTCAATGACCACGTCATCGTCCACACTCACGGCCTCGCTCTCTACGACAGACTCTTCATCACCGCCTCCCTCGGCGACGACGAGTTCGACACCTCCCACCCCGAAGCTGCAAGACACGGGATCAACAACCAGCAAAACACCATCGAGCGAGGGCTCCTCCCAAGAAGGAGAAGGAGGAGGTCTCTCCGTGGCTGCCCAAGCAGGGATCGGGGTTGGCGTCTCCATTGCCGGACTCACGGTCATTGTCTGCGGCATTCTGTGGTTCCGATACATGAAGAGACAACAGAGGATACTCGCGGAACTGCAACAAAGAGCTTACCCGCCTCCGCCTCCCAACGCCAACGAGGCGTGGAAATTTCAGAGTCCCCCTGTGGCCAGCCAGTATCCCGCGAGCCAGTATCCTCCGAGCCAGTACCCCCCGAGCCAGTACCCCCCGAGCCAGTACCTTCCGAGCCAGTATCCCCCGAGCCAGTCTCAACCCACGGAGGTGGGTGGTAACAACGACCGCGAGTTTGTGGAGATCGGTTGATTGATCGGGTGTGGAAACGCACGCAAGGAGTTTGACGGTGCTCAGGAGAGCTGGTGGTTCAGAGTGGACGTGTTGTATGCTCTGGTGCAGGATTGGGATGTGTGAATGAAGTGGAGGATGCACGTGGCTACAGAGCCTCTAATGAATACCCATTTGTGCCGTGACCATTGTGCCTCCCGACCTTACGATGTCCAGATGCTTGTATGTTATCATCGAGGTAATGTCGAATCGAGAAGAAGACAGCCCAGGGTGGGTGGGGTGGGCTGCCTGGAAATGGAGGAGGGATGTGTCGTACTACGGAAAACGGACGTCGTTGCCCACCCAGACAGGGTGGGACCTTGGATACCGTCTGTCACAACCACTAAACCACATGTGGGAGCTGCCTGTACCACTGTGCCTCTGTGGGCAAGCTCTTTCTAAAGAGCTCCATCAGTTTCTCTGCGCGCCCACAACGCGGCAGGACTGGACGCATCGCATGAGTGAACTGCTTGCGCGGTAATCACTGTGCTTTCTCCTGGCCGGCTGCGACGGGATCCCTTCTGATGACAACGCTGCGCAGCGGGTAATGGGCGGCAGGCGGTCGGAGAGACTGTCCCTCCCGGGCGTATGGGTCACCAAAGGGACGAACTTGCCGGCTTCGGGTGTGGCTCACCGCGATAATGTTGGGGGCAAGGACGCCGTCTTGGTCTGCCGGCCTCTTCATGGTCATCAAGCTTTGAAACATGCAAAAGTGACTACTCCGCACCAGTCTGCAGCATACACCGTGCGACCAGCAAGTGCAGCTCGGCCGCTGCATGCAGGAGTACGCGCCTGTCTTATAATTGCAGCGTAGCATACCCGCCATCAGGTCCAATCAATGGGACTTTGACCCAACGCAACTGTTCCATGCGCGTGTAGCGCGGCTGCGCCGCGTTCAGACGCTGGCTGGTTGGCTCGCCCGGCTCACGGCACACCCCTGTTTCGTCCAGTCCACATCCCGGAACGCCGCTCCGTCGGCACGATGATGGGAGCTCTTCAAACTCCCGTTGGAGCTCCTGCTCTCCATCCCTCCTAAGCCACCTCAGAGCCGCCTTCTTCCGCCAGGATGTCGGCCGCCTGACCGTCTCGAAAGTGCGACACGCTTGCGTGGCTGGTCTTTGCGGGACGGCTGCTCCACCACGGGACGATCGCCCTTTCCCGCATGCAACCCCACATCAGCACCCTCACCTCTTCCTCACTCGCAGCCCAGAGGAGGGCTTCTTCCGCCCGTTTGCGGACCTGTACGGCGGCAGGGACCTGTAGCGCGCCGACCAAGTGGCCCTCTGCATAGCAAAGCTGGCGGCCGCGCTGCAGCCGAGCCCGAGTCTGCTGTCTCTGAGCATTCGTGTTGGCCACGGCATGGCGCACCCGCTGGCCCAGCTCCTGACGCTGCGCGCGCTGACCACGTTGGGACTTGACATTGGCTTTGTCTGGGACGTGCGCCACGAGGGCGAGGACTGGGCCCACCGCACTTCTGCCGCTGCATCAACGTGCTTGGTTGGTTGGTTGGTTGGTTGGTATTCATTACGCCTTCATCTCGCATAGAGGTATGCGGCCTGTGACAACCGGTTATCTGGCAGGGTTTCCTGCATCAACGCGCTGCTGCCCACTCTGCGTCGACTGCTCTGCCGCCTGACGCCCCCTGTGTGAGGACCTGCTGGATATGGGCGGCGCTGGTTTGGCGTGCGTTGAGCGGCCGCTGGGGCTCGAGAAGGTCATCGTCAACTTGACCCATTTCCCCATGGGGATCGAGGACGACGTGGACCGCTGTCGCCCGCCCAGTGGTTCTTTGCCGCCGGGGTTGGTCTCGGCCGGCTTGACGGCTATCATTGAGAGTCAGGCGGCGGCGCTGGCGCTGCGCATGGCGCGTCCACGCATGGTCAGGGTACTCTCGTGGGCGGAATCGAGCAAAGACGTGCGCGTGTTTGACGCTGTTCAGGGTCAGCTGCTGCGGCTGGGTGCTGAGGCAGCCTGGGATGCTGATGGTGTGCCGATTGAGGAGCGCGGGCACGGCTCTGGACGGTGGACTCGTGCCTCCTATACGGTACAGACCTGGGGACTTCAGTCCGTTGCTTAACTAAGTCTTGATGATTGTGGCTATCTCATGTGGTACCTGATGAAGAAATCGCTAATATACGTTCAGTTTCTGAGTGACGGGACCAGGACGGCGGTTTGTAAAGGGGCAAAGGGTCTGGATACGTTATGACACGCGTGGACGGGTAGGAACAATGAACTTCAATGTCAAGGAATCTACCATAATGTCTGGGCGGTGTATCACATTCACTCCACATTGGAGAATCCTAAATACATACCCAGCTCTTCTGATCTGCCGTCTCGTTCTCAAGACAGTACGTGCTGAAACCCATTCGTGGTCCTGGCAAGCCCGCTGCCTGGACTGCATGCTCACATGCCGCAATCATACCCCTGTCGTCGTCAAGCGGGTTTAGCTCAGTTGGGAGAGCGTCAGACTGAAGTCAAACTTCGGGAAGTGAATCTGAAGGTCGTGTGTTCGATCCACACAAACCGCATCGTGTTAGCTTTTGCTAGTTGAGTTGATGGCCTGTGCCCCTTTTTATTGTTTGTCGTTGAGCTAGCTGTGTCCAGGGCACGAGTACATGTAGATGTGGGTGCACACAGTACCCGAGCCATGACATTCTTGGATCACAAGCACTCGCCTCGATCGATGCTGGGCATTGTAGGTAGTGAAAAGCGTTGTTCAACAAAGAAGACTCCCCTTACTCGTGTACACGCTCATGATAAAGCTAGTAATACAAGCTGCTGCCGTAGCCGGGTATCGAAGCGAAACACACGTCCATGCGACATGAAACTTCAGTAAACTCACCAACCCCTTCTAACAACAAACCCTCCCCATCTTTGCATCCAAGTCGTAACCTTACGACCGCCCACTCCCAAACTGCGCCAGATACCCGCTGATATCATTATCCCCGCCGCAATGCTCGCACCGGTGCACAACCTTCCCCTGGCCCAACCCCTGGCCCCACAGCCCGCTCACACCACTGCCCGTCCGTCCGTACGAGGCAGAAGAAGAAGACGACGCAGAAGGACCGGCAGCGCCCTTGCCTGCCGCCGAGCTGGCCGCCCACGAGGTGGTTGCTGCTGCCAGTGCGGGGTCACGTTCGCGGTTGATGCTGTTGTTATTGTTGGGCTTGGGGTTGGGGTGCTGCTGCTGCTGCTGCTCGTGGTGCGGCGCGCGCGGCGCAGATGCGGTGTACGCCGCGGGCATCACCTCCGGACTCATGCCCTTCTCCAAGCCGGAACTGGTCGTGCCCGGCTGTGGGTTGGGGGGGGTGGTGTCTGAGGCGGGGTGCATGAAGGCGCCCTGGCGGTGGGGGCGCGAGGTGGAGGAGGGCATCGCCTCCGGGCTCATGTTCTGCGCGTTGCTGTTGTTGTTGTGGCTGCCGGCGCGGGGCGCGGACGAGGTGTATGCGTCCGGCATGACCTCCGGGCTCATGTGCTGCACCATCTCCGGGTGGGGGAATGTGTTGATGCCGGAGAGGGAGTCTTGGCCGCCCTGGTTGGCGCGCGAAGGGCTGGAGGGCAGCGTCGCGGTCAGGGCGGGGGGCGCGGCCTGATGGGAGTGGCTGTGTGCCGCGGGGGGAGCGGGGAGGTCTCGCAGGTCGTGGGCCCTCGGGGTGATGTCGGCGGGCTGAGACGCAGCAAGAGTCCTGGAGTGGCGGTTCTCGATCTCCTGCTGCTGGGCAAGGGCCGAACGGTCCGGGCTGTGCATGCTGCGGCGCGGGGACTTGGGCTTGACCTTGACACCAGACGGCGTACCAGACGAGAGGACGTTGTACTCGGCGTCCTCGGCACCGGCGACGGCGGTGTCATGGTCGTGCACTCCTGGGGCAGAGCCAGTGGAGTCCCGCTTGATGCCCGAGGGGACGCCGGAGGCGAGGGTGTTGTAATGGCCCGGCTCCTGGGTCACGTTGCCGCTGCTGCTCTGGTGGGCGTGCTCCGCGGCCGAGGTGCCGGATGACTTCAACACGTTGTAATCGCCAGGCTCACGGGCCACGACATCCTGTCTGTTGGACTCAGGGGCGGGGCCACCCGAGGATGCGAACGCGTTGTAAGCGCCAGGTTCGCCAGCTACAATATCTCTGCTCGTGGGCTCCGAAGCGTGGGAGGCGTTGAGGCCAGACGGGGTACCGGAAGCCAGGGTGTTGTAGTTCCCGGGCTCGTTGGTGGTGCGGCCCCTCTCTGCGGACTGGGCGCCGGTCGCATGCTGCACGCCCGATGGGGTGCCGCTGGCCAGCATGTTGTAGTGGCCCGGCTCACCGGCATGAGCACTATTGGCTGCCTCTTGAGGAGGCATTGGGGCGTGTCGCGGATGCTCAAAAGGGGTTGAGATCTGCTCATCGTATCGAGACGCGTCGGCCGCTGGGCCAGCTCCGCTGACATCCGCTGGCATCGGCTCACTGATAGAATTCATCTCGTCGTGCTTCTGCTCGCTGACACTGTTCTTCTTGCGGTGGTGCATAAGACCGAAAGCACCGGCCCCCGCCGCAGCACCGGCAGCAGCTTTCTCCTTAGTGTGGTTGTCGGCCGACGGCGAGCGCTTGCGGTCCGACACGGATGCACCTCTGCTGTGCTTGTGGAGGCGGTTTGAGCCGCTGTGGACGAGGGCGTCCTCCTTGACGGCCTCGTGCCGGTCGCCGCTGGACTTTCTGCGACCCGCCCTGGCGTCATCCTTGGCGTCGTCCTTGTGGCGGTGGAAGATGCCAAGAATCTTGTGCTTCTTCTCTCCCTTCGGAGACTCGTGCTCGTGGTGTACTGGCTTCTCAGCTGGGAACGCCGTCTCCGAGGGCCGGCGCTTGCCAGTCACGGCTCCCTTGGACTGGCGGTGCTCGCCTTCCGTCGAGGAGCCACTGCGACCCCGTTCCTGGGTTGCGCTGGGGCTATCATGGCGGCGCCTACCGAGGTATTCGGAGCCAGCGACTCCCGCCCCGACTCCGGCAGCCTCTGCGGCGACGACATGTCTTGAGGGCGACGAGGACTGCCAGCGGGCCTCGTGGCTGTCAGTACTGGATGGCGCCAGAGGGAACAATCGGCGAGAAACAGGCTGGTTCTCGGTCGGAAAGCTGGAGCGCCCGGCATCCTGCGAGGCAGCCGCCTCGGCGAGCAAGACGTCGTCGTGAACAGCAGTTTCCGGGAGGAAGCCGGGAGCAGTCTCGTGCGAGTTGGCAAATGCAGCCGTTGGCGCGTTGCCCCTGTGCCTCTCCTCGGGAATGTCGGGCAGCGGGCCGGCGTGCATGTCGTCGGCCAGGCCAGCTCCAGCAGCGCCGGCAGCTGCGCCCTCTGCCGAGCGAGAATGGCTGTGGCGGCGGGACTCGTCGTCCTGGCTGCCATGGCCCACGACGGTGTTGTAGACACCGCCACCCCTTGGATAATCAGCAACGTGGTCAATGAGGACGGCTCGCGGAGCAGCTGACTTAGGCGGATTGGGTGGGAGGTGGTGATGCTCTGCATGGTCATCGGTAGCACTGCCATGGCCGGCCACCGAGTTGTAGACGCCACCGTCTGCACCCTTGGGAAGGCTGCCCCAGTACGGTGAAGCGTTCCGAGGCGGAGGCTGCTGCTGCTGCTGCTGCTGATGGAATGCTCTTGGCTCCCCGGACCTGAAGCCGGAGGGCTCGGCTACGCCGCCAGTTGCGCCCGGGGGAGTGATGTTCCTGTCGTATGGGTAAGAACCCTGGGTGCCGTCGTCGATGTGTTGGGATGAAGCGGTCGTGTCCAGATCTGTGCGGATGGACTCCAAAGGCTGGATAGGCTGGTCGTACTCGCGGCTGTAGGTGCCACCGCCCACTGCTTCGTCCGGGCCGGTCCAGTTGGACCCGCTCAGGCGGGAGGACTGAGGCAGGAAAGGCTCCGGCGCGGCCATGCCGACACCGGAATCGGTGTACTTGTGGTTGCGGGGGTCGGCGGGCTTGTGCAGCTTGTTGTGCTGGCGGTGGTGCTGCTGATCCTCGGGCAGCATGCCCTGGCTGCCAGCAAGGTCCGGCTGCTGCGCACTCTGGGTCTGCATCGTCTGCATGTGTTCCTCAGGGGTGGGCGGGATGGAGTCGGGGTAGGAGCCGGGGTAGGAGCCGGGAAGCGGCACGGTGGCCATACCTCCGCTACTGTGCTGCAAACAAGAAAACACGCAGGGATGCGAGCGGAGGGTGAACAGCGGAGCGCTGCCGGCAATGTGCAAGGCAACGTTGCCTGGTGAGTGAGTCGGCCGGGTGGTGGTGGTTTGGTGTAAATGGGTGGTGATAATGCAGGGTATGGCCTGACATGGACAGGAGGGTACTCTCACAGCAGCATAAATACCCTCTTGTGGTGGCTCAGCGTCATCCGCGGTGCTGTGATGCGATGACTTCAGCGCGCGACCCTGCAATCCAAGAACGGCGGCCACTGACATCATCGCACCCTGCGCTGGGACGCGAGTGACCAATGGCAAGCTGCAGCCGGGCCAGGATGGAAGCTCGACTGACGTTGCGCTTGGCGCAATGGCACATCTTTGCTGAGGTGTCGCTGAAAATCTGTCCCATTGCAGGCCGGATCGTCACTGGCTCTCAAACACCTCGAGCGCTTGCCTTGCGTCAGTTGCAGGGAGATGCCTACATTTTTCATGATCTTGTCGGGGATAGGCTCGGTGGGGAGGTTGGAAAGGGGAGAGACGGCCGCCCCACTTGATTCCACTTACACGTTACAAGTTGTGTACCTAGCGTACGGAGTAGTTAGTGCTCTATGTAATAGCATGCACCCCTAACCCTCTGACATCCGACCCACGCGGAGCGAGGCATCTTTCGACATACCTACAGCACCTGGAGGAGAATGCCGTGTCAGACGTGAATGGGTGGTGAACTGCATGTGGCCCGATTGGTTTGTTGGGTACTTCAGAAATCGAGCTACGACGACCTCAGAGGTGTATTTAACTAGATACCAGCAAAGGGTTGAATTGGGGTTTGCCGGATTAGTACCAAGATTGGTAGGTAACTAGTTACTCCTGAACTATGTACCAGGAACGACATCAGAAGTGCACAGTCACGCCAACGTTGGGCGGCACTCTGCGGTTACACAAGTCATGCCATAGTCCTTCGAGTCCCAAAGTTCCTTCGATTCCGCGGACTGTCTTTAGGTGCAGCTTTTGCTTATCCCAGTCCGACAAGTACCTCACCAAAGCTTCATTGAACTTGCGGAAGTAGGCAGCAGGCCCCGCAAACTCAATCGCGCGGTCGCGCACTGCACTGGTGTTGAGCATGACCTTGTTCGGGGCCGACAGGCTCTGCCGGAGCTCGGAAAGCTCCTCGGGGGAGTACATCTTAGCCTCGACGCCCACTGCCAAGAGCAGGATCGATGGCACGACGGCCTGGGCGGCGGCCAGGACGGAGTCGGTCACGGCTTTGGGCGCACCAAAGTCCACAATGACGACTCTTTCCGGATGGAAGCCCGCAAGCCACGCCACGGCATCCGGCTCGTCGTATTTTGCCTGCTTGGTCGGGAGTCCGGCTTCGGGGTATCGGGGCAGCGAGTCCGGGTCGGAGGAGAGTTGAAGCAAAGCCAAGGGCGCCGACGAGGAGACGCGGTTCCGGGTGAGATTCCAGGCGAACGCACGGCCAGTCTTGCTCCCAGCGGACAGACAGACCACGGCGGCCGAAGTCAAATCTGCGTCCTCGCGGCACCACGGAGCACCCACGCCGCCGGGGTGGACGACCGGGCCCGCGAAGACGAACTTATTGAGAAGAAAGGCGGCAGTGAGACCCGTCTTGGCCATTACAACGGTCGCATCTGGAGGGGATTTATCGTTGGTTCGCTCAAAGTGGTTGTACATGGTCATCAGCTCACTCCGGTGCGCACTGGCTTCGCGCCAGTGGCCCGTTGGCTCGACCGGCTCAAGGCGGAGATCCACGGGATGAGGGGACATGGGCCACAGCCCGTACAGGTAGCGATTGGGCTCCAGATCGGAAATGCGGCTTTCCAAGACGCGGGCGTAGCCCCAGGCCGGGACAATGCCCCATGCCTCGCCGTCGTTGAACGGCGCGGGAGCCGAATCCGGCACGGGGTAAGCATCCCACCAATGCAGAGCGGTCCCGCCGCGGGCGTAGGTGAGGTTGTTGGTGGTAACCGAGATCAGCTCCGTGCTCACGCGCACCGAGCCCGCCGCCAAGGGGTGTGTATCCGCAGATATCGCGCAGGTGGCGTTCTGGCCGATATTGCGTTTGGAGACTACATGGATGGTGACGGCCATGATACCCGACGGCGACGATTTGAGTCTTGGAGCTTTGGGCGATCGGAAGCTAGGTACTAGGAGTGGAAGGTCAGCCCCATGTTACGCTGGGCTTGCAAAATAAGCAGATGGTTGACTCATTTTCCCCCGGGTTCTCCCGGCCCCCGCTTCCCGCTGCGTGCAGGGTATGTCCCATCAACCTTGGCATGTGGTTGGGCGCATCAAACAGTCATGGTGATTATTCACTGGGAGAGCATTGAGGGCCGGAAGGGGGGAGGTGCTGGAGCCGGTGATCATCAGGGACATGCACAGTTACCGCTTTCAACCTTCAGGCCGAGGAGAATAGCTGGCCCATATGGGGTTTGCCTAGAAATAAGCTACGGACGCGGCTCGGAGCGTGTTTGGGAGATAAATCAGCAGGTATGTGCAGCGACTTCTAAGTCCACATCACTCCGCCCCTTCGACTACCTCGTTGCGCGTGGTTGACGAGCTGGCGGCAATCTTCCTCGCCGTCGCCGTCGCCGTCATGGGCACCGCAGCCATGATGTCAAACACGGTGACGCGCGCGGCGCACACCTTGAGCACCCAGTTGACCGTCTCGATGGCCACGAGCGAGTCGATGCTGTACGAGTGCAGGTACGGTCCGTGTCGATCTCGCACGCCGTCGTCCGCAGCATCCTGGCCACGCGGTCAACCAGTGCCTCCGTCACGACTCTCGCCGCCTCGTCGAGCGTCGTTGCGCGCGACAGCCGGGTCTGAATATCCTCGACGGGTTGCGGTGCCGCGCGAACACTGCCGCCCCGGAGCCCGGTGCGGGCCATGACGGCGAACTTGGAATCGTCCAGGTACCAGGGCGGCTCAAACCCGCCTGCCACAGCGCTGCCGCCCGTCGCGATGCCCGTGATGACCTGCGGGGCGCCGTGTCCCGCGATATCGCCGGCGATGGCGAGCCACACGAGCTCGGCGCGTTCGCCTTTGTCAAGGCCGTAGGGCTCCGCGAGTTCTCTCAACCCATGTGTCATTCCCGTCTCGGCAAGCACGCCAGCGTCCCGAACGACGCTCAAAATCCAGAGTTACAGCATTCTTGCCCTGGGCCCGGCGGACATGCGCAACCGCGTCCTGGTACGTGCTGCCTGCGGCATAGTTTGACACGCCCCTGCTGCCAAAGATGGCGGTGAACGATGCCAGACTGACGAAGAAGTCGACGTCCGGCAGCACCGCATGCAGGTTCCAGGTGCCTTGGATCTTGGGCCTCGTGGACTCGACCCAGTCGGCGTAGGTCATGTTCCGGAACAGCGCGTCGCGCAGGACCATGGTGCACTGGATGACGCCTGCGATGCGGCCCAGCTGCTCCGTGCACCGGCTAACGGCTTGATTGAGGGCGGGTCCGTCGGCGACATCGCAGGCCAGAACGAGCACCTGCACGCCGCGACCTTGCAGTTGAGAGATGAGATCTTGAACGGCCGGGTGCTGGATACATGTAGCGTTTGCCGAGCGCGAGAGGAAGCACAGCTTGCGAGCGCCGTGATCGACCAGCATGCTGGCGAGACTACGGCCCAGACCGCCCAGGCCGCCGGCGAGAAGGTATGCGGCTTCAGGGTCCAGCTGCACATCCCTCCTTGTGTCCCTGGTGCCAGTGCCAAGTGGCCGCCACATCAACAACATCTGCGTGCTGTCCTCGATGGACAACACGATCTTACCCACTTGCTGGCCTCCTTGCATCATGCGAAAGGCGCTCTCGACTTCGGCCACAGGAAAGACCTGCGTGACGCCCTGGCGCTGCAGGTCAAAAACGGCGGACATGATCTCGCCCATTAGTGACGGTCGTTCCAGCATGACCTTCCGCAGGTCAAAGAAGGTGAACTTGGTCCCCTTCATGAAGGGGCGCATATCCAGCGGCGCGTTGTCCAGAATATCCCGCATGCCAATCTCCACGAAAGTTGCCCCTTCCGCGACACAGTACCACGACTGGCGAAGCGCCTCGCCCGGCAGCGAGTTCAGGGGGATATCGACACCCAGCCCGCCCGCGGCGCGCCTGACGCCCTGCGCAAACGCCAGATCGCGCGAGCTGAAGATGCGGTCGTCCGGAACACCGTACTGCTCGCGCAGCAGCCGGCGCTTCGGCTCAGACCTTGCCGCTCAACCAAGGTGGGGTGGCTATAGGGTCGTCGGGTACGGTGTCCGAGAGCGACAAGCGGACAAGAGTTCCGTCTCCACAGACAAAGCTGCACCCCGCCACGATGGCAGCGCCTTGAGCATGCAACCTCGAAAGAACGCTTGCGTCGCAACGCCGTAAGGTCTCTTCTTGGTCACGCTTCGCTCGTGCTACAGCAGAAACGGATGAGGCTCTAGGACTGTCAGAAAATCATGCTACGGAGACCGGTATCCGTCGGCTCGCACCGTCCTGCCGGGCCAGGTATTAGGTGGCCTGTCCCGACCCCCCTGCACTGACCTGTCCCGACCCCCTGTTTTTGGTGTGGCGCTAAAGTTGACCTGTCCCGACCTCCACAGTTTCGTTTCTTCGAATTCTGAATCTATTCAGGATTAGTTCCAAATCGATCTGAAAGGGATTAGAAACGGATCTCGAAAACTTATGATCTCCTATAGTTGAGGCGACCGAGGAAAGTTGACTACGGCCGACCTCCAACAAGTTGACCTGTCCCGACGTTGATCTAATCTGGAGGTCGGGACAGGTCAACTTTAGCGCCACACAAAAAAACAGGGGCTCGGGACAGGTCAGTGCAGGGGGATCGGGACAGGGCCACCTATACACTCCTGCCGGGCCGATGGCGATTGGCCGCTGCTCGACGGGCCGAGACGCGGGGCTCCCGAGGTCACATGGGGCGTATGTTCCCGAGGTTGTCCGAATCGAAAGCTCGCCGTCGAGACTTTCTCTGGGTTATATAACGCGGCTGTGCCTCGGGAGGTGTTCTGTTTGATGGCACAATCCCATCACGGACTCAACGAGGCGAATATGTTTCTACAACCGCCAAATTGGTGGGGAATGATGCTTGTAACAAAGTTAAACCCTCCAGACCTTCATGATCGATTCCTCGGTTGCGCGAACATAGTGCGGGCTGAGGGATGATCACACTTGGTGCTTGCAAGTATCATGTTTTATGTGCAAGGAGGATGCGCTGCATGTAGGGGAGAAAACATATGTAGGGCTGAGTGCATGAACACTACTGCGTGAACCGAAGCCAGAGGAAGGACTTGGGGACTCATTGGCTTAATATCATTCCGCTCGAGAAGAGAAACACAAAAAGTTGCCCGTTTTCTCTGGGACAAAACCCTTCGCGATCGTGCCAGCATCCCGCGTACATCTCGCGTATATCGCGCCCAAGTGGCGGATCTCAATTCAGCAACTGTCCCCGCCGCGAACGATGGTGTTCCAGTTCTGCGACTCAAAGTTGTGACCCGAAACCTCGTTATCGATGCTGGTTACTACCCAGGGGCAGACCTGGGTGATGAACATAGCGCTGTTGGCGATCTGGTCAAAAGTATTGAGACTGAATTGTTGTTGGTTCTGAGTGCGGCGAGCGGTTAGTAGATATTTCTAAATGATTACCGACGCCCCCCCTCTCCCCTCCCCCTTCTTCGGGGCCAGAGTACAGCAAAATCAAGAGACAACTGTGGGGGATAAGCTTACATCGTTGCACCAGTAGATGGCGCTGATCCAGGCTGTCAGCTGTCTATTTCCTAATTGGGGCACTGGGAGAGCAGCTCGGGAGCCAAAAGGTTTGTCTCGGGAGCCCAAAAGTTTGTCTCGAGAGCAACCAAAAGACAACCGAAGCCTTGAAGGGTCAAAGACAGCTCGAATTTAACGTTACCTATTATACGAGCAACTGACTCTACCACATGCTCCTGGCCCCGGGCCCTCGACGGGCTGGCCGGATACTCCACGAAGATAGGTGACCCCTTCGCGGATATGATCGACACTAGCGGTCGGAAAAACATTGTTGCAGTCCTTGACGCCGCGCTTCTGGTGAGTTGGCCCTCTCACTGGCTTGGGCAACGGTGCAGGTGTCTTGAGTTTGAAGTTTGGGTTGATCTTCAGGGCTTGGGCATGAACCTCCTGGACTGTGCCGTTCAGCTGGACGATCTGACCGGGGGAAACCTCAATCTTCCACTGGATAGGCTCGATGCGGTATCCGGGAATCGGCGACTCGGCGCCCATCACCTGTAGCATGACAATGTTAGCCACTGGACTTGCTAACTACCTTGAATCCACAGCTCACACCGGTGGCCAAGAAGCCGGCAAAGAGTGCGACCAGATTGGCATGCATGGTGGTGTGTTGTGCAAGACTCCTAGGCAAGAGCTAACGAACTTGGCTGTCGAAGGAAGGAACAAAAGACGAGTGTGGCTGGATGAGAAACCTGCCAATCTGTCGCGTCACATACTGGTGACTTTATACTTCACACTACAATATACACACGTCTCGAAACGTCGTGAGGAGTTGCTTCTGCCTGATGGTTACCCCACTTGTTGGCCCCCTACCTCTGAGCCGTTGTCCACCGTTTATGGCGCATATGTTGAGACACTAGTGAGAAAAAGGAAGGTAGCTGTGCCTGTAGAGAGATCATATTCCAACAGATGGCTCCCCAGGTGGTGTCCAAGGATTGTTGCTTCTCGGTACCTAAGCATTTGGTTAACGGACTGAACAACGCCAAGACGCAACATCCTTACGCATTTACTTGCAGTAACAGTCCTTTGAGCCAAGGCGCAGTTAGGAGTGGCTACCTACCAAAGTATCTGAGGTGAGTGCAAAGTGTTCGTTGGCCACCCATTGCCACCCACGTCAATGAGACTGATGGGAAGGATGGCAGGATGGCGGCGTGGCAGTGCCTGTGGTAAACCCCGGGCCGGATCCACCGGGTAAATTAAAAAGGTAAACTGCAATGCAGCCAAACAGTCTATGATAGACGCGGTGTCTTGAATCCTGGCAGCTCGTTCTTGACAGTGGCAGGAGCAGCACACATCGTCTGCGTCTGCCACAACATGGACCGGACTGGAGCTGTCGATATACTCTTGCCAAGAGTAGCAATGAAGCAGAGATGCTAAAGAAAATCACAAGCTCCTTACCTACAGTTATGGAGATAGATTCAAAAACGACGGACAGTACGAGCTTGCTACTTGGGCAGGTCGAAATAAATGGGGGCCGGTTTGTCTCCAGGCAATACCAACTCTGAATACATGATTCGAAGTGTACACCGGCATGAAGTATGTCCATAACCGGCTTCGTATACCACCGTGAAAGGATAGGGTATTGCCACCATTCATGCGGGAGCTACTGCGTACAGGTAAGATTACTCATGCAACCATCACACTCCCAAGAAGAACACCCTTGATTAAATGGATTCAGAAACCGAGCTGAGTACAGATCAGGATGCCTGCTCAGATCTGAGTCGGCCCGACCGTTGGATTGTCGGGGTGGGCCTTGGCGCATTTACTAAGTGCACGAGGTACAGTACTGCCACCCGCTTCCTGCAATTGCACTCCTTCAACATTTCGGCTACGCAAGACAAGATCCTGCAGCAGGGGCAAGTCCCTCAATGGCACTGGATGTGCCTCCGTACAGCCAGCTGAGTCCCCTGAGCGGCCGCAGTCAATTTCCGCCACTAGTAGCCTGTATCGGAAGGAGAGGGCCAGTTGCCAGTGAAGTGAATGCATTACCTAAGGTAATAGAGCTCGTGCTTCCACATTGCACGCAGCGGCTTGGGTTGCCTTTATTAGCCTCATTGTGTCCTTAGCTGTGTTGCATAGGTAGTAGGTAGATAGCTACCAAGTAGTCCTTTCTCAAGTCGTGTCTCCCCATTTCCCCTGTTTTGGCCGCCAGACCGGACAGAGACGCAAGACACAAGACACCCACTCTTGTAGCCGGCAAAGTGCCGGGCTATCGTGGTTACAAATAGATGGAGTCTGGGTGTTTGTCCAGATTACAGTACCGGCCTAGGTAACAAACAACATTCCAGGTCGAGCATCAAACGCTCAAGAAGCACATAACAGCAGTCCAATTCCACCCAACATATTAACCCTATGTCGGAGCTCTCAAAACGGAGCACCGGTTCACGCGAAGGGAACTCGTAAGAACTGTAGCTTATATAGCTAGCCAGGCCATGCAACACCCTACCAGTCCAGTCATGCCAGTCCTGTACCACCAATGGCACCAACACAACCCCAAGGACATATAGCAACCCTCTCCAAAACGGGAACACATGGGCCTTTCCTCAGCGGCGTTGTTGTCGTCGTCGGCCTTGGCGGACTTGGCGGACTTGGCGGACTTGGCGGACTTGGCGGACTTGGCGGAGACAGGGGTGTGCGTACGCCTGCCAACCGCTGTGCATCCCGCCCTCTGGCGTCGCATTCCGCAGATGTCCAGGAGGGTGTGGGGTTGCTGGCACGCGTTCCGCCTGGTTCCGATTGGCCAGGTCTGTTTCCCTTGCTTCAACGTGGGGCATCCTTTCCGCCGCGGTTCCGCCCTTCCTTCCGACGTCCCCCCTTCACACATGCATGCACATGAAGCTTGGTTTCGTTCCAGCCCGCATTTGGTTCCGCTCCTGCTCAAGAAAGTCAGACGCAGACGCACCTGAGACTACTCACTCACCGCGCGCAAAGCGGAATGGAAGCATACCTTGGGTTGCCAGGCCGTTGAGAACTAACTTCCCTCATGTCAACCGCCGCCTTGCCGAAGCGCGTGCGCTCCAGAAGACTGAAGATCGCCATTGCCTGTGAGCGTTGCCGATTCAACAAAAAGAAATGCGATGGTTTGCGACCAGGTAGCTACTTTTCTCTTTCGTCGAAATAGGGTTTGTTCTTGACATGTACATATGTGTTTGGCCAATCCTCCCCCCCTCCCCCCCTCCCGCCCCTTCCTTGCATCCGGTCTCCTATCTCTCGGCGCCTATACCCCGTCTGAACGCGACATGCCCAGACTGACAGAGCTGGGGGTGCACATCAGCATGCAACCAGTGCCGGAAGAAACACAGCGCTTGCCTGTATCGCAGTGGCACCCCCGCCAGCTCGCCCCGTCAGCCTCACGGCACCGCTTCTTTGTCGGGCCAAGCCTTTTCCTCACGCGCCGAGCCATCCGCGCCTGATGAGACGCCATCTCACACTGACCCGCCTTCTGGCGTTGTCCATGGCGTCTTCGCGGGTGAAGTCAAAGCGGCCATAGACGCACGTTTGGGAATCTCCTCCAGTAAAAAGGCCAGCGGCTTCAAGTTGGCGCCGTTCGCGGATGCTCCGCTATTTGACCTGGACCTGGGTGCCCAGTCGGGCGAATCCATCGACAACAGTGTGCTGCCCCATCGAAGACATGCAGACCACCTGGTCGACATGTTCTGGCAGCATATCCAGCCCTTGGAACCCATGCTCGAGCGGGAGCTCTTCACTAGCTCCTACATGGCGCTGTTTGCTGGTCATCCGCCCGACACGCACGCCGACGAACGCGTCTTCCTAAGCACACTGAACACCGTCTTCGCCCTGGCCACGCAGCTTCAGGAGGGCCTACGAGCGGACGAGCGCAACAAAGCAAGCAACGCCTACTTCCGGCGCGCCTGGGCCACGCTCCGTGTGGAGGCGGTCTTATGGGAGCCCGGGTCGGTCGAGCTGGTCCAATGTCTGCTTCTCATGGCGCGCTACCTCCAGTGCTCCAACAACCCGCACCAGACCTGGATGGCAGTGGGTATCGCCGTCCGCATGGCTCAAAGCCTCGGTCTTGACAAGCCCGACATCTCACAAAGTCCCTCTCTGAATCCGGCTCCTCGTGGTTTCAGGCACCAGCTGTGGCAGTGCTGCATTTACATGGACAGGTAGGGCAAGACTACATCCAACCAGTCATGTGGCTTAACGAAGCTATCGGATGCTAATGGTGGCTGGCGCCTGACCAGGATGGTTTCCTTGGTATCGGGCCGCACGCCCATGGTGCTCTTGCCCGCTGTCTCAAACGTAGCTAATCCGTCGTCACAACACGGCACAAAACGAGCGAGCTCAGATGGGGACCGGACCGCCATATATCTAACCAAAACCATGGAACTGTACGAGATCTCCAACCACACGTCGCTCTCCCACCTGCGCGTTCGCAGCGCTGCACACGACAAAACGGTGTTCGTAGCACCATACCGACTCGACGAGCACGTCGGCAATGTTTCGAGACTCGATGCCTCTCTAGACAGCTGGGTAAACCATCTACCTTCGTCTCTCGAGTACGGCCATGTTGCCTGCCGCACCGACCGCATCGCCAATAAGCAGGCGCTTCTCCTCCAGCTTCGGTAGGCCCCAACCTCGCCATTTTCTGTATTGGTTCCGAGATGCTTGTCACTTAGATGTACGGATGGACGACTGAGAGCACAACAGGCTCTTCCACGCCCGCATTACGCTACTCCGGCCCATGCTGGCGCGCCATTGCTTTCCGCGCGTGGCCGGCGCTGCAAGCGACACGACGGCCGACCGCAGCGGCCTCAGCGCACGCATCGTACAGGACTGCGCGATTCTGTGCGTGGAGAACGCGCAGAAGATGATCGCGCTCGTGGAGGAGTGTCGAGCGGGAGGCTCATCCGACCACTGCGCCACTGGCGACGGCGACGTTGTTGGTACCATCCCGTGGTGGTACCGGGTACTCTACCTGCACGTCCCCGTGACCGTCCTCATGGCCGCCACGCTGCAGCCCCAGCTCTGCACGCCGGCCGTGGCCGAGTCGTGGGGCCGCGCTATGGCTGCCCTGCGCGCCCACGAGCACCTCACCCCGTTTGTGTCGCAGTGTCTGGCTGCGCTGGAGGTGCTGTCATCGAGGATAGGCGGCGCCGGCGCCCAGACCCAACTGCAGCTTCAGCAGACTACGGCCGCCGTCCAACCACCAGGCACGTTGGGAGCTGGTTCAACAAGCATAAACCACCCTTCTGCCATTCCCCTTCAGGACCTGCTCTTTCAGGACGTCGTCTTCGACTCCGCCGACGCCCTTCTGTTTGGCATGGAGGATATGTCTTGGATGAGCAACCTGGGCACATGACGGTTATGTCGGTCCTGAGGAGACGACGACTGGAGAAACAGAACGATGCTCTGTAAAACTCCACTTCAAGCTTGGTCCCGAAGTGTGATGGCCCGACAGATACATGGCGCAGCCGTATCTGGTGGGTTAGTACAGTTCAACTGGAGGAGAGGGCACCGCCAGGCGCGCATGTGTCCCGGTAAAACCTTAACGGTAAGCTAACTTTACTCCCATGCCGATGACTGGCTTCACATTGAGAAGGCTGACGATATGACTACACCGCTGGAGTAGAAACGTCTCAATTGCTATTGAAGGAAGAAGCTCCAAAATCCAGTCCCAAGACACCAGATAGCCGGTCATAGCACGTTATGGCGGTGTCTGGCCGCTTGGCGCCATCCCTGCTGCAGAACTGCGAGAGACTACTCGAGTTTCTCAAGCGCCATCCAGACACCCAGCTCGCAGACCTGGCTTATACGACCACAGCCCGACGGATGGAGAGCAGTTGCGACGCGCCTATGTTGGGGACACTGTCGCCTCCATAGTGCGCCAGCTCCGTGGCGACATCGACATGCAAGCCAACAATTTGCCGGCCAACAAGCCGCGGGTGCCAAGCAGAGTCTTTCTCTTTACCGGGTACACTCTCTTCTCGCAGGTGGTGTCGTACGCAGCACCGTGCCAGGCCCTCCAGGAGGTGATTATGGCGCCGGACTGCGTCGATGTCGTCGGCACCGTCAACCTCGCCGATGTGGCCGGTCGCGGCACGTTCCACGTCAGCCCGTACTGGCTCGACGCCGTGACCCACCTCGCCGGGTTCGTCGTCAATGCGGCCGTTGGTATCCGCAGGACACCGCGTGCCTCGCTGTCGGATGCGACTCCTGGCTCTCGTAGGCGGTTTTTAAGGCGGGCGGGACATACACGGTCTATGTGTGTCTCTAGGACGGGACTGATAGTGCGCACGCGGTGCGACGGGACTGCTATGTCTTTGCGGGCGCAGAGATGGTCCAGGCCACGTTGGGCGTCAAGTTTCTGCGGCTCAAGAAGGCTGCACTGAATCTGATCCTGGGCGGCGGTCGGACACATGCTACCGGGCGCAGCGAGACAATGGGGTTCAAGAGCCCCTATGGTGCAGAGGCTTCCTTGAGCAGAAATATGGCCTGAACGTGAGCAGGCCATACAAACCACCGAGCCAGTGCATGCGGGCAATGCAGAGAGCATGGTCAAAGCCATGGTAACCATCATTGCCACCGAGAGCGGCTGTAGTGCATCGGAACTCAGCGACGAAAGCCACTACGCGAACCTGGGGGTCGACTCGGTGACGGCCATCAACATGCTCGCCCAGCTGGCCAGAGAGCTAGACCTACACCTGCCTGCCGCCTTTTTCCTGGAGAACGCGACCATCGGTGATTCGAAGCGCTCTCCACTGGCCTGCCTGGGCTGCGATGTATCAACAGAGCGAGGTCATGTCCAAAGTGCCACGTCTCCATTTTCCCTCGACTCCCCATCTGAGCCATCGCAGTCCGGCGCCGCGACAAACACAGCCCCTTCCACGCCGCCGGAGCTCGCGGACGAGGGTGCAATGGCTGGGGAGACAATCCGCTCGGACCTCGATCTGACCAAGTCAGCACCTTCAGGCGAAAAGGGGAGTACTGAGCCGGCGGCGGGAATCACGGCGCATGTAATGCACTACCAGAGCCCGCGCACCCCCGAAGCCACGAAGCTCTTCTTCCTCGCCGACAAGACGGCGTCCACGTTCAGGTACATTGGCCTTCCGTCTCTCGGCCCAGTTCGCGCCACTGAGTAACGACTCTGTTACTGACTGGTGCTTCTCTAATGGGGTTGATTCGAAAGTGATATTCCAGCCTCTTTTGCTTTACGTGTTCTGTCCTCGATGAATGAGTTGGGCGATAGTAGGTAATACCAGTTTGTTGTCGGCTATGTTGGGACTTCGCTATGTCAGCGCTCCCTATGCTGATACGTCTTTCCGTTTAGTTTATGTACCAACAACGCATGGCTAAATCAAGATTGACCACCTGCAAGTGGACTCGACCGGGCGCTCAAGGTGTGCGCTCATCACTAAGTTTGTTATCACGGCTGCGGTACCCGTAACGGCGACGGCACGGAGATTGCTGCGGGCTCGTCAGTCACAAGCATAGAAGTACTCGAAGGGGCAGGCTGACATAAGAGGAGATGGACAGGTACCTAGTCTGACAATACCGTCGCAAGGTAAAATTAGGTAGATGTTGACCGCTACAGTGTGCTGTTTCTCTTACCTCTGGCCATCCCATTCTTGATTCAAGGCAGTGAAAACGGGCAGAAGGCAGCGGGGCAGCCTAAGCGTCTCCGTAGCTCTAAATAGGTAGCTACTAACAGGTGCATATTCGAATCTTGACTGCTTGTGTCACTGAAGCAGGAGTACGAACTCCAGCTGAGGCTGGCCATGCGATGCGCATCCACATCAACAACGCGAGCCAACTCGAGTCTGCTCTGCGTATGCACGAAGCCGTATCGGATATGAGAGGATTCGCTTATTCACAGGCATTCAATATTGACAATAGTAGACGCGTCTCATTCACCAACACCCTGGTAATTCCAAATACGCCCGCGCTCCTAAAGTCGAGTACGCTCCGCCAAGACGTCAATACGCTCGAAGGTACAAGTATCGAGTGCGTATCCGAGCCAGAGTCAGGGGTTGCGACGCACCGTCATTATACACCTTGCTGACATTGGCGCAAACAGCAATCTCGCTCCGAGGCGTCCGAGTACGCGCTCGCGTGCTCTAATCATATTCTGTTCAGCGATGCTTCGCCACGCAGTCCTGCGATGTTGTGATGCTTTTCATTTATACCAAGGTTTCCCTTACCATCGTCTCTCTGCCATGTCCCCCGACATCCATCGATCCCGCACGTTGGACGCGTCGACTGGGCCTCCTCTCCCCTTCTCCTCGTCCACACCGACACAAGATGATCAGTGCACTCGTTATCTCCTGTCTCTTGCAGGCTGCCCGGCTCGCGTCGGCGCTCGACTTCAACAGCAGCACGACTTGCAATGCGGCTTGCAAGGGCGCTGCCAACCTCGGCGCCACCTTTGAAGCCTCGCAACATGCCGACCCCAGCATGTCGTTCTACACCGTCCCATCCAACTTCTCCCGCACCCTGGCGCCGGGCACCGTTCTCGCCGTCGAATACGCCACGAACCTGACCAACTACCTTGTCCCGTCGAGCTTGACCATGTCCCGGATCTTGTACACCACGACCGACCTCAACGGCACCATCCAGCCCGCCTCCGCGTACATCATGTGGCCTTACATGCCTGCACCTTACTCGAAGTCCGACAAGAACTCCTCCGGCTTCCCTCTCGTCGCCTGGGCGCACGGCACCTCCGGCAACCTCGCAACCTGCGCACCCTCCAACTACAAGGCGCTCCAATACCACTTCATGGTGCCCTTTGCGCTCGCCATGGAGGGTATTGCCGTCGTCGCGCCGGACTACGCCGGACTCGGCGTGGGCTCTCTTCCCGACGGCACGCCCGTCGGGCACGCTTACGGCGCCGCCCCCGCCCAAGCCAACGACCTCGCCAACGCGATTCTGGCCGCGCGGGCCGCCTTCCCTGGCGAGTTCCCGGCTTCCGGCCCCTTCGTTGCGGCCGGCCATTCTCAGGGCGGCGCCGTGGCGTGGGCTTTCGCCGAGCGTCAGACAACGCAACCCGTCGCTGGCTACCGCGGCACATTCGCCTTTGCGCCAGCGGCCCGGCCCATCACATGGATCGAGCGCGCACGCGCCCACCTCGCCAACGGCACCGCAGTCACATCTGACTACACGGCGCTTTCTACGCAGAACAAGCTGATTGCTGGCATCACGGCGGCGTACCCGGCGTACAACTACAGCGGCCTGACCCCGACCACGTACGACCGGTACCTCAACGTCCTTGTCCCCGCGGGCGGTTGTCTCCCGACGGACAACCTGGTCTTGGCGGACGTCCCCATTACGGAGCTGGCGCGGGACGGGTGGACGGCGGACCCCACAGTGCGGCAGTTCGTCAACCAGACCGAGGTCGGCGGGCGGGCATTCGCCGGGCCCCTGCTGGTGCTGGTGGGCGAGCAGGACAGGACGCCCATCACGCCGGCGAATGTGGGGGAGGTGGTCGACGAGACGTGCGCCGTGCTGGAGAAGACGCACAGCAAGGAGGAGCTCGAGTACGTCGTGTTCCCCGCGGCGGACCACTTCCCTCTCATCCAGGCCAGCCACTCGAAGTGGATGGGGTGGGTGCGGGAGCACCTGTTGGCGGGTGGGAACAAGGGCTGCAAGAGCAAGCAGGTTGCTGGTGCGCGCTGCAAGAAGAGCAAGGCAAACGGGTTCCGGACCGAGTTCACTGTGCAGAGCGTCACGCCGAACTGGCTCGTTACGGGCGTCCCGGCGATGGAGGCTTGGAAATACTCGCTCTGAAATTCCAACGGTGACATGAGGCATTAGGTGAGGTGATCTTCTTTGTTAATAGTTCTCAATATACATGCAGACATGGGGGTGGTGTTGGAACCGCTGCAATGTCAGGCCACTTGTATGCTTCACTTAGTTTGCCGATACGTACTAAATACCTACTTAATTAGCCGGACACCTGCAATCTACATAATGTGAAAATCCGCCACCTCGGGAGCTCACGAAGCATCACTGCTTGATTTCATTACTTGCCTAGTAGCTCCGGGGTGCGAAGCATCTAGTGATTAGTACAGTTAGCTTGGAGAGCATAGAGCGGAACAGGGCAGACCGGCCTAGGATGGTTTTCGTCAGAAAACTCTCTCTTCACGCATCTTTGTGCTTGCGGATCGCACGTGCGCTTGCACCTGGCACTGGCATTGGCATAGTACCTACTACTACTATATAGAGTTTTCTAACAAAGTGGCTCGCAAAGCAGGCAATTCCGCGTCGGCACGACACGGATCTTGCCTGCCGGCGTCCACTTGGAAGGGTTACTTATAAAGCAAGTTTTCTGATGGGAACCATAGCTCTGCGGCGCTCCAGCAGAGTCCTCAATTCTGAGAGAACGATCTTCTGAAAGGTAATTGGCCTAGACCTCAACTTCGCACCCCACGTGTTCCTTGTTCCATGGATGGTTCTCACGAAGTGGAAACATAGCATGGTCGGTCCCACCATTACAGTGAATCCAGACCGTTCGTACTGGGTGACATGAGCACGAGCGAACAACGGTCTCGCCAAACATTTGAGCTTGAACTGGACGTGGATACGAACCCCAGCAGAAGGTATCACATCCCTCGGCTTTTCCTAACTCCACTCGCGAGAAGCAGATTTTAATTCTTTTTGGAGTACCTAGAGAAATTCTGAGGCAGCCATGACTTCGGTCTATCTAAACCTGAACGACCTCGGGCAGAAAGATGACGATGATGACGTCAGTTAAATAACTCCATTGTTATCTGTGCCCTTTCTGTAACGTGAAACCGCTCTAGTCAAGGCCAGTGAGCCGTGAATTTTGGCAAAATAGGTACTTGTGCAGCCAACTTGGTGAGTGGGTGGGGAGGAAGGCTTTTTCCCGTCTCCATCAGACACCACGACAGCGGGATACCAAGGAGCGAGACAACGCGAGAATCAACCAGCCCGGCCCTGGAAATCGGGGAAGGCCGAGTCATGTCTTGGCAGTTGATAGGTGACGGCGGAGCCGCATGAGGATCCACGATCCACCAGTCCATCCACAAATCGGCCGAACACCCGCCGTCCGGAAATCTCGGGAGCTAAGGAGACTGCCGGCACTGGCGGCTGGGCACGCTCTGTTTTTGGTTCAAGCCACAACGACGGTAGCTTTGGGAGCGGTGTTGATGGTGCAGCAGTCTGCCATTGGGGCGTTAGGGGTCGGGCGTGGAATCGACGTGGAACATGCACGTGGACAACACATAGCTCGGTGTGAACACCAGGATCTTCACTCACGAACCGTACTCTCAAAATACAAGAAGATCCGTAGCTTTGCTCCCATTCCCACCGAAATCTCGGTGGCATTCTCAAGCCTTCTCCCCACCAAAATGACGCGTCTGGCCGTTTACCCGTGAACAAATCCCAGGGAAGTAGACGAAATGGAGACCGGGCAGCCCTGGTTGAGGGAGCCCACATCACGCTCGCTTTCGGGCTTCGAGCTGGTTGAACGCTCTTCCCATCAATTCGTCCCAGCAGACTCAGCAGCTTGACCGGGCAAGTCCGATCGGACGTCATGTCTCCACCGCGGGCATTGCGCCTCGAAGATTCTGCCGCGATACCGCCCGGGTTCTTCTTTGGCAGACCCTTGATCGTCAGGGGCTCCCCATGGCCGAAGGGGCTCGTCCAGACCGGGGTCATTCTCCCCAGATCGGGGGTTCCACGACTGTGGGATGGCACGAGGTCTCGGGGCCGGGGAAGGTTGGGGAGGACATTGCCCCGGATGGGGAGACGAGGGGAACGAGGCACCGCAGTATATAACGTGGAGATTTCCAGTGCCTGGCTCTGATCTCCTGATCATTGCAGCCATCATCAATTACACCCAACGCCGGGTCTGACCTTTCTTGGGGATCATCCCCTTTCTCCTCAGCCGTTGAATCTTGTCGATTCCTCCCTCTCACGTCCCCTTCAATCCTTCAACGGATCGACATCCTTTCAACACCGGAATACATTCACTCCCACACCGCCCTCTACCGCCAACATGCCCGGCGGCGCGGCGCCCATCGCCGGCCCGGCCGACACGCTCCGTGTCGAGGCCCCGGTGACCGTCAAGGCGTACCTGATGTGCGTCTTCGCCGCCTTTGGCGGTATCTTCTTCGGCTACGACTCCGGGTACATCTCAGGTGTGATGGGCATGGACTTCTTCATTCACACCTTCGAGTCGGCAACGGCCACCGTGCTGCCTGCCTGGAAGAAGTCGCTCATCACATCCATCCTATCGGCAGGCACCTTCTTCGGCGCGCTGATTGCCGGTGATCTGGCAGATTGGCTTGGCAGGAGGATCACGGTCATCATCGGATGTGGCATTTTCATCGTTGGTGTGATTCTGCAGACGGCGAGCGCCGGGCTCGGGCTGATCGTCGCCGGCCGGTTGATTGCGGGCTTCGGCGTCGGCTTCGTCTCGGCCATCATCATCCTGTACATGTCCGAGATTGCGCCCCGGAAAGTCCGCGGCGCGATCGTGTCCGGGTACCAGTTCTGCATCTGCATCGGGCTGCTGCTGGCGTCGGCGGTGGACTACGGCACACAGGATCGTCAGGACAGCGGCTCGTACCGCATCCCGATCGGCCTGCAGATGGCGTGGTCGATGATCCTGGCAACGGGGCTGTTCCTGCTGCCGGAGTCGCCGCGCTTTTTCGTCAAGAAGGGGAAGCTGGACCTGGCGGCCTCGACGCTGGCGCGCCTACGCGATCAGCCCGTTGAGTCGTCCTACATCCAGGACGAGCTGATGGAGATTGTGGCCAACCACGAGTACGAGATGAACGTCATCCCGGACGGCAATTATTTCCAGAGCTGGGCCAACTGCTTCCGGGGCTCGCTGTGGCAGGGGAACAGCGCGCTGCGGAGGACTGTCCTCGGCACGTCGATGCAGATGATGCAGCAGTGGTAAGTAGTCTCCATCAGCAACATACCAACCCGAGAACCATGGGACTAACATTATTCAGGACCGGCTGCAACTTCGTCTTTTACTTCGGCACCACCTTCTTCCAGCAGCTCGGCACCATCCAGAATCCCTTTCTCATGTCGCTCGTCACCACGCTTGTCAACGTCTGCTCGACGCCCATCTCCTTCTACACCATGGAGCGCTTCGGCCGGCGGCCGCTGCTGATCTGGGGTGCGCTCGGCATGCTGGTGTGCGAGTTTATCGTGGCCATTGTGGGCACCTGCCTGCCCGACGATCCGAACGCCGTCAAGGCAATGATCGCCATCATCTGCATCTACATCTTCTTCTTTGCCACCACCTGGGGTCCCGGCGCGTGGGTGGTCATTGGCGAAATCTTCCCCCTGCCCATCCGTGCTAAGGGTGTTGCCCTGTCGACGGCGTCCAACTGGCTGTGTAAGTCAACATTCTTTTCAGATTTCACCGACACACTTGCTAACCCTCCACGCAGGGAACTGCATCATCGCTGTTATTACGCCGTACATGGTGGACACGGACAAGGGCAACCTCGGCGCCAAGGTGTTCTACATCTGGGGCGGCCTTTGCACCTGCTGCTTCGTCTACGCGTACCTGCTGATCCCTGAGACCAAGGGTTTGACGCTGGAGCAGGTCGACCAGATGCTGGCGGAGACGAACCCACGCAACAGCGCCAAGTGGGTGCCGCACAGCACGTTCGCGGGTGGCGAGAACAAGACGGAAAAGGAGATTGGGCATTTTGAGCAGAAGAGCGACGGCGACAGCGTGTAGGCTTGGTTGTTGTTGAGTATTGTGATTTTGATGTAGCGAAGCCAAATGATTGATGTTCATCGCACTTAATGCTGCTAGTAGTTGCATGTGCTGTATTTCGAGAGTCTCGTGTCAATGGAGTCAATTTGAAGTGTACATGCAGCCCCCGACTGAAATCTGAACTGGCAGAAGACTGCAGCAAGAAGACTGCAGCACATGTAACGCTTTCGATGCAATTTAACAACCCATCTACTGTTATCCCCCATCTTTATACAGAATGTACTCATGCCAATCAACCGATCTACTTCATTGTCCCTCTTCACCCATACACACACACCCTTGACCACCTCTCACGCGGCATTGTCACTATGCGGACCAATCTTCTTCCACGGCAAATCCCCGCTATCCTTCCCCCGATCGCCAATATGCTTCCCCTGCCCACCGCCCCCAGGCGTGGTATCGTCCCCGCCCAGATCCCCCCTCACCTTCTGCGGGTTGCGCTTGCTCTGGGCGGACGGGTCGGCGCTGTGGATGCGCGTGTCCTTGGGGTCGTACTGCGCCAGGCTCTCGCGCTGCTCGGCGTCGCGCGCGCGCGCCCCGCCCTGCCCACCGATCGCCTGCAGCGTCTCCGACACGGGCACCTGCGTGCCCGCGTCGTGCGTCGCCCGCGGCCGCGGCTGCTGTTTCGCGCCGTACGTCATGTACAGGATCCCGCCGAAGAGCGCGCCCACCGCCAGCAGCGGGCCCTTGCGCGAGGCGTACATGTTGGACATGGTGGTGGTTTTGTTTGGGTTGGCAGTTGCCCTGTCGGCTCTCGGATTGTGGCGATGTGGTACCCACGTGGACTGGGGCTTGCACCGAGGGGACGTAGACGGTCTTTTTGCAGGGTTCTACGTCTGATGAGACCCTGATCTTATGTCTGGACTTTGGAGTTTGCGCGTAATGACTGGTATGCGGGTTTGGTGAGAGAAGAAAAGCATAAGCGGTTCGGTAGAGGTTATAGCTGCTGGAGAGGTTTGGAGCTGTAAAGCCCCCTTCATGGACGTGATGATCTAATTGTGGGGGCTGCAGCTGGGCCAGATCATGATGACATCAAGGACCGCCGGCAAGCTGGGGGCAAACGATTAACCAATCGAATATTGTTTTCTCAACTGAGAAGTTCTAGTGCACAGTGGTTAAACAAGGTATGACAGACTGTTCTAGCCGATGTTTGTCCCTGACCTGTTTTGGATAAAAGCGGCGGGGTGAATTGTGAGGGTGCGAAAGACCACAGTTGGTGACATCATCACAGCCGTCGCTGCGTTAACAGCAAGACAACAGGGGATGGGCACCAGTCAAGGGTACAAACAATGGCAAAGGGGTGTAAAATATACCTACCTACTCAGAGGTGTCCTTCAGACTGATTTAAAGGGGCTACAACATTTGCAAATCATCTCAGGCTCCATCACTCGAGTCTGATGCAGGGCTTACATGTGACAGGTAATGTCTTCTCGACTTCATTTCATCAACGACACAACCTTTAACTCTCTTATGCCACTTGTACCTAACTTGAATTGAGGAAGACTTTGGCTATATGGAGCAGCAATGCTGTCTAGGCTTGTTCAGGATACTGCTGACGATGCAGTTCTTCTGTTTCACGTTGGAGGGATTCGTCGCCACGTGAACTCGAATGGCATAGACATCACCAGAAGGCGTCAAAGGGCAGAGCTGGGAAATACGACGAGGGACTGGCCAAAGTAAAACGGTGGTTCTACCCCTAAGTCTCGCAGTTGTACCCGTTTCTCCTGCCTTGGAGTGTAGATGTCGGGAAATTGTATATTATTGATCAAGCAGGATCCTCGGTATGGGTTTTGGACTCGGAGATTGACATCTGGTGGAAGGGCCTGATTTCATTGCCGGACTCTGAGCAACTATCCATTGTTGGCGACGGCTTCTAAGGTAACATTCACATACAATCTCGCTGCTGGCATTGGATGTATTCGCAAGAATAAGAGCAAGACGGGGCTGTGGGATGATGTGACCTGGAGCCGTACCCGTAGAGGGGCATTTCCGCGGTCACTTGCAGTACCAGCACGACTCTATACAAGTACGCACTCGACACTGGCGGCACGAACCACGCATAACGTATTTGATAAGCGAGTGGCCCAGACAAGCGAGTAGCCCACGCCAAAATGCATATATAACCCTGAAAACACAAGCTCATTAAACTCACTAAAATGTTAATAGAAATCTCTATAACTTCGAAATTAGCTTATTTAGTCTATAATAATCGGTGACAACTTTATTTACTACGCCACAGTAAGTTCGTTGAGGCTTGAGCTAGTTAGCCTTAGTTCTAATAGTATGGAGCTGAGCAACCTACCCCCCGATGCAACCTCAATGTTGTTAGCACATATACTACTTCTTCCATTTGATTATCAAGCACTAGGAAAGCAATCTTCAGAATTTGAAAGAGTTTCATTAACATTTTGGTGAGTTTGACGAGCTGTGTTTTCAGGGTTATATATGTATTTTGGCGTGGGCCACTCGCTTGTCTGGGCCACTCGCTTATCAAATACGTTAGCCATATTTTGTATTCACCGACGGCTTGTTGAAGTTTGATTCCAATATCTGGATTCCTGGTCAGTCCACGAGACCTCACAGTCCCTAGGCCGCTTGGCCGTCGTACGTAAGCGACATAACATCATAATATGACCTCGCCCGGCCGCACTGCTTCGGCCCGTTTCACAACATGAGTTTCCAAGCTAACATGTGTGCTTCCATGCCCATCACATTCTCACTACTCCGTCCCTCTTCCCCTCTCTAGAAGCCCAGCGCCGAGTTGAAAGCCGTCGCAGTTGAAGCGTCCTTGGTGCCGAGCGACTGGACCTTGGCTTGGGCCTGCTTGCACAGCGCCTTGGCGGCGGCGTTGGCGGCGCACACGTTGGTGAGCTGGTCGCAGATGCGGTTGGTGATGATGTTGGGGTTGAGCGCGTCCTGCTGGCCCTTGGCCACGAGGGGGTCCGTTGGCAGGAAGGTGCCCTCGGTGGCCTTGCGGCCGGGCCGCCCGAGCTGAAAGTCTATGGTGGGCTTGCACTTGCCGAAGTCGGCGCCGCCGTTGTTGGCGCGGGCCGCGTTCACGGCCGCCGCTGAGGCCGTCGTGGCCGCGAGCAGGGCGAGGAGGACCGTCTTGGCGTACATGATTCCGAGTGTAATAAGGGAGTGAACTTCGTAAATACCGGCTCGCGGTTGGATATTACATACAATGTACGGAGAGAATGGAACGGTTCACAGAACCTGAGGTGCAGAATCAAGGTGAAAGGAAGGGCTTGCGGAGTGTATCGACAATGAGTGAGGGAATCAGGGCAGCCGGGCAGACCGACGGAATTTATCTTGCTCGCTACGTCCTTGCCTGCATACTAGATGGCGAATCGCTTGGAAAATTAGGTTGCCGCGTGGATCTCCCCATGGAGCAGATCCGACTGCCGAGCTGTCTGTTTGTGAAGGAAAACAAGATCAGATGAGACAGATCGGCAGATCTGGACGACCTGGAATCCCATAACCATTATCCTCGCTCATGTTGATCGTGCCCATGGCTCTGTGGTTAGCAATGCGGATCGTTCAGTTCCCGGCGTGTCGTTGCTGAAGCTGGGGATTCGGCCATACCCCTGACGCTTGGTCTCTAGGGTTGCACCAACGTGCATGAACTACCACCGCAACCCGATACTCGCAGCGTTTGATGGTCGCCTGAACTTTACGCAAAGAACAAACGCTCTGACACAGTCCGCAAGGAGAAGGTTCAGTTCTGTGCAACGCATATCTGTGTACGTCTGGGTGAAGGTCAAATGAGCATACAGTGTGCGGGATGTGCTACTGGAGTATTCCGTACCTTATGATAGAACGACGTAATCGACTACATGGTGGTTTGGGATGTGACAGCCGTTTAAACATTCACTACAGTCAAAATGGGGAATACCACTTACTTAGCGAGAACGGGCCCCTTTCCGACGGAGACGCCTGCTATATATTGCTTACTGAGGAAGCTACAGTGTGCCCGTAGGCCTAGACATCGTAGTCTTAAGTACTGTACAAGCTTCCTCCTAGGTACCTTGGTACCGGGAACGGTGGCTCCCTTCGCTGTTCCCGTTGGGAACAATGCCAAGCCCTCTCGTTCCTTCCCGAGTGGCTACAGGCGTTCTTTGTTAATGATTGTCTCTGGGCGTGTCCCGCGCGCCCCACCGGGTCGTTGCGTGTGGTCAAATCGTGACATCAGGTCAGGGACCACACACTGGTCACTTTGCATGGCATCAAACCTACAGAACGTTGTCTCGCTTTCAGATTCTTTCATCCAGACACTGCCTACCGATAGCACGCAGCATGGCCCAAGATCTCGCCGACTTCCAACGCGCCGTCGCGGCCGACCGGGAGACGGTGCTTCATTTCTTACGTGACATTCCTCCCGCCGCTGAGCCCGTCCACGATTACATCACAGACCTCGACGAACGCTGTGCTCTTTTCAGCGAGCTGCAGCTGCTCCACCAGGATCTGAGCATTGCGATGCCGAATGCAGCGACAATGGGCTTCTTCATGATTGCGCCGACCGTGAAGATTCGAGAGCATCTGTCGATTGTTAGGAATACCGAACTGGCGCACAGAGCTGAACTTCTTCAGGATATCGACCTACGGGCTTGGGTCGCATTGAGCTCTTGTATGTTTCGTCCTCTCAGTATAACGCCCTCCGATCTAATGCTTCCCTACCTAGATATCCAATCAACTCGTGCCTCGGTTACCTTGCAGCTGGCACCTTTGTCGCCGCCGACTGCGATGCTAGGCAACCAAGGCGATGTAGCAAGGAGCAAGGCCGCAGCCCGGCATGTAAGAGCCACCGATATAGTCTATGACCCATCCAGACTCGGTATACTAATACGAGTTCAAAAGGCTAAAGATCGAGATGGCAATGTTTGTCTCGTATCTGGGATGAGCGATCCCGAAGCGGCACATATCTTCCCATTTGCAGCTAGCCAGAGCAAGCGGTTCGGCTACCTCGATGCGCTACTCCAGTGCTTCTGGGGTATAGAGCAGGCTCTAACCTGGCGCAACCTATACACGAATGCTGCCATCACCCAGTCTGTCGTCAACCACCTCTGCCTGAGCCACCAGCTCCATTTCTGGTTCGACAAGGCGAGGTTCGCATTCAAACCCCTTTTCCAGACCGACACCACGATCACTCTCCAGTTCCACTGGCTGCGGCGGACCTATCTCTCGTCAAATGCAATTGTAGACACTAGCGTAGAAACGCTGCTGGACTCAGTTGGCTTGAGAACCTTCCCCGCGACGTGGGGTTCCTGTTTGGCTCACCGAGCGAGTGGCGTACCCGTTCGGACAGGCCAGACATTTGTCGTTCAAGCGAAGTACCCCGGAGCCTTGCCTAGCTTCGAGCTGTTGGAACTACAATGGAACCTACTTCGAGTAGCTGCCATTTGTGGAGCGGCCGATGTAGACGACGATTCCGACTCTGAAGCGGCTGATGACGGGGAGCCGCAGCCCGTCCCTACCGCGGGACAAATCGAGGCCGCCTCACCACCCCAATTACCCATCACGGAGCAGACTCTGCCAGATCGAGCCGCCGGCGCCGGAGAGACTCGCAGCACCTAGGAAGCGTTGCATGACCGGAAGTCGAGGGAACAACAGCCAGTGCCGACAGGACAACAGTCGGCGCCAACGACAAAAACCGCGCCTCATGAGGCTGAACCAGGCAAGACGGGAAATTGGAAGAGTATGAAGAGGTTTGCTGAGAAAGTCACTCGACGGACGCGGGCGGATCAAGTCTTTCAGTAGAAGCCTCGTGCTGTATATAATAAGACAACGATACCCCCTTCTCCTGTGCTTCGCTAATACAAAACGAGGGGAGGGATCAAAGTCACTAAGCTAGCATGCTAGGTCCACGCTATCGAATTGATGTAAAATTCACATTTCTACAATACCCCTGAATATGTGTAATGTGAAAGAAAACCCCAGCTGTCTCGTCGACATGCAATGCAACCTGTCCTGGATCTGGCCATCCGGCGTTTTTGGTAGCCCTGGGTTCCAGGCACCATCGGGCAGTCCCCGCGTCCATCGCCCCTCCTCCCTCGTCCAGCCTCTTGAATAACCCCGCGACTCCATGACCTGGTATCCGCCTCGTCCACTCAGCCACCCCGGCTGATGGTCCGTCAGGATGTCGACGACATTGAACCACCCAGCGCGCTTCCATTCCTCCCATTGAGACCCATGCCGTTTGCAGCCCAGCACAAGAATCTTGAATCCACTGCCGTTTATCGACTCGACATGGCGAAGAATAAGAGGATCACCGGCCACCCGGCTGATAACAAGAAGGCGGCGATGATGGAAAAGAAATTGACCCCTCTTTCCCCGTCCTTGCCGGACCAGCGCCGCAGGAGGGCGACGGCAGCCCAGATCATGCCAATGCCGTAAAGAGCGCAGGCCCAGAGGATGCCGAGGATGATGTCGGCGTTGCGGTCCCACGGGGCAAGCGTGGCCTTGGACGTGTCGGCGAACTTCTCCGAGAGCGACAGATTCTGACCCATGTTGGCGGTGAGGTTGACAGCGAGGGGTTTGTTTGAGTGATTTGGGTTGGGTTCGGCAGGTGGGGATGGATGGATGGCAACGGAGTCGTCCAGCGAGAGGAGAGAAGCGAACCGAGTAAAACAACCGAACGGTGATATTAGAGAGCGTTGAACAAGAAAATGCAACGTCGAGAACGAAGTGAACGGAAACGCGACCAGTGACCAGCGACCAGCACTATGTTTGCCCAGCAAAGAGCGTCCCGGGACAGCGCGCGTCGAAGGAAAGGAATCGGCAGCGACACCAAAAGGAAGGACGAGAAGAGAGAAAACAACAAGCAGCCAAGGCCCGCGGCCGCGGTGGAAACGGGGGGTGGCACCCTCTCTTGACAGAGACTCATCGCAGGGGCGATAACGGATCGCGGGGATGGGAAAGTTCATAGAATCCGATAACGAGATCCGTAACGGCCCCCTTCCCGCCCTTTTCGCGAGTCGATCGCACACCCACGGGCCGCTTCAATTGGCCGGTTGCGACGAGCTTGTCTCAGGTGCGGAACTTCGCCTGCAGCGGAACCCCAGACTTGAGACGAGCGCTGAAGCGAGCTGGGCTAAGACCCCTGCTTCAGGGTTGCGCTTCGCGACGCTCATGCCTGGCCGGGCCGGTTTGGGGCTTGGAAACGCGCTAGAGCGTCGAAAAAGCCCGAAAAGTGCTGCCTGGTCCATGCGCGCGTTATTCGCTGCACCTTCTCGACTCTTCGACGTGCGCTTCGCTCCTTCCTTGCCTGAGCCAGTAGATGGCAAGCCCACGTAAAATACGCGAAAGAGCAGCCAACATCAGATGGTGGAGTTTTGCTCAAAATTATCCACGATTCGCGTGTCGATTTTTCGGCCTCAGCGCGCTGAACAGAGCCAGCAGGGATTAAATGTTATTTACACCGTTAAAGAATAAGAATCCCTGTTGGCTTGGCAGGCTGCAAAACAAGGCTTGATGCGATCTCGTGTTCCACAGAACCAACAATATCCGACTCAATGGCAATTATGCTGGGCCAAGCGCGTGGAAGTGACACAGTTTGGTCCCCCTCCAACTGCTAACATCCCTTCGCGCAACGACCCGCACGGGAATGTCGTCCGACGAGGTCTGCACAGGCCATATCAAACGCGCGGGGCAGCGGCAGTCCAGTCCAGTCCAGTCGCGGGGTTGTCGTCAGATAAGGATAAACGCCAAAACGTCCGGGTATGGTCATTATTGCCCGCTTCAGAACGCCACACAGATGTTCACAAAGGTACAACGCCTGTTAGAAACACCGAGAGCTGATCTCAATACACGCACAACCCTTGTCCATCTCCTAGGTCTCCCCCATCCTCACCTCCCTGAATCTCCGAGCCACCTTCTTCCACAACCTCTTTCCCCTTCCGCCCTTGCTCCACCCTCGAATTGCACCATCTACCACAACCACCATCCCCACTCCCTTCGAGTCAGCGCCCTACTCCAACCCCTTAAACCGCCGATTGAACTCCTCGACCGCGACGCCCAACATCCTGTAAAAGAACGCGCGCCCGCTCTCCTGGCCGATGGGTATAAACGGTCCATTCGTGCCGCCCCTCAGCACCACACTGATCCCCGTGCGCTCCTTCGCAAACGTCTGCACATCCTTCAGCGGCACGTCCCACTCGCTCTGCAGCCGCCTGCTGCGAATCAACAAGATGCGCGCGTAGGTCACCATGACCACCACATCCTCGGTCGGCAGCTCCAGGTGCGCAATGTACTGCTCGTCAAAGTACTTGCCATTGTCCACCTGCTTGAGCCAGCTCTGGCCGAGCGCTTCGCGCTGGCTGTAGGGGCGCACGATGCCGTCGGCAGGGATGTGGCGGGGCAGGCGGACGCGGTCGAGCTCGGAGCCATCAAAGACCGTCGTCGTGTTGCGCACGCCCTCGGAGACGTTCGACGCGAAGTCAAGCACGCCGATGGCAGGTTTCGTCGCGAGCCCGACCACGCCCTTGCCGATGCCCTTGAAGAACCCCAGGGCGCCCTCCTGCTCGGCGCCCTCGAGCGGTTTGAGCGCCAGCCCGCCGACGCCCGACGCGACCGAGGTGAAGAGGCTGTTGGCGCCGGCCGTGACGCCAAAAAGCGCGTGCTTGGGCCGGTTGCGAGCCCGCGTAATGCGGCGCCGGTCCTGGAAGCTCTTGTCCATCGTCGCTGCCGCGAGGCCCTTGGCGAAGCTACCCGTGACTTTTGAGAAGGAATCGGAAACGCCGTAGACCGATTTCTTGAAGAAGGACCCGGCGCCGCGCGCGAGGCCCAGTCCGAAATCCTCGGGCTTGTCCGACATGATCAGACCCTGATAAGGCTCGTAGAAGATGTCCGACAGGCCGGAGCTGATGTTGTTGAACAAGCCGACCGGGTTGCCGAGGAAGTCGGCGCTGCCCAGAATCTTGTGGATCTGGTACAATGCCTCCTGGCTGTAGTGGTTCGAAATGTTTTGGATGAGGATCGGGATGGACACGCGCACGTTCTCCAGCATCAGCGCGTTGAACCGCACCGGCGCGTCATTGATGTTGCCGAGCGCCATGGTCATGACGTTGAAGAAGAACATGATGGGGTTCCTGGACGACGTCTTGTCCTCCACGTTGACGCGCTCCGTGCGCACGAACGACAGATCCAGCTGCATGGGCTGGATGTTGAGCACCTCAAAGTAGATGTCCCTGCCCGACTGCTGCTGCTTCGGCTGCGGGATGTCGATGTTGTCGTCGCACAGCTTGTCCTCCTCCTCGGTCGACGACCAGGATGCGCCGGGCACCTTGGAGAACTCGAGCACGGCGTAGATGAAGTCTTCGTCGAGCTCCACCGTCATCTCCTGGACCAACACCGTTGCGTACTTGATATACTCCACACCGTAGGATTCGTCCTTGACCCGCGTGACCATGGCGTGCAGCGAGGGGTGAGCCTCAATCTCCTGAGCCCTCTTCGGAACCACACTAGGGTAGAGGATCATCGGGAAGATGCCGCCATAGAGCTGGTTGTCAATTTGAATCCACTTCACCGCGAGGCTTGCCGTCTGGTACATGGGCGAGTCGCTGTACCGGAGCTGGACGTCCCTGAACGTGAGGTACGCCAGCTCCTTCAGCTGCGAGTTGACAAGAGAGATGCCAATGCCAGACAGCCTCAATTGCGCCCTGAAGGTGGTGTTGGTGTCGAGTTCCTTGGCTTCAAAGCCTTCCCGGCTGCTGGCCGACCCGGCATTCGACCGCTGCCGGTACAGGCTCTTCGACTGCTTGAAGTTGGACAGGATGAGCGTCTGTGTCGGCCCGTCCGCCGTCACGTTGATGTCAATAATCTTGGACTGCCCGTTGGTGCCAAGGAACTTCATCGGCATCAGGTTACCAATCTCAGCGAGCTTGACGTGCCGCTCCTTGTTGTACGCGCTAATGCACACCTCCTTGTGCTTAGCGGCCGGGAAGTCCCAGGCATACGGCATGATGCTCCGCGGCGGGAGACGATACCGGACTTGCCGCCACCCAGACCGGTCTTCGGTGCCGTCGTCGTCCAAGCTGGGGTTAACCTGGTAAAACGTGAACTCGGTGTCACTTTCGTTGCGCATCGAGAACGGCCAGTTTCGCTGCTCCATGGTGAGGTTCAAGAAGATCGTGGCATCCTCCATGAGGACCTCAACTCGGATGAGCCGCTGTCGCTGGCCAGCCTTGGCAATCTTGAGATGCGTGACGCCCAAATCCGAGATGTTGAAGGGAGCTGTCCACTGGTTGTCAAAGCCTGGGTAACACAGGCAGAGCTGCGTTACTGCGCCATTTTGAAGGTAATGGAGCGGCCGAAACGAACCAGTCTTCAGAGACATCAGGCTGGACGAACTGGGTTCGCGGATGTTGATGTCCTCGCCGAGCTTGTTTTGAATGACGTACCGCGGGGCGAGAGTCACCGTCTTGGCCAGCTTGTACTTGCCCTGGCCGGAGTCGACGGTGATGCCTAGGTGAATCTCGGCATTCTTTGCTGCCGAACGAAGTACGACTTCCGTCGTGCTGCCGATCGCATCGAAGCTCTGCGGTTTGCTCCATTCCGACTCTCCAGCCTTCAATATGGCTCGGTTTCTGTGGTCGTCGCTGGTGAACGAGAACATAAGCGGCTGCGCCTTGTGTTCGGCACCATCAGACACGTCGATGAGGGTCTGGCCCGCTGCCGCCTTTGCTTGCTGCATGAACCCCTTGGAGCGGATGCTCACGTCGAGCCCCGTCTTGTTCAGAACCACGTAAGGGCTGTAGACCGTGACCTTGAAGGCCCCGCCGCTGTCTGGAATTCGGTAGTAGTGCAGTCTGAGGTTCAGCGCCATCCCAGCGTCATCCTTACAGACGAGGTGGGCTTCCTTCTTGAAGTCGTCCGCAGAGCCGGCATTGATAATGGCAAACTCGCTCGGCTTAAAGGGGGTATCCTGCATGTCGATGCTGAGAAGCAGCAAGTGAGACAGCTCGACGATGTGCACGGGGCTCACACCCCCCTTCCGGAGGAAGTTGGACCAGTCTTTCTTAGTGCTCTTGTCATAGATCCGGTATTTGAAGTCGTAGGGCAGCAGGTTCTCCAACGTCACCGGCGCGGACAATTTCAGCCTCATGTACGGGTAGTTCCTGCTAACAGTCAACATCTGCTTCAATTCTCCCGAAATCACCGGCCGGATTCTTACCTAGTCGTCGGGTTCGACTTGTCCCACCGCGCAGACATCTGCAAGTAGAACGCCTCCCCGTGCTCACCCTTGCAAACCAGCGTCTTGGTCGGCCGCCTAAGCAGATCCCTCCACCAGAGCGTGTCGGTGCTCCACCCGTAGCCAAACCCAGGGTCGGGACGGACGAGCAGACTCTTCTGATACACCGCACCGACAGGCGCCGGCCTGCTCTCGCCCGGCGCAATCTTCTCGATCTTGAGCAGGTGGCCCTCGTGGGCATCATACACGCCGAGCTCGACGGGCAGGTCCGTCTCGTTCTCCACCAGCAGCGGCGAACGGAACGTGACGTACTTGACGTTGTCGGCGCCAAGCTTGACCTCCACCAGTAGCTTATGCAGCACCTGGTCGGCCTTGGGCTTCAGCGCGTAGAGGAACTCGCCCTCGCGGCTCAGCCGGATCTTCTTCACCATGTCAAAGCCGCTCCCATCCAGGTGAAGGGCGACGCTGTTGGCGGCGCTGCTGTCGGTGAGAAGGCTCTCGCGCATCTTTTCCCAGTCCTCAAAGCTCCACGGCACTTCCTGCCCGTCGGCGAGACGCACGGAGGTGGTTTCGTCGCTGCCCTGCCGCTTCGCGTGCATCACGACGTCAAAGCCGGTGTAATTCCGGAGACGGTACGGCGCCTCGACACCACGGGGCTTGCTTAGCACGTCCTGATCCTGGGCGAAGAAGGCGAAGGACTTGGAGAAGAGCGCTATGGACGCGGTAGTGACGGTCACGTCGAAGTTGCGCTTGGATGAAACGTCAACCGACAGCACGCCACTGAGCTGGTCCCTAGCGACGCCGAAGCCGACTTGCCAAGGCTCAATCAAGGGCTCCCATGCCGACTTGGCAAAGTTGTAGATGTTGGTGTACATGTCGATCGCTGTTTCAGCTTTGAGGTTCGACGACCAGTTCTCCGCGCTGGCAGTGAAGTTCTTGACGCTCAGGTCCAGAATAGGCAGTTCGTGGATGTCGCCAAGAAGCACCACCCGGACACCCTCAACCGTGAGACTGAGCTCCTCGTATCTGGGTGGCGGCTTGACAATGTCGTGGGGTGGCGGATGCCCGCTCCTCAGCGAAGCGCTGCCCGCACTCTTGCCAGTTCGCTTCGTCTTTGCCGCCAGTGTTGACCCTCCCTTCCCACTGGCTGTTCTTTGCTTCAGGCCAGATGCTCTCAGTTGCTTCGCCTTTTGCTCGGAAGCCTTGGTCGACGGGTCGACCTGTGTCCCACCGGACAACTCCGAGGCCTTGGACACCGTTTGCATGACGAGAAGAATGTCTCGCAACGACATTCGCAGAATGAGAGGCTCAATATCGGCGGAAATCTTCGTAGCAGACGGCTGCGAGCTGTCGACGGACAGCAGCAGGGAGAAGTCGTCGATGATGCGCAGGCGAGAGTCGTCAAACCGGTCCATGCGACACAGGAACATGCCGCACTGCGAAACCTGGAACGTGAGTGCGTGTTGCTGCGACAGGACAACCTGTTTGGTTCCCAAGACGATCGCTTCAGAGCTTGTGCTAAGCGGATTGGCAATCAGAATGACCTGAGCATCCACAACGTTGACCCGATACGCCACAGTAGTCTTCGTCTCATTGTCTTGCAGCCCTTGCGTTTGCTTGCTTGGCTGGATTGCTGTGCTGCTGCTGCTCTCCGAGCGCCGCCCAGAGAAGTTTGCCTGCACCGAGTCCGCGTCGCTCATCTCCTCGGGACTTTCGATAGGGCTGCGCTCAGGCAGACCCGGTTCATTGACCTGCGTACCGACAGTGATGAACTTCTGGATGGCAAAGACATAATCCAGGGCAAAAATGAAGCGGGGACTGTCGATGGCGACTACGGCAATGATGTTCCGGTCTTTGCCACCAGACATGGTGATGCTGGCCATAAGTTGCTCAGCGCTGGTGTTGCTGCTCGTCATGATGCGTCGGAACTTGTTGGTCTCGTGGTGCCGCGTGTCGTAGATGGTGAATGCCTGGATGGCGAATTCGGCTTCAAGGCTGCCGTTGGAGTCCATGCGTGTTTTGAGACGGGTGGAGTTGAGACTGAACTTGGAGAGGCTGGCGGCCTCGACATCGCCGACGGGCGCATCTTCCGTAGCGTTGACCAGCTCTAGCCCGATCTCCTTGACGTTGAATATGAGATCCAGCTTCGTCCATGCCTCGCCGTGCGTCCCAAGCTCCGGGTTCATGTCGATCAGTTGCCCGCCTAAACCTGCGCCGCCATACCCAGGCATCGTCCTAGCACGTTCGAGGGTTGCGCCGTCGACATCCCTCTCAGCCTCAGCGGCGTGCTGTTCGGTATCTCCGGCAAAGGCGGCAGGCACGGATTTGGATATCTCGAGCAGGGAACTCAGCTGGTTGGGGGTGATGCGAAGGTTGAAGTCCGTCATGGAGCCCTCGACCTCCAGGTCCGGCCTCTTAACGCCGTCCTTGTGCTCCGCATATGTGATCTTGAAGAGGAGGTCCACGTGGTCGATGAGCTCCAGTTCCTCCTCGCGGTCACCGCTGTAGTGGAAGTTGGACGTCAGCCTGATGTTGCGGATGCCAGCCGACAGCTTCATGGCAATATCCGAGTGCTCCGAGTCGTCAAGCGGGGCGAACTTGTTGTGGGCGTAGATCTCTCCCAGGTAAGCGGTCACAACATCACGTTTCGGTCGTTCGGGCACCACCACGCGTGGAAACACGACGATCGGGGTCTTGACAACGACGTCAAATTTGATCCGACTCTGACTCTGCTGCAGCTGGTTGGCTTGGTTTGCCGCAGCCTGCCTCGCTGCGTTGTAGATCGCCTGCATCTTGCCGAACTTGACGAGGAAGTCGACGATCTTCCGGAAGGGCTCCTCGAGAAAGTTCACCTTGACGGAACCGGCTCGCAGGAAAATCGACGAGTCATACCCAGGGTACTGTTCGGGCTTGGCGGAATCGAATGTCTCGTATCGGAAGTCGGCGAGCTCGTCGCCTTGGATCGTCACAAGCTGGCGCAGGCTCGAGTCTTCCGAGACCCCAAGGTTTACGTCGTCGACCAGACTCAAGTCACCGAGCTTTGTAGCAACCCGCATTGACCGGCCGAGAAGGAACACGCTGACGTCGGCGTGGTTGAATGACAAGGTGGCCAGCCGGATCCCGTCGTTATTCAAGATCATCCGGATACTCTTGAGGTCCACCTTGACCCGGATGGCGCCACTTTCGGACTGATCTGTGAGAGAGGGCGTCTCAACCTCAATGTCCGACTCAGACCCCTCATCCATAATGGCCCTGGGCGTTGAGCCGGTCTCGGCGGAGCGAGTGTTGTTGGTGAATGTGACGAGTATGTAGTCCAGCAGGGTAAGCAGCGTTTTCCGCGTAACCACCAAGTTGATGGTGGAGATGGCGACGTCGACGTTCGTCTCGACTCCTTCGTAAACGGACATGAACTCTGGCGACTCCTTCTTCACCCTGACGAATTTGACATGCACAAGGTCTCTTGCTTCTCGGCGATCGTCCACATCGCCTGAAGAAACGATAGACTTGAACTCTGCCGGGGGGTGCTCCACGAAATCGTCCACGGTGACGGACCCTAAGGTGACGTCGGCGCCCATGTCGTACGGCCGGAGGTGAAACTCGATGCCAAAGCGCTCGGCCACGAGCTCGACAAGTAACTGGTCGGGCCGTTTCCCATCGGGATCGCTGCGGTACAAGGAGCCTTTGAGTTTGTCCACGGTGAACTTGAACTCGAACATGCGCTGTTGTATCCTTCGCTGCTCTTTGGTCGAGCCCTCCTCGGCGTCCTCGAACTTGTCACTGTCATCCTCAAGCTCGTCGTCATCAACAATAATGGCTTCCTGCTGCATGGTGAAGGGTAAAAGTTGCGTAGAAGCCCGAGCCTCGCTACGCCTGCGGGAGCGAGTGGACGCGGTGCTTTCGAGTCGTGGTCGCTGACTGGGTGTGCCATCGTGTGATGGTGGTAGCTGGTTGTTGCCGAGCTTGGGTATCGCAACATCAATGATGCGCATGAGCGTCTTGTACTTGGAATCTGAGGCACTGGCTTGAAGCACGGGCATGTGGCCGGAAACTTTAAACTTGGTGAGGTTTGGGGCCTTGGGCAGGATCGATGTCTCGACGACAAAGTCGACGTTGATCTTGTCGACAACGTGGAACATGCGCTGGTCGTCCTTTTCTACCAGCTGCTTCTTGGTCTCCTCCACTGAGGGCCCGATCAGAAGCTGGGTGGACGTCAGTTTGACTAAGAAGCGGTCGTACATTAGAGACTCAAGTCGTTTGAGGTCCTCGTCTGTGTGGCCTTGGGTCTGCTTTGACCGGACTTGCTTGGTCGTTTCCTTGTCGGCCAGTTCGCTGGTGACGCTGATGTGGCCGGCGTCAAGGATTAAGCACGGCGAAGTCTTGTTGACGATGGTCTCCGGAATGATGATAAGCGGGGCCTGCAGATCCAGCTTCGCATTAACAGTCTTGTGCTCCTCGAGGGCGAATTGGAGCCCGGCTCTTGTCTGTTCACGAAGGCCCTCAACAGTCGCGCCAGCTGTTTCCATGAGAGCGGTAATGGATTCCATGTGACGCTCGGGAGGTCGGAAGAAGTCAACAACGCCAATGATAACATTGGGGTTCCAGACAATTTCCAGCGGTTTCAGCTTCGTAGTTACGGCGATGTCACCCTGTTCATCCAATGGGTTCTGCTCCAGCTGGAACTGGAAGAAGGCTTCGTCGCTTGTTTTCTCAAGTTCGACGATAGACAACCGCTTTTGGCCGCTCCGTGTTGGAGCGTCCTTGACCCGGACGATCTCCTTGTACAAACTTCTTGGGGTTGTACCATCGTTGACACGGAAGCCGCCCAAGCTCAAATCGACCAAGAAGGAGTCGGGGCGTTTGAGGCCCTTGGCCTTGAAGACGTCAAAGTGGAGGCTGATCAGGTCTCTGGAGGTACCATCGGGGCTCTGCCTCAACGTAAAGCTGCCAGTACTCAGAGACGCCTCAATCTGCATCTTGACTGAGTCCCTGGGCACGTCAACTTCGGCGGCGAGGGCGGTCTTCTCGTCCCAGTCGATGACCTCGTAGAGCTCTTTGCGCTGCTCTTCGGTGATCTGCGTGTTCTCCGTCTCGTCCTCCTTTTCTTGGTGCTGAGGCTTCGAGCCCCAGACCCAGGACAGCCAGCCCTGCTGTTGCTGCTGTGGCTGGGCTGGTGGGCGGTTCCTCAGCGCTTCGGCGTTCTCCTTCTTGAGCTGGTTCCGGGCCAAGGAGCGCCAAAAGCGAAGATCTTCGTAGCCCAGCTTCCATTCCAGCTTGTTCAGGTCGTCGTTCTCTTCGGGAGTCAGCTGATGGCTTTGTTTCTTCTTCTTGAAGAGCTCAATGTAGCGCTGTCTGTCATCCCGCCGCTCTCGGAAGTATTCCCAGGACCATCGGCGATTCCGCTCGTGGATCTTGCTGAGAACGGCGTCGCCGGCAAATTTAAGCCATGCGCGCGGGTCCTCCTTGGGCGTCACACCCTTGGGCTGGTACTTCTTGTACTCCTGGTGGCGGATGAAGTAGTGGAAGAGGTCTACCATCATCAGGGCGTCTCGATACTGCTGGTCGTCCAGCACAAGACCAATCTCGTCAAACAGCAGACCGGCCTTGAACTTGGGCACCTTGGGACTCCCGGTCTTGTCCAGCTCGAGCTTTGCCTGGCCGGAGACAGGCTTCAAGATAAACTGGTGATTGTCCGACAAATCGTTGTCGCTCCGCACGATCATGGACTTGAAGTTGGCCAGCATCTCATCGTGTGGAGTCACCTCGACTCCCGGTGTGTTTGCTTCGCGGCCGGGTCCCATAAGCTTCGTGTCCGTATTCCAGTACACGGCCAGGGATTCCAGGGTGGCCAGCTTGTGGGTCGTCTTGGCCGCGTGCTGGATGAAGGTGGGCGCCCATTCCCCATCGGTGCTGACAGCACTGAACTCCTCGAGGGTGATGCCAAGCGCGAAGGGGTGGCCGGGCGCCGAGATGGCATCCTCGTATCGGACATGAATGTTCTTGACTGTGACTTGCAGGTTGTCGACGATCTTGGTGACGAGACTCTCGGTAAAGCTCTGGGTGCGCTTCTGCTCTTCCTGGCTAAGCCCCTCCTGTGATCGTTCCTTCAACAACTCGGCCGAGTCGAGCTTCTCTATTTTGATCCTTTGTTTTCGGCGCGCCTCGTCCTCTTCATCGTACTCGGCCTCTTCCCTGGGCGAGGCCAGGAGGAAGACGTCCTCGATAAAGACCTTAACGGGGGCGCCACGCAGATTAGACCACGGGATGACCAGGGTGAGCTCTCCGAGGTGGCCCTCAACCACATTGATGGGCAGTTTGAGCTGGTCAAGCGCCTCGCGGCGAAGCTCAAGATTGCGGAGCTTGACATCGCCAGACCAGATGCCGACTTTGAGCTGTGTTGGGTCGAAGTTCTTGACATACATGCCAAGAAAGCGGTTGAGCAGTCCCGCAACAAGGCCTTCCAGCATCTTGATTGTGGGGTGCCGTAACCCGGGCCGGGGCGGTGGGAATCGGTATCTACGGTGTGGGCGGCAGACGCTTCATCGGGCGGCGTCGTCGTTAGGACCAGCGGGGGGATGTTTAGTTCATGTCGTACGTTCGGGTTTGAGTTCGTTCGGACGGTGTCGAGGAAGCGTAGACCTGTGCATTACCAGTCAGCGACAATCGCAGGTGCAACGATGACGGGGGTAGGACGGGGACGGCACACGGACAGGGTTAGGCAGGGCGGAAATGGTGAAAAAGAATCTGGTAGCAGAGTTGGAGTTTCAAGCAGGCGGCGCGTCAAGGTGCGCTCAAGGGAATAGGAAGCAAGGACGACAACGGCAACAGAAGGTATGTGTTTGCCAAGGTGGCATTGCTTGGTTGGACACACTTGACACCCTAACGCGGCGCCGATGACGACGATGGGATCGTCCCTGCTCCAGGCCTACTGCTGTGCGGTGTGCTCGCCCAAACCCCACTCGCTCAGCAGAGCCCCAGAACTCGAGCCCCATTCGTCCAATCCACCTCGGTTTTCCAGGCGGGGTCCAGTGCGTACCTCTAGTTCGAGCGCGTACTTGTACTTGTGTCCGTAACTCCAGGCGCCATGCCCGACTATATTCAAGCGAATGATATATTCATCTAATTCACGAAGGAGCTCTGGACTTGGAAGAGGTTCCTGAATTTTTTTTTTTATTTTTTTTTTGGAATTTTCCGACCTAGCCGACAGCTCCCGAGCGACGCATGTTGCCTCGACTGTGCGGGGCTAAATTGGCTTGGATCTTAAGCCCACGGCGGGCGTTGTCTTATTGCCTGAGCTCGACTGAGCAGTTCTCGTTCCCTCCAATTTTCTTGGCGCCATGACCCCACCTGCCACCAGCCATTACGTCACTGGCAGCTCGTCCAACAGCAGCAACGGACAAGCCTGGAGCTGTCAAACCATGGAAGCAATCGAAACAGCTGTTGCACAGCCAAGTCATCGCAATTCGTGGTGTTTTTGCTGATGCGATAATACCTCCGCGTGCTCCGTGAGGTCAACCTCGCACGCGCAAACGCGGATTACGTCCCAACATAACCACAACCAGCTCACCTTCCTCAATCTCTTCTCGCTGTAGCCCATCCCGCCCAGTCTCTGTCGTCAGCCACCACCAACGGTTCAGTTCCAATTCACGGATGCGCCGCAGAGATTCTCACGTCTTGGGCGAACATTGACGCACTCATCCCTTTCCTTCGCAATTCACCATGCGGTCCACCACACTCCGCAGCGCCCGGCCATTGATGGTCCACTCCCAGAGATTGGCCATCGCCAGTCGGGTGCAGCAATCAGCACATTTGACAACCTGGACGTCTTTGCTGAATTCGAGGGGACGTTCCACACTCGGCGCAAACTCAGGGCGGCTTCTCGTTCAGAACACTGCCCGCACCCAGATGTCCTCAAAACCACCACTTCAACCCAACAAAATCGACAAAGAGTTTGAGAAAGAAATTGCGGAGAAGAAGCTCGAAGCTCGTCCGGAAGAAGTCACCAGCACCTCCAGTGTCCGTCATGTGCTCGAGCAGAGTCAGGCTCCTCCAGAATCAAACCCGGACGTTATGGTTGGGCTCAAGAATGATTTGGTGAGCTCTGTCCCTGCCATCAACCGTCACCAGGGTCAACCGGCTAACTCACCACACAGAACACCGTGAAGGAGACATTTGCTCTCGCCAGCGTCCCCCAACAGGCGTACACCCTCGGCCTGGCAGGCACGCTGCCGTACCTGGCGACATCTGTGTCCACTGTCTGGCTCTCGTGGGGCCTGAACACGCAGTACCCGACGCAGTCGACCTTCCTCAACGCCTTCCTCTTCGACCACGCGTCCGCGACGCACTGGCTGCAGATCCTGGAGCCGATCCAGGTCGGCTACGGCGCCGTCATCATCTCCTTCCTCGGCGCCATCCACTGGGGGCTCGAGTTCGCTGAGAAGGCGACCCACCCAGAGCGCACGCGGCTGCGCTACGCCATCGGCGTGCTCGCGCCAGCCGTCGCCTGGCCCACCATCTTCATGCCGACCGAGTGGGCGCTGACGACGCAGTTCGCCGCCTTCTGCGCGCTGTACTTCACCGACTCGCGCGCCACCGTCCGCGGGTGGGTGCCGTCATGGTACGGCACCTACCGCTTCGTGCTGACGGCCGTCGTGGGCGCGGCCATCCTCATCAGCCTGGTTGGCCGCGCCAAGGTCGGCGAGGGCCACACGCGCCTGTCGGCCGCGGAGCTGAAGGAGCGCATCCAGGGAAGGGGCGGCCCCAGCGACACGTACCGCAACTGGGCCAAGGAGGAGGAGGAAGAGAGGAAGAGGTTGAAGGAGGAGAAGAAGAAGGAAGAGAAGAAGAAGAAGGAAGCCGAAAAGAAAACAAAGGAGGGGGGGCAGAAGAAGAAGGGGGCGAAGAAGGAAGGCCAGGAGGGTTCTAAGCAGGAAGATGGCGAGGACGAGGATACGAAACAGCAAGGGGATGATAAGAACGAAGACGACCAGAAAGGGGATGAGCAGAAGGGAGACGAGCAGAAAGGGGACGAGCAGAAGGGAGACGAACAGAACGGGGATGAGCAGAAGGGCGATGAGAAAAAAGAAGCTGACGTCTCACAACAACAATCAGATGAGCAGAACAAGTCAGAGCAAAAGGAGCAGGCTGGCGATGGAGACGGCAAGCCAAGCAAGAGCAAGAAGCAGAGCAAGGAGTGATGGTATCATCGACAAGGCGTTGTTCTTTTGTTCCTTATATTTGCGGAGTTAGGACTGGGTCAAGTTGCGGGCATCTGTTGATTCTCAATAATGACGTTCTCTGAGGGAGTCCCTACTTAATGCTGCCCTCTCCGTCCCCGCCTTGGGCATGAGCAAGGGGAAGGGGTTGGGGCCGTAGTAATTTCAGACCATGATGTTTCCGGTGGGTAGGCAACTCGAGCGTATATTCGCGCCGAACGACGCAGCTCGGGACTGAAGTGTTTCATCGAATAGGAATCGAGTGTGTTGCTTTGAATGGCACTCTATCAGAGAGTTCTCCGTTGAGTAAACGTTCCTGAGCGTCTGGGCCGCCCCAGCCGTTGGTCGTCCGTCTCTTGAACTCGGAATAAGGGTTGCTGTCCTGCAACTGCATAACACAAGCCGGCTTACCGATACTACGGGTAGGAAGTGGGAACACGGTTCAACTACGCAGAAGGAATGACTGTCCGTGGGAGAAGCAACGATGTACAGGTGCAGCCGTAAAGGGCAATACAACCATCAACCATTGCTCTTGCTTCAATTCCAAAAGCTCCAAGTGTCCAAGACCGAAATCCGTCGAGCTGGTGTCCCACATCCTTGCACAGCAACCGCGCCCATCTTTTTTCGTGGCTGGTTTGCTCTAACACATTTATCCCATCACCTAGTGCATGTTTACAACCTACCACGCAAGGTTAGGTATCGTTCCCTAAGTTTCAATCAAGACAGCACCACCATTCATCCCAACACATTAGCCAGAACAAGTGCCGCCACCATGGCACCCAACGGACAGAAACGGCTTTCCCGCTCCCCCCTTGCCCAGCCCGGCCCGCACGGCTATCCCATGCGCTTCGCGGTGCGCATAGCCGGGCTGAAGGGGCTCAAGGTCTACGGCGACGACCCGGACCAGCCGATCCGCTTCATCGAGGTGCACACGCGCCGCCACGTCTTGCACGCGAGCGGCCACAAGAAGGACAACAGCCCGGCGCTGGTCTCCATCAAGTCCAACTGGCCGGCATGGTCCTTCTTCCCCGTCGGCGACCAAGCCGCCTACACCATCACCGTGCACAGTGACGGCCCCAAAGCCGACCCCACCGACGACGGCAGCAGCGAGACAGACAACAACCCTCCCGATGCCTCCCAACCACCCCCTGCCAACACCACCACCAACGACGACGAAGACGCCGTGACCGTTCCGATGGAGCACACGTGCTGCCGCCCCGTGACGTTCGAGTTCTCGCTACCCCCCGGGCTGACCGACACGGGCCGAACCGAGACCTTCGAGTGGCGGCGGGCGCCCTCGTGCCACGAAACGCGCGGCATCCGCAAGAAGACGCTCCCCCTGCTGGAGACGGGCGACGAGCGGCCCCCCGAAACAACGCTGCAGACGTGGTTCGCCCAGCCGGGATCCGTGCTTGTGCGGGTTACCGGCGCGCGGTGGCCTCCGAATGGGAATAATGTCGACAATGGCAGGATATATGCTACAGCCGCAGCAGCCGCGAGTGGTGATGGTGAGGGTAGTCAGACTCCGCCGCTGGGCTTCACGCGGCAGGGTGAGGAGATTGTGGCGTCGTGGACGCTGGCGCGCGACTGCCGGCCGCGGTACTACTTCCAGTTCTGGGGCGCGGGCGCAACGGGCGAGCTGGGCACCGTGTTCACGCACGTGGCCGTGCTGACGGGCAACGCCGTGTACCTGGACGAGATTGCGACAAGGGCCAAGGCCCAGGCGGGCCATGGCGGCGGCGTTGCGGGGGATATGATGGGCGGTGGTGGTGGTGGTGGGCAGCATGGTGTGGCGCCGGGCTTGTTGTCTTTGCCGGCGCATGTTGGGGGCGGTGGAGGGGGTGGGCACCGCGTCCATCTCGCGCAGCATGGGAGTCATCCGCCGGGGCATCTGGCGGCGCTGTGTGGTATGCCTTGAGGGGTTTGATGACATGGGTGGTGTTTGAGCACGCAAAGGTTGGCCTAAGAAGAAGTACATTCTTTACGAGTAGACTGTTAGAAGGGGAATCCGAATCCTACAAGTTGTTCTTGCAGTCTGTTTCTTCCCTAAACCTCGCCGACGACTGGAACAGATTTTGGAGAAGAAAAGGTTATTACAGTACCTAAGCTATCTTTGAGTGGTATATGCTATTATTGTACATGGGCGTAACATCGTCTGGCCAAGCACACATCGTTGAATGTTGATGGACGTTCCTCGGCGGTGCCACCTATCTCACATTCCCTTCATGACCCTGACAACTCTCACGCCTTGGGCACCGAGAGCTCGGAATAGTCGGGCATCGTCCACCCCCCTGTGTCGTCTGAACCGAACTTGCTGGTAAGCACGTCCAACCGCATGACCGCAATCAGCCAGGCAATCCAGCGGATGAGGGAGACAGCCCATTGGGTCTCAGGCACCGCGTACTTGATAACCTTCCTCACGGGCATGCTGTGCACGTCCTCCACGAACGGCCGCAGTGTTGTCTCGTAGGCCTTCAGGGCTTGGGGAATGTTGGCGCGCGGATCGACGCCTTCCTGTTGCGCCTGGGCACCACACGCCCGCGCGATCTCCCCGGCGAGGACGTAAGCGCCTGCCATGGCCAGCGAAGTGCCCATGCCCGTCATGGACGACGGGCAGTAACCGGCGTCGCCAAGCAGCACGACCCTGCCCTCGGACCAGGTCGCCGGCTTGACCTGCACCATCTCCTGCGCGTAGAAGTCGTCGGCCTCGGGCGAGTAGAGACCCTCGAGATACCGCGGCATCTGCCACGTCTCGTGCATGTCTTGCTTGAAGATGTCGGCCCACGCCGCCTTCTGCTCCTCCACCGAGCCGTGGTTCAGCGCCCGCTTCAGCTTCTCGTCCTCGCCGGCGTAGCCCAGATACACCCGGAGGCAGTCGGTCCTGTCCCTGCGCGTCATGTAAAACCGCCGCCCCGGCAGATGCGTCCCGATCGCCTCGGGCGGGTCGCCCCCTTCCTTTGTCGGAATCGTGTAGAAGGCAATCGACACGCCGACAGGCAGGACATTGTCCGGCCGGCCATCCTTAAACATCCGCCTCCTGATCCTCGACCCAACTCCATCACACCCAACCAACAAATCAAACTCCCCCTGCGTCCCGTCCGAAAACCGCACCTTCACCGCCCCCTTCTCCCCCTCCCCACCCACCTCCTCAAACTCCTCCACCGTCGTGCCAAACACATACTTCACCCCCTCCAATCCCACCGTGGCATCATACAGCACGCGACACAGCGCGCCGCGCATGATCTCCCACTCGGCCGAGAAAGTCTGCGCGCCCTTGCCCGTCTTGTTGCTCCCAAAATACGCGACCGTCTTGCCGCGCTGGTCGACGTACCGCAGACCGGGCTCGTTGACGACGATGGCGCGCACCGCGCGCTCCAGCCCCGTCGCGCGCATCGCCGCCAGCCCTTGCCCGCGCAGGTCGATCTGCTGCCCGGTCGCGCGCAGGTCCGCGTGGCGCTCGACGACCGTGATGGTGCATTTCAAGGGGGGTGGGAGGCGCGTGAGGTGGAGCGCGAGGGCGGGGCCGGCGATGCCCGCGCCGACGATCAGTACGCGCAGGGGCGCGGGGGCGGGTGGGTTGTGGTCGGCCATGGATGTGGTGTGTATGTCGCGGTTGGAGTGGCGGCGTGGTGATGTGGGATGGTGGCTGACGATGGTGTCAGGGAGGTGTTGCAGTGGACCTCAAGAGGTGTGGCAATGGGTTGGTAGGTATGCAGCGTCCCGTGTCGTTAACCGCTGGACGGGGCAGGTGAGTATGTATGTAGTGGTAGGAAGCTTTCAGTTGATCGATAGGCAGGCAATTAGCCGTTTGTGATGTCTCGAGGCAGGTATCCAGTCGAACAACGTCTGGCCATGTTCAGTGATACCTGACGGGTGGGCTGGCGTGTTATACTCGTGCCGCTTCCCGTCAAGGCATCAATCCTCGATGCATGGCCGCATCGTATGTAGGTGCGTGAAATTAGGACGTGCCGGTTAGGGGCCATCGGGCATGCCAGCCTTCCGGCACCGCCCGCAAGGATCGGATCATTCCAATGACTCAAACGCGCGCATGCTCGTCACGTAGTATCGTGTACACGCCCAGACGCATGAGATTGCAGTCGTTAGCATTCAGGGGCTTCTGAGCCTGCTGCAAATTATCTGATGACCTGAGCGTCGTCGGCCTGCAGGGATCGGACGGCCGGCATTGGCAGGAGGATCAACAAAGCTTGGCCCTGAACCGCAGGCTCGTTCGGTGCTCGGAGAACCCGACAAGCCCGTTGGCGCCAAGCGAGGACACTTCATTGGCAGGAGCGGACTCCAATGCCACGAGGGCAATCAGCGGATGCGTCATCCGAACACGCAGCTCGCTCGTCACTCCATCCGTGATGGCCCGCATGCGCGATGATTCACCGGATCCTTCGAGAAGTTCTACACTGAGGTGCCTGTGTTGCACACTACTACAGTAAAGTTCCTGCCGAGAGCTCACATGCACTTGACACTGACATGGATCGGATATTGTACTTGTTCCTGTTTCTTCCGACAACTTCCGAGTACTGCGTGCGTACCTAAGTGCGACAGGCCCGGGCAGGGGCATCTTAACCTTTACCTGTCCCCTGTTCGTGCCCAGCAGAGGCTCAGGGGTCGCATCTGCCTCCAGCACCAAAACTGCAAGACACCATAATTGGTGCAAACTTACACGTGTCTGCCCTGCCCAGTATACACGAGGCGTGCAAGCAAGCGAAAGACCCGGAAAGATTCGTGTTCGACCATACTGCTCTGCCTGGCTCACTCGGGTTTCTGTCCGATGGCATACACGATCTTCGGCCGGAAGCCCTTTTCGACCACTTCAGCGTGCAGCCCGCCCAGGAACTCCCTGAACTCCCCCACGTCGCGAGCCACCCCCGGAATGCCGTCTTCCCCGATCTGGTGCTCGATGCCGCGGAAGACCTCCATCCACATGTCAACCGATCGCGTCCTCCAGGCGGCGTCCTTCGCCAGCGCCCCGTAGCCCAAGTCCAGCTCCGTCTTTTGCACGCGCTCGAATCCCGCCGCCCGCAACAGACCGTCCAGGCGACTCGCGATGAAGCGCTCCATGCCGAACTTGGACGACGTCCATGTCTGCAGGTCCCCAAGTTTGGCAAGATAAGGCTTCCCGACCGCCGCGGGCCCCTCGAAGGGCTGGTCGGGGTGCTCCCACAGGACCTCGACCAGCTCAATCCAACCGCCGGGTTTCAGCAGCGCCGCGTGGTTGCTCAGCACCTTGGGCCACTCGGCGGCCGGCAGACCCCAGATCAGGAGTCTCTGGTGGACGAGGTCGAAGCTCGCCGTCCAGGACGGGTCCGGGGGCGTGGCGCACCGCATGTCGAATTCGCGCAGGTCCAGCGCGGCGTGCAGCCCGGCACTGGGCGGGAAGGAGGCAGAGCTGATGTCGATGCCGTGGAGCGACCATTCGTGCTTCGGGTACAGCCGGGGGAGATCTAGCAGCCAGGTGCCTGCATATATGCGCACATGACTAGTCAGTGGCGTTGGATGTATATCGCAGCACACAGGGATGTGTGTCCTCACCATCGGCGGCGCCGCAGTCCAGGACTTTGACTTTGTGCTGCGTCAGGGGCGCAGTAACCAGCACGTTGGCCGTGGACGAGAGGATGAACGCATGCTGCTCCCGCAGCCGCTCGAGTTCCTTGGCGTGGTGGGGCAAGAGGTAAGTTTTCTCGGTTCCAGACTGCACGTTTTCACTACCGTGACTCTCCGCCGTCGAGGTTGTTGCCGGGGCCATGGTTCAAGGCTCAGGTTCTTAGTACTTGGTCTATGCGACTCGTGGGTGGGTGTTACGGATGCTTCCAAAAAGGCGGAGAAAAAGCGGGCGGGAATAAATATAGGACTCGGACTCAGCTCGCTTTTGGTTCTTAATCTTCTCTGTCCGCTTAAAGGGATCCAAAACTGGTCGCCCTGAGGATAAGAAACCACCCCCTTTGAACAACAACAAAGTTAAGAAGATGTCGCTATTGTAGGGAGGACGTGAACGTGAATTCTAGAACTAGTATTTCACTTTCATTTTAGGTCGAGTTGCTAACTTAGAAAAGTTCAGGTTATATATAGGAACGTTCTCTAGTGATTGAAACGGTAGGGAACGCGTTTACGCTTAGTTTCTACATTTCCGTTTTGTTTCCGTTTTCTAACTTTTATCGCAGTATAAATCTGATAGTATCGCCTTGTCGTAACCTCAATTTTACTAACGCATTGCGGACCCGCTCTTAGCCAACCCCTCCTCTACAACGTCCTCCGTCTTGGCTAATGGCTGAAGGATGCCGACCCCACACGCCACCGTCCTCGACCAGGCCAAATTCGACGGCTGCACCGCGGGCCTGTCTTTTCGGCCCAGGAGGAGTCTTTCAGCGAGAACGTAGCGTATGGATTCAGCGACCTGTCTTGCTCGCGCTGCGAGTACCGGCCCCGGCCCCGGCGCCCGTCAATCTGAGCGAGTTGGCCAACATCGAACGGACTGACCCAACCTGACCCTGATGCTCGTCTTGGAAGGAAAGCCTCGACCCCGCCAGCTGACGGACTGAACTGAAGTTCAGTCGCAGGTGGCGAAAGCCCACAGAAAGAGTAGAGAGGATATGCGCGGCACCCGCTTTGGTCTAACGGGCGGTATGAGCCGTCTAACCAGCCCTGGCAGGCTCTCGGCGTCGGATCTGTTCGGCCGCGAGTTCTGGAAGGGTCCGTCCAGCGAACTGCCACGATAGCCGCGAAACAAGTATATCCAGGAAGCCGGAATTGGCGTCTTCCCATCCGAAGCTCTCTCCCGGCGCGCCGCTCGCCTGGCTTGACGGTTTGTTGCGACCTTGGGCGGCGCCATTGGAAGACGCGACGGATGCACTGCTGCTAGGTTGACTGACTTGCTGTCCCTGGGAGGAGTGCGGTGCGGCCTCCGCTTCTCGTTCGAGGGCCGATGAATAGCCGATTGCCGGGCTCTCGTCATGCCGTGAGACCGCCGGCTCGCCGGATCTCTTCCTCTTCCTGGCATGATGTCGACGCTTTCTAGCTTGCTCGGAAGCTGCGATTCCGAACGATCGACCTGAAGGTGACAGATAACGAGCCTTCTCGAGAGGTAGGATTTCCGCCATTTCTGAAAATCCTCCTCCCGAGACCACAGAGTTACCTCAAATGTGGTACAGATGGTCGTGTAGCTATAGTTTCGTTAGCGAAGAACGCTTTGGTAATCTAGTACCTTACCTGCACTGATTGACATTGCGAGTCCCGACGATAAACGGGGCTCCCCAGACTCCCAGACTCGGAGCAGGGTTTGCCAATTACACCGAAAATCATCGCTGCGCAGCGGCTGAGCGCGGGTTGGTGGCGGGAGGATCCAGGCTCTTCCCGAGAGAACAATGTACGGTTGACTTAAAGATCCTCCAGCTCCCGAGTGTCTCAACTCATATTTTGCATATCATAACCTTCTCGGCGCCTCCCTCTACCGGGACGGGTACGAACACCACAGCGGGCGGCCGTTTGGCTGCAGCCATACACGGTTGTTAACGACGGTGCCCCATGAACAGATTCAGCACGATGTCTGAACTGATCGACCACCAAAAGACTCACACCGATGAGCAGCTGTTCAACTACAACTACAAAGGATGCTGGAAGAGGTGCGGGGCACCTTACTTGTCTTAGCCTTGACAACACAGTACTAACCGCGGTGCCCCTTTATACAGCCATTCTAGCCTCAAGACTTTCAGAAGGCATTTCAAGGAAGATAAACATGGTGAACATCCGACAAACAAGAACCGGAAGACACGGCAAGGTTATCGGCAGTGCAAAATGCGACCTGCCATTGACGACGTCTCTCACAAACCAAATTAACTCGTCACTATTCTAGTTGCGATGCGATTTGACAACTCCTCGATGCACAAATTGTGTCAGACGCGGTGTCGAATGCCCGAGGCGCGCTTCCTGCCAGTGCTTAAGGGGCTAGCCGAGAAGTACCCGCGGCTGAAGATCGTGCTGGAGCACTGCACTACAGCGGATGCGGTTGAGGCGGTCAAGTCATTAGGGGAGAATGCGGTGGGCACGATAGTAAGAATTCCGACCTCTAACCCAGATCAAGCGAGTTACTGACTCTGGCTCCGAGACCGCTCACCACCTTTCGCTCCTGGTTTGACGACTGGTCCGCCGATGTGGCATGTTTCAGCCCCTTTCTCCATTTTGTTGACATCCCTTGACTGACGATGCTGCCAGCGCATACGCACACTCGTCAATACACAGGTCGTCTACTTCCGCCGGCTCTTCCTTACGTGCCCGGCGCAGCGCGCCGCGCTCTTCGACGCCGTCGGCGACATGCTCGCCGACCCGCAGCTCAAGGTGTGCAACTGCGCGTTGGCCATTCTAGCGGGCATAATCAGCTGCTCGCCGGCGAGCACCCGGAACCCGGTCATCTCTGCGCTCAAGGACCCGTTTGAGAGCGAGTTGGCAAGGAATCCGATGCCGAAGCGAAAGGTGCCGGGCAGGGATACACCGCGTGTGGACCGAGGCGGGAAAGGACAGTTTAGATGGTAGATCCTGTGGTCAATTGTGACGTGTCAAGTGTAATGCGTGGTAGAAGACCCGCCGTGCGGAGGCACTGCAAGTCACATCCAGTACGAGTCTGCTAATCGAATCATGGATTTACATCAGGGTCCTCATCCCTCAACCATGACCCCAACGCGGTCACCCGCCGGGTGCCTGTATCACGGACAATAGACACCAATAGACTGAAAGCTAGACTTGCCGGTCAAGCACGCTCCTTCCTGGGGTACTCCACTAACCACATCGCCCTGGCAGCCTGTAGTTGGCCTAGGTAGAATGAGGCAGCTAGTACTGAGGCGCTTGTTAGCATCTACTATATAGGATCTAGCCAGCAGCAGCGCCGGCTGACTAGGAGTAGCTTGTAACCTACTCTCCACCAAAGTACATCGAGCGTCCGCTAGCCGACTGGCAGAAGTCGCTGCCACCGTTCACGGTGAAGGTCCAGTTGTCGCCCGTGCAGCCGACGCCGGCGTAGACAGTGACAAATGCGCCGCCTTCGGTCGCGGTCATATTGCGGGTGGCGATTTTGGCTTCGGCTTGAGCGACGCTCCTTTCAATCGCAGGGGCAGGGACGGCGAAGGTGAGTGTAAGGAGTGAAGCTGCGGCGAGAAAACTCTTTGTGAGCTGCATGTTGGAAGCAAAGGGACTTGGTGGTTTGACGGCTGTGTATGGAGGCTTGTTGAGCACCTCAGATGATCTAGTCAGAGAAGGGATAAGGGTATGTGTATTTGACGTATACTAGAAGGCAAGCAAAGTGGTTCATATAGTCGTTGTTGGGCTGCGCTCGAGCCTGCGACTCCGAGCTTTTAGTGTTGTGCCGCGAGGGCCCAGGAGGTTTGTTCAGTAGTGGATCACCATGATTCTGTGCGGGATATCCTTCAGGAGTCGATGGCGTTGGTGCAGACGGCACCGCTGCTTGGTCCGGCCAAGTAGGTATACAAACCAGCCGAGCCGAGGGATTCAAGGCGACAGTGACCACCAATCAGTTAGTTTCTAAAAACCGTAGGAGCTGAGGGCACGGGGCGGAACTCCGACAAGATTCAGGTCAACGGGCTAAACAACTACAAGGCGCGACATCCTTACGTATTTACCTGCAGTAGGGGTTTCCGGAGGCAAGTCGTAGTCTGGAGTGACTACCCGCAAAGCAGCTGAGGTCAGCGCAAAGAGTTCAGTGGTCACCCAGGTCGATGAGACCGATGGAAAGGATGGCAGGATGGCGGCGTAGCAGTGCCCATGGAAAGCCCCGATGCACGAGCAGAATCAGAAAGATGAATTGCGATGCGACCAAGCCACCTAAATACCTAGGCGTATGTCTGGGATCCTACAAGCCTATTCATAGACATGGTCGGAGCGGCGCACGTCGTCTACGTGTCCCAAATCACGCACTTAGTCTAGAGCTGTCGATCTATTCTTCGTAAGAGGAGCAATGAAGCAGAGATGCTTCAAATTACGAACATCATCAAGATCCCCACAAGCTCCTTACCTACCACCGTAGACATAGATCTGAGAACAACAGACATTCCGAGCTTGCTGCTTCGACATGTCGAGTATTTGGGGGATGGTTTGCCTCCAAGCGGTACCGGCCCTGGACACATGACCTAAATGGTACAAACGCATGAAGTATAACCACCACTCGCTCTGCTTTAAACTACCACCGGGAAAGTATGGGGCAATGCCACCATTCAAACGGAGAGCTACAAGTCACGTTACCTACTCATGCAACCATCACACTTCAAGGAGCTTCTACGTCTCCTTGACCCTTAATCGGAGGGATTCAAATTCCGAGCTGGAACAGATCAAGGATGCCTGTCCTAATCTAAGTAGGCCTCGACCGCTGGATTGTCAGGTGAGCTGTAACACATGTACTGCCTGCCGCTTGCTGCAATCGCGTTCCTTCAACACTTCGGCTACACAGTCAGGATCCTGCAGATGGGGCAAGACCCGCAAGGGCACTGGATGCGCCTCCGTACGCCCAGCTGAGTCCTCTGAGTGGCCGCAGGCACCTCCCGCAACTATCAGCCTGCATCAGAAGGAGAGGGCCAATTGCCAATGAAGTGATGTACTTCACAATGGGGCGCAGTTGCTGGGGTCACCATCCTCGTTGTCCTCCTACCCAGCCCCGACATCGGTTGAGCGCAGCAGCGCCGATAGGATTCACCTGGCGGGTTCAAGCGCGTGATCCGGACCAACCAGAAAACACATACGCCATTCATATCAGTAGGATCACCCGTCTCCCGCTGGCTGGAGGAGAACGGGTTCATGCGCGCATCTCCAGCCTAGCTTGAGGTAAACCAAGTAACTTGGACCTTTCGGTGTACGGTACCAACCGCTGCTGTCATACCACATCCACATATTTCGGGATCTGTCGGGGACATGCGCTTGGTTGACCACCTTGCAGTCGACCATGCCAGACAGTAGACGACTGGAATGAGACCAAATGAGAACAGAATCTCCATCAGGTAGGTATCTTAACGGGAGTTCAAGATGAAGCCAGCGCGAGTTTGGCAAGGAGCTAAAATTTATGAGCGTCCTTTACTGAGTGTACACGAAATTGCAAAATCGGACTGTCCGCTTCAATCCTTCTCTGCCTTCCACTCTGCAGACACGACTTGCTGGCCCCATCGCGCCCAGCGTTCCGTTCCCGCCAACTTGTCAAGTCAAGTACCTACCACCCGACCTATCTCCAAGACGTCGTACATACATGCCTCAGGGCGGGCAGATTCCCAACCCGCCAGGCAAGGTGCCCGCGCCCAGGCAAGCCGTGCACTTCCGCGAAGCGGACGTGAGCCCCGAACACACCCTGTTGTTCTTGCAGAGGAAGGCAGAACAGTTCAGGGCGCGCCCCAACACGGCGTCGCCGCCCCGCCTCGCAGCCCGGCCGCGGGGTCCCGGCTGCGGGGCGAGGGCGGCCTCGAGGCAGGCGGCCGTCTCGGTGTCGTCCGTGCCGCCGACCGCCAGGTCGCACTGGGTCAGGGCCCTGAACTGATCGGCATCGAGTTCTTTCGTGCCGAGCACGATGTCGCCCGGTCCGTAGCTGACCAGGGTGCCGTTGGGGGTGGACGCGGAAGATGCCGTCATCAGCTGACTGCATGTCGCTGTGGCTGGTGGTGAGCGTCGTGGCGGTCTGGTGTGCGCATTGGCGTCAGAACGGAAACTTGAGGTCTATGCCACGGATTTTCGGGCAGAAGTGGGGGCAAGTTACCTTAAAGGACACAGCCGCGCTCAGGACGAGAGCCAGATTACCGGTGCGTAGGGAAGAGCATCTTGGGTGGGTGGCGGAGTTGCCGAGGATCTGGGTATATGGTCGCGGGGTGCTTGGTGTTGCTGTTGCTCAATGTTTGTCGTGGGAGGCTGGTTCCTGGTATTTATATCTCGGTGGTCCAGAGCAAAGCAGGAGTGAGAATGACATCAGGAGAGGTGCGCAGGGTTTGGGGTTGCGGGTGCAATTCCACATAGGGGACTGACCCCGAGGCACCCGCCTAGATCTTACGCGTCGTGTGCGCGCACCTTGTAACCTCTTCTTCTTCCTTTCCTCAGCTTTCGATTAGCAGAATTGAGCCTCGTTCGGCCCGTCCCTCACAGTGTAAGTAAGAGCATCTCTCGGAACATGCGGGAGCCAACGGCTGGGGTGTTTCAGCTTGGTAAGTGTGTGTAGAATCAATTGCTATAAAACAGGATTTCAAGGCTATGACAATCCCCATTCTTATTACTGCTGAACCGCATGGCGAGGCAGTTTGGCGAAGCGAATCAGAGATAAACCCCTAGCATGCTGGTCCCGGTTGCTCCCTGGTTGTGTCAGGCCTCTTGGCAGATCATCGCCAAAACGCATCGAAACGCGCTCGACGACAGATTGCAGCTCCTCCGTGAAGTCGTCTTCCTCTTTTCCTTGCTTCTGCGCCATGCAACCGAGCTTCCTCTTCCGGCCTTGGCCGTTAAGGTTGATCAAGCCAAGAGGTTGGCGACCGTGCAACTCTGCTCGCTCAAAATCGATGATCATGAGAGCCCCCTGGTCTGCATCGTATAACAAGTTGCGAAGCTCTGCATCAACGTGGAAAACTTGTAGCCAATGAAGTTCCGAATAGGCCTGGGTTGCCAGAGCTATGGCGGTTGTCTTGCTAATCCCGTCGATGTATCTGGACAGGGGCTGCCCGGCCCAGCTAAGCAGCAGGAGGTGCTCGAATGCACCGCCATCATAGTAGTATGGCAGAACCAGATGTATCAGGCCAAGACACATAGGGACGTGGCTTCCCTGCAAGTGTTTCAACCAGTCGTATACGTCCTTCTCGTGCGATAGACGGCCGAGGTGTCCGGTCTCCACGCCTTTGGCAACAAGCGTATAGCCGTAGGCCGACAGTCGAAGTTTGAAGAGCGACCCGATAGACCCAGACAGGTACAACGGGGTAGAGTCCGCATTAGGCCCGCGGTCTGTGGCTAGCTGAGCTTGAAGGGAATGCAGGAAGTCCGCCTGGCTGATGTGTCTCGACCCGTGTATACCAGCGTTAGGGCAGGCCTGGTTAAGTGACCCTCCTGATACCACCCTAAGGAGGCATCTATACGTGCAGTACGGCTGGTCTTATATCCTTTGTTGCATTGCCCCGCCCTGCCGGCCTTCTCCACTACCACCACGCTGGCTTCGTCTGTTGCCGGAACTGGTGCCAGACGTTGCAGAATTTCTTGCTAGGCGATTCAGCCGGCCCGCACTAGACGAAGGAGGAGCATCTTCTTCGTCGTCATCATCTCGAGGGCGGACTTGGTGTCGATCTAGGCGCAATGCAAACGGGTCCGAATTGGCGAGCGCGTGAAGCCGTGCCAATGCTGGGGCTTGTATAGGGAAACGCGAGGTTCTTTACGGACGGAGGGAGAAATTTTGCTCAGCACGTCATTGTACTCTACGGCCTAGATATCAAGGCTTGCAGTAGCGTCGTGCCAAGATAGTGGAGGAGGCGGCGTACAGAGCGCTTGGACGATGAAGGCGAAGACCTATACGACGGCTATACGGTAAAGCCTATTCTCGTCGTCACGAGAACATCTTAATTCGGCACGCAAACGTAGTAGTAGACTATAGCCGGGTCATCGGGGATGCGCAGAAAAACGAAGGCCTGCCCTGTACAGATATAGCCGTACTGAATGCCCTTCCCGACTATATAGGAGAAGAGTTAGGTGACGACGGCAGTAGCAAGCGCCTTAGCTGCGAATGCAAAGTCGTCACCGTCTTTGTTAATTACATTACACTCCAGTTGGATCTCGGATACTAGACCCGTCACCAACTTATCCTAGCTCAGCTTGTATAGCGCCTTGTACTTGATCGTTGTCACAGAGACGTTTTCGCTATTGGATGTTCTATAGATGTAGAACTGGTCCGCCTGGTTGCCCTTGCCCTTCCCTTTCGCAATACGGCGGCGTTTGCGGTCCGCTGTAGGCAGTGCGAGCGCGGCCTCCCCGGCACTGGCTCCAGAGGGGGGCGCGGACTAGGAAGGTTCGGAGAGCCTGCTATCGGTGGTGCCGAGATTGGTATGACTCTCAAACGTCATGGTTCCATACAGGCCTACGCTGGCTCGATGGACCGGGCTGTCGAACACCGTAGCAACTAGCTTTTGCACCGCTTTTTCTACTATATTGTGCTTGTAGTACCGGAGGCTGTGTTCGCTGCTGATGGGTGTAATGAGAGATTGTATATAGTCCAGCTGGTGTTGGGATGGAAACGCATGCTGTGAGGCGAAGGACGGGTCGTTTAGTCGATTCCATATGTCCTCCTGCCTTGCGGGAAAGTCATCCCACGGAACGATTTGGCGGGGGTACAATTGGCTGGTGGGATTGGTGGTGTCGCCCTCTGTGGTCAAGGAGCGGTTGGTGACTACCTTGATGGCAAGGCTAAGAGCGTGACAAGCCTCCAGATAGGGCGTAAGTTGCAATGGCTCCGCAATCTTTTCTGCCTCTTCACGTCGGCGTTGCTCTTCGGATGCACGGCTCTCGGCTTCTTCGCGCCGGCACTGTTCTTCTTCGCGTCGGCACTATTCTTCTTCGCGTCGGCGCTGCTCCTCTTCCCGGAGGCGTCGCTCTTCTTCAAGAGCCTGTCGCAATCTTGCAATTTCGTCCTCCATTGCAATCCGATGTCAAGGCCATACGATACGGAGGCCCTACAATACGGGCGATGATGATGAAATTTCTGTTGGGTTGGGATTCTAGGGATTCGGTGCCGGGCGAGGACTCCTTGGTTGAGAGGGTGAAAACAAACACACCAAGCCAATGTTTGCTGCATGGTCACACTCCAAGTACCTGGACGCAATTGATGGACTGCCGTGCTTGCGCATGGCTACACAGGAACGGGCCAACAGGCGATCACCCCTAACCCTGAGCCGGCTATCTTTGATTGTGCTGAGTAAATTCAAAGAAAAAAACAAGATTGAACGCGCTAAAGTTAACGCGTTAACGTTAATTAGTTAACGCTAATTTGAGCGTTACTGAGTTAACGCTAATTTGAGCGTTACTTAGTTAACACATCGCTAGTTACTGAGGTTCAATTTGGGTGCAGTCCGACTGAGTTGGGGAGCCGCGAAGGGTTTGCTGTCTTTCTGGTGCATCAATTACTCTGCCACAAGGCGTGCGCTTTTGCGCCTTTGTACCTCGTCCCGTTGCTGCTCCAGCTGTGGCTGCGATCCGCCGGTCGATCTCTCCTCCTGGGGCGCGTTTGGCACAGCACGCGACGTATGCCTGGTTCGGTGCTCGCCGTGCCTCCGTCGAAACACGGCCTCTACAAACTCAATAGGCCAATCCTTGGAGGCGTTGGTGACAGAGCATCACTTGGAAGGAAGACGTTGAGAGCACGAGCCAAAGACATTGGAGAGCCGCGCTAAGCCATGCGAGCGGGGCACTCCAATTCGGGGGGTCGCGACAGCGGCAGAGTCAGTCGCCAATGCCAGCCGAGCTCGGCGTGCAACAGGCTATAGTAAAGGCCAACAAGGCTAGCAAGGCCTCTGCACCAAAGCTTAAGAGTTAGGCGCAGTTGGTTCGCGTCCCCGAGCTAGGAACGGGATCCTGGCGCCGAAATTGCACCGCCATCGCGAATGCGCAGGGCGCGTATGCTAGAGGACTCAATGGGGGTGAACGAAGTAGAATGGGCGCCGCATTCCGGCCTCCGTCGCCGCCGCCGTTGGGGAGTCGTTACGGAGCCGGCCCCACCCCCACGACAAACACGGTGCTCATGCTATGCACGCCCGCTCACTCCATGTTTCAGCTGTGGGTGATGATTCACGACTCAGCAAGCACGGGCTAGCACTCTCCCGAAATTTTACCGGACACAAACCCGTTCGCGTTTCTGGGACCGGGGCCGAACCTAGAGGCCAACCCCCAGCCAACAACCCTCTGCGTGCACACAAAGAGATCGCCGTGAAGTGGCAGACATAGACAACTCTGCTTTTCAGATCCGTGGCACACAACACCGAGCGGCTTTGTCGGAGCAACTTGGCTGTTGGTAGTGCCAGGTGGTCCTCACGAGTACCTGTTGCATTCACGTCCATTTGGACATGTCCGGTGCTATCAATCGTGGAACGCCTCACGCCTCGCCTGCATGAAGACAACCGGCAAAAGCCGCATATGAAACACCTATTCTGCCTAACGTAGAGCCGGTTGTGGCTCCAGCTCGTAGTCATTCACGATGTTCGGGTGCTGAAGGCTGCTGCCGGCCTGTCACCAAATGCCGATGCCACCCATGTGGCAGGACGGAGGGGCTGGGCTCGCACAGATTACCTAGGTATGTATGTACCTAGGTACTCAGCCAGCATGGGCTGCGCCAACAGTGTTGAGGGCGCAACAACACGACACAGTGACGGCGTCAAGAGGCAAATAAGGTGACGTAGAGACCTATTCGTATAGGTCGCCAGGAGACAACTCGCCAAAAACAGGTGAAGGTGTTTCTCCCTTTGGAATCAGTCATGGGATAAGTGAGAGGGCACGTCGAACGGATGGCGCCTGTTGTGAACTCCCACGAACAGGTGCCCGGGAGCCCGGGCAAAGGATCTGGGAGACACCCATCCTGCATATCAGTCATTTGCCTATTTAGGAAAACGAAGCAAAGCATGGTATGTGCTGTGTGTTGTTCCCTGTGGTCTGGCCGCGAAAGCTTTTCAGGGTTTGCTTACCCACCACGTGAATGTAAGGTATCTGTGTGCGAACGGTTGAACAGGTGTGGCAGGACTTGAGGATGACTTGGCGGTCAGATAACCAATTGGCACAGTTCTGGAGCTCTACCAGTTCGACTCAAGGCCACACCGTATGAGCCGTATAAGTATCATCTGAGTCGGGCTAAAATACGAGGTTGACTGGATTTTGGGGTGCAATAAGCAACGGACGCGGTTCCAAGGTACCCAGCATTACATGTAGTTGTGGCAAGCGGATAGTGAGTGTGATAATCGGTGGTCCGGTGTGCTTAATCTGTCCGGCGCCGTGTAAGCAGTAAGTGACTCGGCCGGGGCACCCCAGCCACCAAACACTTGTGCGGTCAGACTACAGCGCTTACCCCTTTCATGTGATGGCCGGGGCAGCATTGTATTCATGTTGCTTAGGTAGATCCCAGAGAAGACAACAGTACGGGAAGTCGAGCTCTACCGATCAGCATCTCTATAAAAGCCACGTGTTGTTCGTCTCTCGTCCAGCAACAATCTGAGCATTCCTCACCCGATACCACGAACATCTCCGCCTCTCAGATTTCCGCCGCAGCACCAGTCCTGCCAGAGCCACGATGCGCTTTTCCGCAATCATCTCGCTGTTCATCTCCGCAGCCGTCGCTGCTCCCGCTTCTGACTCTGCACTTGTCGACAAAGAGCTCTATCTCACCAAGATTGGGCCGGCCGTGATTCAGAGACTGAATCACTATCGATACCTCCATGCCAGCACGCTGACTCTAGACCAGAAGGCCTTTCTGGACAAGGCCGTTGAGCTCGTCAAGGAGTTTGCCGTCGACCAGTATCCAGCTGCGGTTCAGGCCTGCTACGCCGTCTTTGGCAAGGAGGAATGCAGAGAGATTGGGGCTGGTGGCCAAGGGAGCCTGGGCCTCACACCCAAGCCCCGAGGCGTGAATGACCTCTGCCAGTGCAACACTGGAGACAATTGGTGTGGCGACGGTGCTGTCTGCTATGGTGGAAACTGTGGCGTACAGGACAGTAAGTCGACCAGTGAGGTGACGATTGGATGTTTGGAACTGACATGTCTCAGCCGGTTGCGGTTGGTGGTGGTCCAAGAAATGCGATGGGCTCTGCGGATTCTAATCTTGCGCAGCTGTGGTGCTGGCTCAGGGTAAGACTCTTCTCGGCCGCTGCTGAGGCGATACAACGCAAGCTACTGTCAAGTCGGCCTTCGTCAGCAGAACAGGATTCTGACTTTCATTCCTTGCTTGTCGCGGTTTAGGCTTGCGGGGCGCAACCATCCAGCGAGGTCCATGTCAATGTTGTCTATCTGTATACACTCGTTTTGAGCTTTGAGTAAGTTAGGAAGCTTAGTGTCCACACACTCTTGTTACAGAAGCAAAGGAAGTTGATCAAGCCATTCCTCGCGGATGTGGAGAAGGTCGGCTTCAAGTTCTCAAGGCCAACGTCGCGTCGAGGGGATGGCAGGGTAGCGGCAATGTTACTTACCTAGGCAGGTACTGTACTGTGACTACTGTCGCGACAACGACTTGATTCTGGAGGGGATTGACGACGTTTAAACTCTGGTCCCGCGAAGGGAACCTTGAGCGAGCTAGAACGGGGGTAACTCCATGACGGAGGCGTTATTCGGGGCGACGTCAAGATCAATAAGACAGCAGACGCAACCAGTGGAGACCAATTTGAAGCCCTACGTAGTTATGCCAAGACAGTGTGTCTGAGCTTCTCTCTCGGCCAGAGGGGCACCACAGGTAACTTGATTCACCAATTTAGTGCAAAATGCTGAAGACTGGAGTCATGTGGGTTTAAAGAATCCCTACCTCCATTAACCAAGAAAGTGTTCAGCTAAGAACGGCGTTAGCTTATATCCGAAGAGTAACACCGCTCGATGGAGCCCCCCAAGATGACCGACAAGTTGAGGTCATAAAGACCAGGGAAGAACATCTCCGCTCCTCCGAGACTTTGTACTACCTACCATTGTGCGCGTGTGCCAACTCCCAACCTCTCGGTGTTACAGGCTCAACAGCCAGGACCACCATCTCGAACGCCGTGTCTTCCTGCACGGCACGGACTCAGGCTGCCTACCCAACCATGGCTGCACACAGAGCAACCGCCCTTGGGCTCAACTTCACCTCTGTCACCCACAACGACACCTACGCAGCCATCAACCCGGCAACAAATCCCGCGCCGTGCGCCGGCCTAACCGCCCTCATCACCGGCGCCGCCAAGGGCCTCGGCCGCGCCATCGCCGTGTCCTACGCCAAGGCGGGCGCGAGCCGCATTGCCATCACCGCGCGGGGCGACGCTGAGGAGACGCGCGCCGCCGCGCAGCAGGCAGCGGCCGAGGCGGGGCGGACAGACGTGCAGATTCTGGTCCTGAAGCTCGATGTGACAGACCGCGCGAGCGTCGAGGCCTGCGCAGCCGAGGTCCGGCGGCAGTGGGGCCGCGTCGACGTGCTGGTCAACAACGCGGCTTACCTGGCGCCGTTCGAGCCGCTTGCCGAGGGGGATGCGGATGCTTGGTGGACGACGTGGGAGGTCAATGTGCGCGGCGTGTACTGGGTTACGCGGGCGTTTATGCCGCTCTTGCTGGAGAGCGAGCTGAAGACTGTCGTCAATGTGACCTCGACCGGCGCGTTGGCGCTGACACCCGGTGCGAGCGCGTACCAGACGTCGAAGCTGGCTGTGATCCGTCTTGCGGAGTATCTCATGCTGGATTACGGGGCGAAGGTTCGTCCAACGGCACGACTTGCCTTCCTCAGATACTAACAGGACGCACGGTGATTAGGGTTTGATTGCCTTCTCTGTTCACCCTGCCTCAGTACCTACTGACCTTGCCAACAATATGCCCGAGGAGATGGTTAAAAGTATGTGGTGCCTACCTCTCATTCCGTTCTAGATAGCCTCGCTAACTGCTGGTTCCCATGCGGATAGCCTGGTGCAACGACACACCAGAGCTCGCCGGCGACAGTATTGTCTATCTCGCCAGCAAGCGGCGTGAATGGTTGTCCGGCAGGTACATCAGCTGCATCTGGGATCTTCCGGAACTCATGAACCGCGAGCAAGAGATTGTGGAGGGAGATCTCCTGAAGTTTCGAATGAACTTCTCAGTACAGGCCTAACACCCACGCTTTCAGATGGGGCTCGAGTTTGATTGGCATGCCCTGCGATAGGACCCTGCACATTATCCGCAGAGTTACATGACGGTTAAGTCATTGTCAGCATAACGTATCTTATAAGCGAGCGGTGGTTATAAGCGAGCGATGGGTCTCCTACCAAGACACAACATCCTACTACGTAACATCACTTTTCCACAACAACCCAACATGTCACCATCTTCAGGTAAAGCCAGGGTTGTCCTGGCTCTCAAAGCTCTTCGAAATGGCAAACGACTAAAGCTGGAATCCGTCGCCAAGCTGTACAACATCCTAGCTTCAACCCTCCGTAGGCGACGGGCCGGCCGGCCTGCACGCAACGACACTATACCTATATCACGTCCCCTTATAGATTCTAAAGAGAAGGCTAATATTAACTATATTATTGATTGAGCTATATGAGCGAGCTTTTCTACCAAGGCTATGTAGTATAGAAGATATAGCTAATCAACTGCTACGCGTTCGCGACGCGCCCTCTATTAGTAAGCTCTAGGCCTATAACTTCGTCAAACGCTAGCTAGCCCTCTATACGCGTTAGCTACGTCGATACAACTACTAGAAGGCCAAGTACAAAGATCCAAAGGTCATTGTCGAATGGTTTGCCCTTGTACGGAACGTCAAGGCCAAGTACAGCATTGTAGATAACGATATCTATAACTTTGACGAGACGGGGTTCATGATGAGCATCATCTTCGCGGGCATGGTGGTTACGACCTCGAATGGCCGTAGCAAGGCGAAGCTGGCCTAGCCTGGTAACCGCGAATGGGCAACGGTTATCTAGGGCGTCAATGCCCTCGACTAGGCTATCCTTAAGTCAGAGGTCTCTTCGCTCCGCAAGGCTAACGAGGCACTTAGTAAGCACCGGAGAGCTAAAAGAACACGTGTATAGCTTAGAGGATCGCTTGCATTACAAGATGCCAAGGATCTAGTAAGCTAGGAAGCCGTAGGTGGGGAGGGAGCGCAAGAAATTAGCCGGATGGTGGTAGTGCAGGGGGGTCCGTACGAGGGTTCAGTCCTGTGGTATGTGCGGCAAGCCTGGCCATAATGCCCGTACTTGCCAGGAGGTTGCAGAAGGGTCTGATTCAGCTGTTTCTGATGTAATTGTAGTTGGTTGATAGTGTTGTTGTTTGGCAATAAAGGATGGCTGTTCTAGGGTGGTAGAAAACCCACCGCTCGCTTATACCCACCGCTCGCTTATAAGATACGTTAGCGTGAGAGAGCAGATGTATTCAGGGAAGGTCCAACAGTGTCGTACTGAATGTTCATCGAAGAAACTGCGTTACCATGCAGCGCTCAGACATTGGAGCACTGGCTTAAATAGGTAGGTAGATGAACCTGGGAGCATGACGGATTCAAGGTACGCTGAGCATATAATTACCCATGGTAGGTACATAGGTAATCTGTAATCCAGTCGGAAAACTCGCTTTTGGAACGGAGAACGTCCGACCAAACGTCGATGGTGTGGAAAGGGCATCGTACTTGTAGCGTACCTACGGGTACCCGTGACATGTACCAACAGCGCAAGTATGTCAACGGCACTGCACATCTCGGTGGTGTGCTACCCCAGCTGTGACCTCAGTTCAGTTGCAATTCAACTGCTCAAGCAGACTGGAATTCGCAGAATCTATATATACGGAACCTGCAAAGATTGTCCCAACACGGCTGTGTGATGGTGGGCTCCAGTTCGACAAGCATCCGCTGGGGGCCGGCCGCACTGCCCACCCGATGCTCGGCGCTTGTGAAAAGAGTGGAAACAGTAACAGGGCCAGAGGTCGGTATCTTATCCGTCCCCGCTCCTTCAATTCCTAAACGTGTTGGCAGGAAGTAAAACCCTCCTTCTCCCGCCGTCGCGCTCGCAGACGGTCATCCACCTCAACTTCAGGCGAATCTGGCCGGACGAATCCCGCGGGTAGCTCAACTTGGCCCCCTTTTCACCCTCTTGCTGACCTACCTACCTACCTATTCATCCTCCCCAGCCGAAGGTCGCCAAGCACACAGCACGGTTCTCTACTGCCAGCCATGTCGGCGTCGCTCGCGCTCGACCCGACCAAGGTGACGCCCGCGTCGGTGCTCGTCAAGGCGCAGCTGAAAACCAAGCCGCGCCCTTCGCCGGCGGGGACGTCGCTCGCGGGCCAGACGGCCGTAGTCACGGGCAGCAACGGCGGCCTGGGCTTGGAGGCCAGCCGGCAGATGCTCGCCCTTGGCCTGTCGCGCCTCATCATGGGCGTGCGCGACGTTGCCAAGGGCGAGCGCGCCGCTACCGCGCTGCGTACCCAGTTCCCGCAGGCACGCGTCGATGTGTGGGCGCTCAGCCAGGAGTCGTTTGACTCAGTGCGCGCCTTTGCCGCGCGCTGCGCTAGCGACACTGACCGTCTCGATGTCGTGGTCTTGAACGCTGCGTTTGCGACAGCTGAGTGGGCTATCACCGCCGATGTGAGTGCAGATTCGGGATCATCATTTGCCTTCTTCCTCTTGCTCAATGCAAGCCGTCCGTGGTGTATGCTCGTCATGTGCTGATGTCAACACCACCGCCGTTCAGGGGCACGAATCAATGTTCCAAGTCAACTATCTCTCAACAGCGCTGTTGGCCTTTCTACTGCTGCCCGTGCTCAAGGCCAGTGCGACGGCGCACGCGGGTGGTCCAGGCCGTCTCACCATCGTGAACTCCAACCTCGCGCTCACCGAGCCGTTCCTACCGACCGACAAGGACCCGCTGTTCCCTTGGCTTGATGATACCAAGGAGAATGCCAAAACCTGGGGGCTCCAGGCCGCCCAGCACCGCCATGTCACCACCAAGATCCTGGGCTTGATGCTCGTGCAGAAGCTAGGCGAGCTGGTCGATCCGGACCAGGTCATTGTCAACGCGGTCGATCCGGGTATGATATACCCCCTGGCCTGTACCCCTCATAAACCCAACCTCAGCTGACTCCTTCCTGCATAGGCATGGTCAAAGGCACCGAGTTCCAGCGCCACCTGCCGGCGTGGCTGCAGGCCATCATCTGGCTGATGTATACGCTGCTAGCCCGGACGCTGGAGCAGGGTGGCTGGCTTTATGTCGACGCCGTGGCCGTCAAGGGCAAAGAGAGCCACGGCGGCTTGCTCTTCAGCTGGGAGCTGCACTCGTTCCACCCGGACATGTACACTCCCGAGGGTCGGGCGACCACGGACCGCGTTTGGCACGAGACGTTAAGCACGCTTGAGTTTGCGGATGTGCAGGGCGCGTTGGCGTCCGTCCGTCGGGCCGTGGGGAAGGGGCGGAGTGAATCATCAGGTGATTGAGTGTAGGCTTATAGGTTCAGGGGGAGACCAGTCGCCTAGTAGTCTTAATTGTGGACGTGGACGACTTTAGTCAGTCAGTCAGTCGGGCTGCTGCCGTGCTGCTGGAATGTGGCTACCACCACTATATTCAGCAGCCTTATTCTCTTTTGCTTGGGGACGACAGAGAATTTCGATCAAATTGATACCCAGGATGTAGCGGTCTGTAATCAGATGTCTCTGTAAAAGGCTCCTAGGAGACTGAAGGTCGTGCCAGCCAGGGCTGTCAACAGAGAAGATGCACATAGCGTCAGGAGAACAATCATAAACCAGGCTCATAGCAAGAAGCCATATCGCCGCCAGTTCACTAGACCTCCGATGGGATTCATCCTCATCGCAATTTGTCCGTACCTATCTGCGCCGTGGATACCAAATTGAAATGACCGTTGCGGCAGTTCGCACATATCCAGCTACTAACTCCTTGAAGATACTATTGAGGGTCTCGGTGGCCATCAAGCTGCCCAAGCCGCGGCGTTTTCAGGGTGGTGAAACGTTTTCTAGTGTATTTGCGTCATCTTTTGGCCCGCAGGTGCTGGCGTTCAATACATGTACGGAATACCGTCGGCTGTCTGTGAGGCTCCATCTCGTAAGCAGCGATGACACGTTGTCTGTGGGATTTGAACCCCGGCTGTGGGCTTTTTGGCTCGTATCGAGCCCAAGGTGGAGTTTCTAGACTTCGACTTTTACACTATAAACCCAGCACAGCCCCGTTCTTTCCGCAAACGATTGAGACGCGGTTGGATGCAGTGGGGAATACTCAGTTCAAGCCAAGAGTGTGCGGCAGCGATGCTTCTTCCCGGAGAAACATCCGCTATGCCCGAGACCTTGGCATCCCGAGACGACCAGGCACCAACCGCCAGCCCTGGGCACAGACCGTGCCAGCCAATGGGACGGGATCGTGAAACAGGGAGCGCTGGGCTGGTTGGCATGGTTAGCGGGCTGGGGTCGCAGTCTGCAGACCGGGCTACTGAGGACTGCTTGGTATGTGGCTTACCCTGTGCGGCACGACGGAACCGGATCTTTTTCCACGTCGACCAGCATGCAGCGAGAATCCTTCGCATTTCCCTCAATCTCAACCTTTTCAACGCACACTCGTTGTCTCGTCCATCAGGTTTCTTGCATGGGCGAGTCCACTGGTCTCGCTGCTCCGTCTCACCATCAACTGCAGCCACTGCCGAGTCTCCCTCGACTCTTAATGCGACCACGCCAGTGATCGATTGACGCTAACTACAGTAGCGCGCCCACGTCATTGGGCATGAGCTGCCTGAGCCTGCCGCCACAATGCCCCTCCTGAGGATGTCGCGAGGGCGCATGCTGGCGAACCTCGTCGCCGTGGCCGTGGTCTTCTTCCTGGTCGTGAGCCTGGCCCGCCCGTGGCCGCGGGACACGCTGGGAGGACTGGCGTCCGGCTTCTCGAACGGCCAAGGCAATCCCATCGCCAAGCCGGCGACGCCTCCTGCTAACGCTCCTCCGGCTGCTCCAGCAGCGCCAGCGCCAGCACCACCTCCTCCTCCGCCTCCTCCGCCTCCTCCTCCTCCTCCTCCACCACCACCACCACCACCCCCACCAGCTAAAGGACCCAAGTACAAGCCGACGCCGACCTTCACGCCGCCGCCGGTGCGCGACAACTTCCCGCTGCTCGCGACATCCACCCCGCCGCCGGCGCCAAAATGGAACCAGCCACGCGTCGACATGCACAAGGAGTACAACCTGACAGTCGCACCGCCGCTGCTGATCGGCTTCACGCGCACGTGGCCGATCCTGCTGCAGGCGGTGGTCAGCTACATCACGGCCGGATGGCCGCCCTCGCAGATCTACGTGGTCGAGAACACGGGCGTGCAGCAGGCCAACGCGCGCGGCAAGCTGTCGCTCCAAAACCCGTATTACCTCAACCACACGGTCCTGCGCGACAGGCTGGGCGTCAACGTGATCCAGACGCCGACGCTGCTCAGCTTCGCGCAACTGCAGAACTTCTACCTCTCGCTCACCTACGCCCGCGAGTGGCCGTACTACTTCTGGAGCCACATGGACGTGCTGGCGCTGGCGCACGAGGACGGGTTCGACAAGGACGGCGTGCGCGGGCCCGCCTACGACAAGCCCGGGTACAAGTCGCTGTACGAGCTGGCGCTGGTGGCGCTGCGCGACGCGCGCGAGAAGAAGCCCAAGGAGGAAGGGTCGCCGGGTTGGGGCATGCGCTGGTTCGCGTACGACCACCTGACGCTGGTCAACCCGGCCGCGTTCGAGGACGTCGGCGGGTGGGATACTTTTATCCCGTACTACCTGACCGACTGCGACATGCACTCGCGGCTGATGCTACGCAAGTGGGGGATTGAGAACGGCAACGCCGGGCGGATCTATGATGTGGCGGCCGCGCTGGACGACCTGCAGGCGCTGTACCGCGTGGAGGGGGTCGAGCCGTCGTTCACGGATCCGAACCCGGCGCCGCCGAAGACGGAAGAAAAGACAGGAGGGATGGTGGACAGGTTCAAGTGGTGGATGTGGGACGCGAAGAAGGGGGACGGCGGGCGAGACCAGCCGCTGCCGGACGCGAAGAAGTGGGATGATGAAGCCGAAAAGACGGCGGACGCTCCCCCAGCCGAGGCCACCAAGGAGGGCGAGGACATGAACCTCGTGCGCTGGCGCAAGCTGCGGGACACGGGCGACAGGCTGTATGGTGAGTTGCAGCGCCTCCCTTCTTTTTTTTCTCATTTGTGTGTCTTGCTCGTCGCTGACCGTCCTTTCTTCGCAGAACACAAACACGGCGATCGGCCGCGCAACACGTGGCAGGAGGGCCAGCGCGGCGGCGAGGGCGAGCCCTTCTATTACCCTGCCGCCGGCATCCAAGAAAGCCTCGACGTGATCACCGAGGCCGGGCGCGAGGTGTACCGGCGCAAGTGGGGACACCGCGACTGCGGCATCGAGAACGTGGGCCTGAAGGTCGAGGACGCCTGGAGGGTGGAGAAGGATTGGGATTGAGCTGGACGGAAAAGCTAACGGCTGAAACGACGGCTGGGTTGGATCGTGTTGGATTTTTGGTTGTCTTTCAGAAGGGAAGGCTCTGCTGCGTTGACTGAAATGGGCGGGATGGGGCGTTGTGTTGAATGACTCGGACGGATTGGGCTTTTGGGTTGGGATGTTGAGGCGGGTTGTACACTTCATGGGGGAGACGCCGGTTCCACGACACCGGGACAACGCCGGATCTGCTCCAGTGCGTCTATACTTTTGCGTTTATGATGTTCAGTTTCTGATACTAGGGTAATGCGCAGGTACAATAAGAAACTAACTCGAACAGTATCAACAACACTTCATGTATTCCGTAGGCGCTCCTCCTTCGGGGAGAACGCAGGAAGTGGACCTTGACAAGACATGTGTGTTGAGAAGACGCAAACCTCGGAATTGGGTTGTGGTTTCAACGATGATTAGAACTGCCGGCACGGCATTCTAGAGCATCAACATCTCAATTTAGTGCATGAACACGACGAGGGAGACTGGTTGGACTGCCATCACGGTGTGTCGCAGCACCTTGACGGCTTGTGCAAACGCCAGTGACGTCATGGCTAGGAGATCCGCAGGGACACGGCACAGGGACAAGACCCTGTCCGTCGTGAAGACTGAAGAAAACTTAGAGGGTCACTTGCACTGCTCCGTTTCCCAGCTCGGAGTGTTAAGTCAAGGTCAACAAGCGTGTCCGCATGAACGGGTTTTGTGTTCTTCAGCGACAGTTTCAGGCCCTGTCAGGGTGCATCTCCCGGCCCAGACTGGCACTGTGTTTTGGCGACAACGAGACTGCCGGATTGCCTGATTAGTCGGAGCTGGTTGGCAGCTTTCACAGCGCGATTTTTCGAGACTCTGTTGCGATTTTGTGGTATCTTCCGCCGTCGTCTGCTCAATAATCGCCCCTTAGTCCGCGTGCCAATATCGATGCTGCGATATTTTTGGCCTCAGTGGTGCCTCGCTACCGGCAGTCTGAAGCCAGGAGCGTGGGCCAAACGGAGAGGTTGGGGAAAACGGTCGAAGCAGCGGATCCTCGGGAAGGCAATTAATTTCGAGCGCTCGATGCTGGAAATGCGTCGCATGGATGGGTTTGGCCAGATCCAGCAGCAGGCATAAGCGCGACCGAGAAGGGACGTGGATGTTTCTTATATGCCTTCGACCCGAGTTATGCATGCCATGAGAGTCCTGAGAGCGGATGGACCGTTGCATTCGAGAAAGGCCCGTCTAAATTCGGTACCCCATTTTTTTTCTCAGAGCTCCCCTCCCAGCCATCTCGGACGCTGACCTCCGCCCTCCGCGCGCAACTGCGCCCGAGACGGGCCGGATGGAGCATTGTCCTGGCCGCAAATGGACAGCGATTGTCTCTGTTTTGGTGGGTGCCCTCCATCGGGACGTCAAGATCGATTCGCGGACCAGACGTTGACGCCAAGATGAACGACCGGGCGGCATGGGCTCAAGGTGAGCTGCTGCGGGGAAGACCGGTCCAGGCCGCCTCACGGCCTTGCCGTTGGTTGCTGGCTGGTTTCGTTTATTAGCGCCCAATAGCGTTGTCAGCCCTATCGTCCGCCCTGAAAGACACGAAACGGAGCGGAAACGGTGGTGGCGGTTCCCAACCTGAGTTTGGCAACTATCGTTGAGCAACCGGGTCGCAAGTGCGACGCGAAATCCCCGAGTTCCATAGAGGATTCCGTTCCATATACCATCGTGAGTACCTAATTTCAGGTTGCACTTGGCGTCGTGCTCCCAAGACCTTGGACAGGTACGGAGAGGATGGGCTCCCACCGCAGCTCAGCGCCTTCCCCAGCTCCCAGCTGTGAGACAAGGCGCGCCGCTAGCTTGCGCGGCTGAAGCGGTGTGTTGTGGGAAACCCCTGCGACAGGAAGCGAGGGTGTACGCAGACAGGATGGGTGTGCGTGACGTGGACATCGGAAACACCCTCAAGTATCCGGCTTTCCGGATGGCCTTGGCCCGTGGCGAACCCAGCTCTGCTGTTTTGGCGATATGGGTTGGCCACTGACGCGGCCGCCGTAAGTAAACAACAAATCGCTGCGGCCGTGTTCGGACTGTGCGTCATGGCCGACCAGCGGCGACCATCAGAACAGCGTGCGGTCGATCGATGGGCCATCATGAACTTATCCTAGTCGTGACAAAACTTGAACTGGGGCCGATCGCACAACCGTTTCTTTTCGTCCGAATGGGCGCTGCTATGTACTCGCTGGAGAGAGGAGGAAAGCGCCCGGCGCCCTTTGCGTCCCTGATTTGCGTCGTCGTGGCGGGCGGCGACATGGCAGCTTCTTGGCTCTCTCGGCCCTGTCTCGTCGCTGGTGAGCCCCGAAAACGTCATCGCAGCAAGTTTTGCTCGCTGCTTACCCGATTTGTCTTCAGCATCCGGACAGCACCATCGTAGAAGTGGCCATTTCGGTCGCCTGGCTGTATTTATTGATGCGGGAGCTGCCACCGCGCGCCTTCTCAGCTCGTCGCTTCCAGCGTTGAAAATAAAATAGTGCCCACCATTCCCTCCCTCCCGAGCTGTTGGGTCGGTTCAGCTGCGCTCAGTATTTCGCGATCAGCGCACGTTCTTCTTTCCGGCTTGCCACCACCTTCTTCTCGATGGTTCAAATACCAAGTTCTTCAAGTCTTCAACTAGCCGTCAGTCACTCGACGGTCCATCGCTTCTGTGGTCCTGCCCTTGTTCCTTAGTGCAGCAAGCAGTCGCCAAGCAAGCTTCCAGCTTCCAGCGTTATCTTAAACGCTTCCGCGGACGGCCTGACCCCGCGGCCATTCCGTTTCCGTTTCTCAGGCACCCGCCACTTGCAACCCCGCCAAACGGAGGCGGCACCTCTCCTTCCGTCGCGACCCCGCGCGAGCATTGGAGCTTTTCGCATCTCGCACACGCTTCAGCCCCCCACCCCGCGTTTCCAGTCATTTGACTTACACCACGGCGACGCAACAAGTGACCCAACATCTGAGACGTATATACGCGGCAGCAGCCCACCGTCCCGGCCGCCCTCCTGCGTCGTCTCGCACATCTTCAGACCACTACCTAACCACTTTGCATCGCTGCCCGAGGCTTGCTTGCCGGCCAAGCAGCTGCGGGTGCATCAGACGGTATTTGGGTCGCAATTACTGGTCGGGCAACACACAACACATCGCGCAAAGCCACGACACACTTACAAGGCTTTTGTCCCACAGCCATCCCGAACCCCTCACCGAAAGCGATCGGCTGCTGCCTTTGCTAGGCACCTAACCACCACCACCGCCACCGACAAAGGGCGGCTCTGCTCTTTATTCTGGCCAGAGCCGCACTTTTCTGCTTCTCGCGGATTTGTCACAAACGTTCAGCCTTCACGTCCATACCATCGCCTCCTTCGCACCTCCCGACATCTCCAACAACAGCCTGCCATCATGCATTCATCAGAGAGTTCGAGCTCGACGCCAGACCGCACACCGCAGCCTTGCGCCATGGCCGCCAGCGTGTCCGATATATCCGTCGACGAGCTGGACCTGGCCAGCCAGTCGTGGATGTCCGCCACCGTCATCGAGGACGACGACCTGATGTTCGGCGGCAAGCCGCTGTGCACCTGGTACGAGGAGGACAGGCAGAGGATTAGCACCTCGCTTGACGAGGAAGAGACGCGCGGCCGCCAGCGCGAACGCGTCCGCGTCGACAGCCAACATCACCATCACCACCACCACCAAAATCATCCCAAACCACAACATCATCACCAACAACATCACCGCCATCACAGCAGCAAGTCCGCCGAACCCAAGGTTTGAGTCATCTCCATACCACTTCCGGCCATTTCCGAACAATACCGCCTTTTTTGCCTCATCAGCAGTCGCTTCCGGCCTGACCATGCGCCCCCACCGCCGGTCCGGATGAGCCACGCTGAGGTCAGCCGCCTGGCCCCCGCAGCCGCCCAATGGGGAAGCTCGCGCACACCCTCACACACACACACAAGCACACACACACACACATGCCGCGCAGTCTTGTGGCACACCATCGGTGCCACGCCCCCCCTCCCCGGCTACCGATCGCAGACACACAACACAACACGCGGCTTACCCGTGACCGCACCGCGGGGCGTGGGGTGACACGGCGTTTTTTTTTTTTTTTTGGGAAGTTGCATAATAATATATCGTCCACCGCGTCGGTTTTATTCGACCTCGGTATCCCCAGAAGACCGACCTGACTTGTGGCGGTATCGGCTCTCGCATCACATCGTATCGTATCGCATCGCATCGCATTCGTTCGCCGGCCGGATGCTGCACAACACCCGTCTGTCCACCTACGGATTCGTACCGGCTTCGCTCGCCTTTCCGCTGCTTTCCTTCCCATTCACATGGATCTTTTGGGAGACAAGAACAGCATCGCTTCAGCATCGGGTGGCTTTATCTTCGTTCTTTCCTTCTCGTTCGGTTCAGCCATGGCGTTTCTTCTCTTACGCGGCGTTCCTTCTCTTACATGTACGTGATACCACACTTGGCTCCGCGTGCAGCATTTTGTTGGCTTTGGCTCGACGTCCTTCTTGTGTTTCGGGATCTCTCCTTTGCTTCATCGCGGCGTGGGTTGGCTCCGTTTCAGCATGGTCAACGGGTAGTGCAGATGGCGCACGTTGTGTTGAGCGCTTACGGACTCGAGGCTAGGGTTGGACATAGAGTCCGCTTCATGAGCATCATCATATGCATTGGTCTATTGCTGTTGGCGTGCAGTATTGGGCTTTGGTGCGGCTGGTAATGACTGGATGATGGGTTGGCAGTCACGGTATTCAGCTTGGTCAAGCTAACTGGGAGGAAGGCTTTGTCTAACGGGCAATTTGAAGATCATTACTGGACTCTTGCCGTGATTCGTGTGTCATGACACAGCTACCCTAGCATGCTGCGACCCTTACGGTGTGGCGAGATCCCTTCGCCCCAGATTGCTCCGTTCTTACCGCTGCTCGATCAAACCGGATAATCCGCTGGAACTTCGTCACTCGTGGCCGGGCTTTCTCGACTTTCGTGGTGTATCTTGCACTGGCGGAACGAAAGCCACCACTCCAGCAAACCACGGCAAGGCAACGCCAGCCATGTCAGTTCAGGTGCGTTCTCCTCGTCAGGTGGGGGCGATGCGGGAGCCTGGATGACGCAAGGCCCGCCCATACTTGGTGATCCGAACCCCAGCCATAGTTCCTGGGAGTTGCCCACCTCGAAGGGGCTGCCGAGGGAGTCAAGGCGGACCTGGCCGACACAGGACGTATGCGCGTTGGCGTGTTGGAACAACAGTCCGGTGATGCCCGACACGCCTCCGATTTGGAGCCTGGAGGGGGTTACCGTCTCGATATCATCGAATGCAACCGAGCTGTAGTAGGAGTCCTCGACGTCCCATCCTGGGTGGGCGGACAGTGCTCGGGGTCGTGGAAACCCAGAGCGCTCGGAGGGCCACGTTGGAGTAGGCGACTCAAAGCCCAAGCAACGGATGCCCCGTTTTGGCATTTCGTAGAAGATCTGGCTAGGCTGAGTGCTCGGCCGATCTAACAAGCTCCAATTCTTTCCAGGCGACCTTGGCCATGCTCCCAGCAGCGCATTTCGGCCCTTGTTGGTTTTGAACTACTAGTTGTCAGCATGCGTTGTGTAGATCGAAGGTCTTGGGAACGTGGCATAGGTGACAAGGAAGGTAGGTAGGTATGTGTACTTACCATCAAGCATATGGCACCCGATTAAAGTGCTTCCATATTTCCATTACTGTCTCGCCGCTGCCGACCGGCATATACTGCCAAACCCCAAACACGCTGCTCTTCAAGTTGTCATCTGATCGGTAGCACGTCGTATTCCCCCCTCACGTATAGCGCGTGTATAGTCTAGAAGTTGTGTACGCGATACACAGATTACCCAATGACTGCGGGGTCGTTACAGCTGAAGGAGGCCAACCTAACGAAGTCGGGGGAGTTTACACTTCGCTCGAAGGCCACGAATCACATCTCTTTGGTTGGCGGCTGCGTTAATTCATATAGCGGAATCCCACGTAATAACTCATGCGTTGCTGGTCGAACAATCATGCTCTTGGCGACATGTTAGTCGCAGATCTCTACGCGCCCGTGGGGTCTCGTCTATACTGCAGCTTACATTTACGTCAAGTTGAGCTTCGTTTGTGCAAGTCGGACCCGAGACGAGGACGGACCGCCACCAGATACCCTGTCGCTTTTGATCGCTCGCTGTCCGATAGTTGGCGTCGTTGAGGATGGTGCAAAGAGAGCTGCCCTCACGCCCAGGTGGTCTTCGGCAAGTAACATGGCGGTATCGGATTCAGCGAGCTCGGGATCAAAGGCGAGCTGGACTCCAGCATCATGTCCGGTGGGTTCTTGGTTGGTGAGAGACAGAACGTACTGCAGGCCCTCAAACATGCCGCAGCGCGCCCAGCCCTTCGTTGAGAGGTTCACATGAGATGGCGTACTGGCAGCCTGCCGAGATCTGACTCAGAGTTCACACCACGCTAGCCCACACACAACCGCAAACGGCCGCAGACAGTACTAAGCGATGTGGTCACAGAGCTCTAGAGGGAGCGCGTGCCAGTACTTCTTGTACAAAATGGCGCTCCATGTGGACTGGAGCCAGCGCAGCCGTCTTCCATCCTCAGCCTCTGGTGGCTGGTACCGGTAGGAGGTGGCCTCGAGAAAGACGGCGCGTGATTCAGGAGGCACAAGCGCGAGGCAATCCAGATGGCATGCCACTGCCGGTTCTCCATTGTGAGAACAGCGCCGGCATTCGACGCATATTAGCATTGTTGGCTCGTCTATGACGGAACGAAAAGGGACCTCTCCTGACACCACTGTGCCGTTTCGCCTCGCTGGGAATCTGGTCAGCAGGAAATCGACATGGAAACAGGGAGTTCAAACCAGGGGCTAACACACCGACAACACGATATCGCCATCGTTGAGGTTGAACCTGCATGCGCCACGCCGTCGCGGCACGCAATGCCTGGATTGGGGTGACATGCTGCTGGCAAATCCGCATTCGGGGACGGAAGCAAGACGTTGGGAACAAGACAAGTTGTGCGTAGTAGCAGACGCCTGGTTGGCCTATTGAGTGGCTTAATGGGTAAGGAGGTAAAGGTACCTAAATAGCGTCCTAATTAAGACACTTGGTATCCATTGGCGTGTCGACCCGCTCAGCTGCTCTCGGCTCGGATTAACTACATGTACCTACGTATGTTTGCTTTGAGGCACGCACCTCGTGGTCAAAATAACGGGTAGTTACACCAAAGCTCTTTGACTCAAAAACCTTTTTTCCAGTCACTCTTACCTAAGTACTTTACATCGTTCCCCATTCTCCTCTTATTTTCCCATTTTTTACTCTTTATCTCTCTTTTCCCTTTCGTCTTTGAGAAGAGTAGATGGGCTTCGACTTGCCGGTTTGGTGTTCCTGTTATTTCGGCCAGGGGTTGGCACGCAACCCCGGCGGGCTCTCTAAACTCCAGTCTCCAGGTCATGATAAGCTTTCGTCCTCCATCGCAACGGAAACGGCTGCCACGCACTCAATGCCTCATAGGGCACAGTTCCATGTTGTCAGAGACAAGGAACTACCTGGGGGTGCAATCTGCCTAGCGCTTCGATCCGGCGTGAGCATGGAATCGCGGCCTCAGCCCGCCTAGTAGACAACTCGACTAAAGCCAATCGACAGGACCAAGGGGGGAACGCAGACGAGGAGGAGAAATTGAGGAACACATGGCAGGACGTGTTCGCGGAAGCCAAAAACCGACTAGACGGAGGGGACGGGAGTGAGTGGCCCTCCGCTATCCTGCACTCTGTGTCGAGAAAGCAATGAATCACACTGTCTGGCTGAATGAAATCGCCTTTGGTGTTTCCACTCCTGGCCTTGTGCAGGGGGGAGACGGATGCTTGCCCACTCCTGTGCTGGGACTAGTGCCTCATTCGCCTACACTGTCGATGCCGGCGACGCCCCCGTACAGACATCGCACTTGCCGGGCTTGGTCTCGCCGGCCAGCTGTGCACGTCCGCGTTGTTCTGCTGGGCAGCACTGCTGTGCGGCACGGGCAGTGTCACACCAGGTAATTTCATAGGCCCGATCGCAGCCGCATTCCTCATAATGATAGAACTGGTCGTCACACGTCGTTTGCGTGGGTTGAAGAGGGCGCCAGTGGGGCCGGGACTTGGTTGCCAGGGTCGATGGGGGAATTGGGTCAGTCACATTTCGCGCCGCTAATTCTCCGGCTCACGCTGGCTGCTATTGCGTCGATGAAAAAAAAAGTCAGACTTGCTGCTGATGGTTGTCAACAGGTCGTTGTGTTGTTTTGGTTTGGAACAGACTGTGCGAGTGCGTGAGGGGAGGCGGGGATGGTTCCTCTGGAGGAGGAATATCATCCCCCAACAACAACGGCAGGACAAAATGCTGGAAGGAGCAATAGCCACCGACGAAGGGCACTGCTTTTTCCCCCAAAAGCCTTGCGCCCTCCGCCTGACCTGATATCGCCATTAACAACCCACACAGCGTTTCAACGCCAGATGGAACCAGAATCCTCACTCGGTTGCGGCACCTCATTGGCGACAGACTTCAAAACAGAAGCAGCAAACAGCCCGCCCCCAACTCGGTTTTGCTTCAGGGTACGGGTGGAAGATCTTCGGGGTCCTCCGCTGGGTCGGTCCATCACTCTCGCCAACCAGTTCCTGGGACAGACCTTCCAGCGCGGCTTCAGCTGGGACAGCGATTATGTGTACACCCCGGTGAACATCGGCGACAAGGGGAAAGCCTGGATACTTCTAGACGTTGCCAAGGACGTGGAGCCAAAGCCAGATCTGAAAGATGTGAGACTCCAGACTTTTAGGGTGAAGGGAAGTGCCGGAGGCTCATTGTGAGTGAAACACACAAGCGTCCCACACGTCAATGGATGGATGGCCCTGGCTAACCTCGGTGAGCTACAGAGAGTACGAGGAGTTGCATTATGCCGGCATTCGCTCGTACACCTCTATTTTCCCCTGGGGCGGCAGACAAATGCCGTGCGCGAAGAACGAGCCAGCCGACTACAAGCGGCACGGAAGGGGGGACCTCAAGCTCGGGGACAGGTGACCGCGGAGAAGGCTGAGTGGATAAGGTCTCACATCGCATGAACGTTGTGCATCGAATACCTCAGGTAACGGTGAGGTACGCAAACCTTTGAGCAACATGATGGTTGGAGCACACTGGACCAACAAGTGCTTTTGAACATCCTTCCGGAGGGCACCTTGATTTCGCTAGTGACCTATGCCTCCAATCCAAATGCTCGCCCGCTCAAGGTCTCACGACTCGGCGTCGTGGCCGTAGCCAGGGTACTCCAGCAGCAAAGGCATCTTCTTGACTCTGCCTGTTTCTGCTGACGCAAGATCAGCCACCCCCTAGGACATGTAGTAGGTTCAAGAGTGGCCAGATATTGAATTACGTACCTTTCCTCTCACGCACATCCACTTCATGTTCTTGCCCCTCGTCACTCTTGCCGTCCACGTCTGATGAGGATCCCGAATAGTCCTCCACCGTCGTTCTGCGCTGTGGTCCTTTGGTCAACGGGTCATCGGCAGCGTCGCGCAACCGACTATGCTGGTCGTCTGGCACGCTCAAGTTCCCCGCCGCCTTCTGCTGCTTGTATTCCTTTTTCTTTCTCCTCTCCATCTCCAGACGGTAACGTTCGACACCTAGCTCCTCCAGCCTGTGCTGTAGAAAGTGTAGGTCCCGCCGGTCTCCGCGCTCCTGGGCCGCGCTAATTTGCTGCTCAATGTCCTTGGCCTCGGCTTTGATCTTGGCTAGCTGCCCGCGGACCGATGGTTTCGTTGTCCGCGGGGTTTCTGGCGGGGCGGGCTTTGCGGGTGGTGCAGGTGGTGCGCTGCGATTTTCATCACCATGACGGGTGTTGACGGCGGGTGGTAGCGCCGCCGGAGGAGGTGGTGGGCGTGGACGCTCGCGAACTACGACCTCTCCGGGAACAGCGATCCTACCGGGATGATGATAAGTGGTTCTAACGCCTCGCGGTCTAGATCCCACGTCTAATACCCGGTAGCCTGTGGTGTTCCTCCAGGCACCCCGGATAGAGCCTCCGTCGCTTTCGTAGGAGTCTTCGTCGCTCGAAGTGGAAGAGAGATCATCACGGTAACCAGTCGGCCCGGCCAGTCTTCGATATGCCTCGCTTTGTGTTGGGTCCAGCGAGAGTGTTGCCAAGTAGTGAACGCGGTCGAGTACCTGGCGGCTAGTCCCCGTCTCGATCTCATGAAGGAGCTCTCGCTGTAGCTCCTGACGCCCCAATGGCGTATGGCTATGCGGTAGCAGCGCGCGAAAGAGGTTCAGCGACCACAGCATCCGCTTGTTCCCGGTCGTTAACCAGATCTCCCGCAGTTTTGCTAGGACGCTCTCGGGCGGTTGAATTCCTCGATACATCATCTCCTTGAGACAGCCCGTTCGGAGATCCATGTCCCCAAGCTCCTCAGCTGCTTGTAAGACCATCTTCGCGACGGGTTCAAAGTCGCTTGCTGCTGCTGCCAACTTCGGTTTCCATTCCGGTATTGCGCCATTCGAGGCGTCGTAAACGGGAAGATGGTCCGTGGGGAAAACGCAACGCGAGAAGTTGAAGTTGTAGAATTCGCCATCCGGCGCACGGCTCGAGTCTCGAGGGCTCAGCTGGTCGAGGAAGAGACGCTCATTGTCGTCTCTTATCATCTGTTTGGCGACCGTCCATCGAAGGCACGGCCTGGTTATATGGTTGGCCTCGTCAAGACCGAGAAGTGCCGAAGCACACTCGTCAGCGGCTTCCATGGATTCGTGCATCACATGCTCCCACGTGCGGACGTTGGAGGAGAGTCTTTTCCTACACTGCAAAGCGAGTGTTGTGAACATATCCAGCAGAGCGAATAGCGTCGGTTCATCCTCGTTGCCTTCAGTCAACACGTCACGCAGCTCTCTCAAGCACGACAGTGTCGCCGAACGGGACTTGTCAGGGAAAGATCTCAGCGGCATGGATCTTGCGAGGGAGATGAGAACTTTCAACGGCATCGTATGAGCCAGGTCGCCGTGGAGCAGGTCACTGAGCTCCCACACCATGCCTCGCGAGATAAAAGAGCGGTATAAGGCGCGCAGACGATGTGGCGGAAGCACTGCCTCCAGTTTGCAGCCAATGTGAGGGAGAAGCGAGAGCACTTGACACTGTCCAGGGTAAATAGTTGAGCTACCGAGCCTCGAGCAGTACGTTGATGGATCGAGACGGCAGGTGAGTAGCGCCAGGAGCCTAACTCACCTCAGTCGAGTCTATCCGCGGCCATGAATTTGCAACCATCGTCATGATTTCCGCGATAAAGTGCGTCGTGTCGTCGTCGTCGAGTGGGTTCTTGAAAGAACCCTGTCCCGCGGCCGCCAACAACAGGTTCCAGTTCAATTCCAATGCATCCGGATGATTCAAGGGTCTAAGAGGTCGTTCTTCTGCTAGCTTTCCCAGCTGGACATACTGGCCAGCTTCGTAGAGACACTGCGCATATTGGACCAGAACGTAGCGGTTGTCGAGAAAGTGGCCGAGGGTCCCCGTGAACAGTGCAATGGCGTCGGAGAAGTGGCCAAGTCGGCGCAATCGAGCAGCTTCCTCCAGCACGTCCTCAAGATCGTCTTTGACGGGAAGGGACAGGTGTAGAGTGACATCCTGTGGAAAGGCCGGATCGACTGAGACCAGGGGGCCTATGGGGCCCTGCCGCTCCCTAATGGCGCGTCGTTTGACGACGGCACCGGGCCAGCCATCGACGCTACGGGTCCTCACCCTCGATCTGGAGCGCGAACGTGGCCGCTCTCGAACTTGGCGTTCAACAATCAGCTCGTCGTCATGGAAAGGTCGTATAGCTTTGCCGCCGTAGTCTCCACGATGTCGGATAGGGTTGCCGTCGTCGTCCCGGCGATCTTGCAGCCAAACAGGGACACGTGCAGGAGGCATTGCGATCCTCGCCTCGCCGAGTCTCTTTTGGATGTGTAGTTCTCGACAAAATCCTATGTCAAACGTGTTCTACAGAGCCGGAAGTTCGAGAGAGCCTCCTGTTGATGAAATGCGCCTGGTGCTGTGCGAGCTGAACATCCCTTCCATTGGGTGTAACCTGGCGTGCAGTGGTCTGAGGAGGCGCAGCGCTTGGCGCCGATGTCCGGTTGGTCGCCTTCGTGGAGAAGACAGGAAACGGCAACTCAGCCACTCGGTGCCGCCCATGTCCCCTGCATGTGGCCAGCTGGGTGCGCAGACAGAGCTGACATCCCACAGCCGAGCCAGCGGCAGGTGTCACAAAAGTTCGAAGAGCGGCAGCAACCTCCACCAATGCCCCTGATGTTCCGTGTCATGTACATCACCTATTGGCCGTACTTCTTTTTCATATCTGCTGAAAGACACAACATAAGGGACGAGCCTCAATGGGCGTGACGTCGCGACTAGCATCCGCATCGCAACCCCAGCCGCAGCGGCGGGGCCCGGCCATCAAGGTGAAACGATATGGGCGCAACGACTTCGAACGATTCGACGAAGAGGCTGCGCGGGGCCCTCACCTGTGCGTTGGATCGGCCACGATCGGAAAGGTGGACATTGACTGCAAATATCACTGGAAGAAGGCTCAATGGGGCGTCCTGGGCATCGACAAAACGCCGGCCGGCATCATCTTCATGGACATCACGTTCAAGCAACCCCACGGTTACTGGCTTGAGCGAGCCAACGTCTTCATCACACTGAGCGAGGACATGTCCTCGTACGCCCTCTCGGCCCCACATCACGCCAGATTCCAACCTGTCCAGGGCCTCAACTCTGAGTACGCGGTGCAGATTACGGATTATTACGGACCCCGCATCCTCACCGGCACGAAGACGGTTGTTGCCGAGGCCAAACACAACGAGTTTGTCCCCGCCGTCAAGGCCATGGGCTTCGAGTTCGGCGGTCTCGGTCGCAAGTCTAGTACCTTCCGAGACCGTATTGGCCGGTGGGTCTTCAAGGGCACTGTATGCAGGCCGAAAGACCGCGCCGGCTTGCGCACCCTGGAGTGGGAGCTTTCTGAGAACGTGCTTGATCCCGAGCAAATCCACAACCAGACGTACCACACTGCGTTTGCCTTCGAGCACAGCAAGCGCCCTGTCTTCATGCGCGTCGAGGTCGAAGGCAAACTACGCGGTAGGACTCGACAGATGAAGCACGGTCTGCTCAAGTTCTCGTCGACGTTTGGCAAGAAGGACAACTCCACCTTGACCGAGCTCGAACTGAGCAGGCACGTCTGGTTTGAGAAGTCTCTAGACCACATCGCAGAAGGGCTGGACCTCGCCATGCAGATGGAGAACTACGAGAAACTGCCGATCGAAGTGCCGGATCCCACACCTGCGCAGTTTATAGCCGACGCCGCCACGGGACGTTTGGCCGGTCAGACACAACGGCCACAACCACCTGAGCAACACCCAGCAGCACCAGAGCCGTGGGAGGAGGACGACCCTCAGGAGGAGCTGGAGGAGAACCTGGAACTCCAAGGCCAAGAGTCCAGCTACATCGAAGACAGCGCGACAGATCCCATCCTTGAGTCGCTCAGGCGGCAGCTACAAGTCCGCGTCGGCAGCGACCTTGCCCCCCACATCAACGTGCATGGGACGACGAACAAAGCGCCGGAACCGGCTGACGAGTCGGATGGGAGCGGCACCGCCGTGAACAGCACGTCTCCATCGGCACCGGCCACGTTGAACCAGACCCCCGTGGCCATCGACCGGGCGACATTGGAGCTTGTGAAGATCCCTGCTCTTCTCATGCTGCTGAAGCTTTTGGCGACCATGCTGCAATGGTTCTCCAGGACACAACAAACCTTACAGGCAGCCTCTGGTAGCCCGGAGCCAAAGCCGCCGCGTCAAGAGCAAGTGGACGACACGAAGCTGTTAGAGGGCCCATCGCCAGGTCCGCTGCCAACGGACCAGCCGTGGACGGCGAGAGAGGCAGGGAGGCAGCGTCGTTCCGCCGAGGCTGGTCTTGTGCCCCCTCCCGCAGCGGCCATCGTGGAGGGGTTGCACGCTCCACGACGCGGTGCACGTGCGAGACGACTGGCATCCGCTGTCTCTTGATGCCTGAACAAATGTGTTCTGGCTGTTTTAGGCAGCTTGCGAATCCCCGGTGCTCGGGTTCGTCGCGTTCTGCAAGTAGAACCAGGGGCGTGGTGTGTCCCACACATGGAACTGTCGAGCCAATACTTAGGACGACTCATTTGGTCGTGGTCGGTGTGGACGGGTTGATGCTCGACAGTAAGGTACTGATAGTCTTCTGGCCATGGCGCTGGGTTAGGCTTGAACGTCCAGACAAGCGGAAACGCAAAGGGGAACGGGGGGAAACCAATGATCTGATCGTCCCTGGACTCAGACATTTGCTTGGGAAAGGAGGACAAACGGGTATGTCCCGGGAAGAAAGCGGGTCGGTCCCGGTTCGTCGGGTACAGCTCGCGTTACGGGCTTTCTCGCGTTGTGAGCAATGATGGGGCGTTTGAATCAGTTGAGTGGTTATCATTTCTGTACATGCACGTTATGTTATGCCAAGCGCTTTGGTTGTTGAAGTCTACGCTATCAGCTCGGGGTTGACCGTTGTGTGCTTGTTTACAAGTGAACTCAGATACCTACCTATTTAGGTAGGTACCCGATGGTACACCAAAAGTATGTGAGCGCTTAACATTGCCCGAGTGGCAAACGAGAGGTGAACTTTTGCTACGCCAACGCCTTTGACCGGTTACCGAATTTGCCTTACCAGACAAGACGATTATATCCAATCAACTGCATAGAACCTTATGTCCTTGGCTGGAAAAGGCTAAGGCCGATGAGCCGCCTGGGAAACCCTGGATGGGGCTCGCGGGGGTCATCGATGCCGAGGCATTGCCCCACTAACAAAGAACTTTGAAAGATCCGATCTGGTGATCTTTAAGACCAAGCTGAGTCCTAAAAAAGTCCCTTCTCTATTCCGGCCACTTTTGTCCAACCAACGACTTCGCACACTCACAGCATCATGGCACTCTTAAACCACAGCATCACCTCGCGCTGGGCTCAAGCTGTCTACACCTACAGCCCACGACAGCTCGAGTTCTGGGGCACACTCGTGGTTCAGCTCCTCTTCTTCTGGGTCCCCGCGCTCGCCTTCCTCGCGCTCGATTCCGTCCTCCCTTCCTTTTCCGCTCGCCACAAGATCCAGCCAGCGCCCAAGCAACCCACAGCCGCCGAGATCAGGCACTGCTTCCTGATCGTGCTGCGCAACCAGCTGCAGTCCGTTGCGCTGTCCCTGCTCCTGCTGGCCGTCTCCATCTTGCGCAGCGAGCCCTCCCCCTTCCGCATCACGCCAACCTTACCCACAGCCACCGAACTCGCGCGGGACCTGCTCCTCTGCACACTCGCGCGCGAGGTGGCCTTTTACTACGCGCACCGGCTGCTGCACACGCGCGCGCTGTACAGGGCGATCCACAAGACGCACCACGAGTTCACGGCCCCCGTGGCGCTGACCGCGCAGTACGCGCACCCGGTCGAGCAGCTGGTCGCCAACACGCTGCCGATCGCGCTGCCGCCGCTGCTGCTGCGCACCCACCTCGTGACCATGTGGTTGTTCCTCGCGGCGATGCTGCTCGAGACGGCCACCGTGCACAGCGGGTATGATTTTCTCGGAGGCGTGGCACGCGCGCATGACCGGCATCATGAGCGGTTTAGCGTGCACTTTGGTGCGTATGGGCTGATGGACTGGCTGCATGGGACGGGGGAGCGGGAGAAACGCGGGTTGAAGGGGGAGTGAGGTGTGTGGAGGTGGATGAGGGGAAGTTGGGGGTGCGATTCAGTTGGAGGAGTTGGGGAAGACGAGTGTGGATGTGGGGCTGTCATCAGATGGGACTCAAGGAGAATCAGCCTTTGTGAAGGAGTCCAGGTCTGGTGTTGAAACCGGACACATGTCCGAATCATGTTCCTAGCATTTTGAGAGTTGGGTATCAAATCCGATGTCTTCCCTCCTTTTCACAAACCAGCGCTCCACCCAACACCGCCAGAAGCACATCACCGGTAGTCCACCGCCGTTCGCGCATCAGCCTTTCTCAAGTACAAGCATGAGACCTCCTTATCTTCCGTCACCCCCGGCAGTTCCGGCAGCTCGAACCGATCATAGTCCTTCACAAGCCTTCTGACTCTGGGAGAATCTGGGTCCACGACAATCGTCGACGGCTCCAAGAGTCTCGACCGCACGGTTGGCAGCTTCACCGTCTCCCCGTCCTCGCCGTCCTCCGTCTTCCACGCGAAATCCTGCTCTGGATCGTCTGATACGGGCCGACAGATCAGAACCGCCGGCTTCGCAATGTCCGCCACCACCTGCTTGACCGGGTTCCAGTTCCGGTACGAGACGACAGCGGCCCGCTCGTCCACCTTGAGAAACAGCTCGCCGTTGGACTCGACAAACGCGACACGGTTCTCCCGCAGGAAACTGATCTCTGCCGCGTTCCATTTCCGCAGAATGTCATACGCCGGCATGTAAATGATTGGCGCCATCCAGCCCGCCCCGGGTCGCGCCCATAGTTTCATCACCGCCTTCCTCACACACCACGCCACGGCGAACAGCAGCCTCGCCCGCTCGCAATAGTCGCAATCATCCGTCATCCCATTCCCATAGAAAAACACCACCTTCTCCACGCCGGCCAGCACTCCCCTCGCCCCTGCGTCCCTCACCGCTTCCATCAAGCGCATCCACTCCGCCGACTCCCTCACCACCTTCACATTCTCCTCCAACCGCTCCCTCAACCCCTCCAAACCAATCTGCTCTGCCTCCTCCCCAAGGAACTCCACCATCCCCGTGCGCCCCATCCGGTTACACACCGTAATAGGCTGGTACCCGACCGCCGGCATCCACGCGTCCGGCGCGAACTGCTCAGCGAGGTTCTCCGGATCGGGCTGCGTCAGCTCCTGGATCGTGCGGAACTCGATCTGCGACCGGCCCGGGCGGTATACCGTCGTGCCGCTTCCCGCATCACCATCATTATCATCACCATGGGCAGCGGCAGGCGGGAGATCAGAGGCGGACGACGTCGGGGATGGGGACGAGAGGGTCAGCGCGGCGCCGGGGGCCCAGACGGACACGTGCGTGGTGACGTCGTCGAAGGCCGGGAAGGAGAGAAAGGCGGTCTGTGGTGCCTCGCAGCGGGAGAGCAGGCGGTGGCGGAGGTTGAAGCGGAAGCGAGAAGGGAGGCGGGTTTTGTGGGTGGGCATGCGGCGGTCGAGGGCTTCCCCCGCGGCGGTGAGCTGCGCTTCGATGTGCGCGATGGTCTCGCGCGAGTAGAGTGCCTTGCCGGCGTTGTAGGCGGTGAGCGTGGATTCTGTGACGAATTCCTCGCGCCGGCGGCGCTGCTCCGGCGTCATGGCTTCCCAGGGGCGGGAGACGGGGACAACGTCGATGTAGGGGAGTTTCTTGTAGATCAGGCGGATGACAGGGTTGGCGAGCAGGCGGCGAATGTCGATGGGCGACAGTGGAGCTTCTAGGTCGGCGTCATCGTCGTCGAGGTCCGGGCCGTACCCGGTGAAGACGCCCTCTTGGTAGCGATCACCACGCGGGATGCGGGGTGTCCAGAAGCGCCACCAAAGGCCCGAGTAGGGGACCCAGCGGTCCTCCATGTCGCTGAGACATCTTGCGGCATAGTCAAGGGGCGACTTCATGGTGAGTCCGGTGGTTGTACAGCGAGGGACATATGCCAAGTTATTGGATGAGGGGTGGGGTCGAACTTGGTCGTACACAGCTGGAGATGCATCCCCCGTGTCTCACTACTAACAGTCTGACACTCCGGACGTAGCGGGGGCGACTGTCACCGATGGGTCTGAGAACACTAGTGTGCTGGGTGTTGACTGCGGAAGACCCTGGAATCCTGACGGCAATTATGACAAGAGTTCCAAACCACGAGCCCAAGAAAAACACCGTTGTCTCGGTTTGGGCGGCGCTGCAGCCTGCGTGTTCCGCATGAGGCTGCCTGACAAACCACACAGGCCTAGCGGACCGCACGGGAGGCAACCCTGGGCAGCACGCGACACCCACTGGGCTGAGGCGCAGCAACGCGAATGCAGGCTGGCAACGGCACGGCAGTCACCGAGCCACCATTGGCCGCACGTTAGATCGCGTCGTCGTCCTCAAATTGAGTCAACAACACCGCTCTCAGACGGAATGAGCTACTGACTGAAAGCATTCCCGTCGCAAAGCAATAGATTTCGAGACCGGTTTATCTTCTAACAAGACCACCTATCTGCGCGACTGGGCGTCCATGCCCTGGGTATGTATCACGCGCCCTGTCCCAGAACGATCGTAACACCATACCAAAAAACCGCTGAAGCGCAAAATATCTCCAATGCGTTACTCTAGAGTATAGCGGTGTCCATGCACCATACGCACAGACGCAGGCCCTCAGTGGTCATCCATAATCCGCTTCAGGAACTCGTTGCGGGCGGTGAAGCTGCGGCACTTCTTCCCAAAGATCCTGCAAATGCATTAGCACACGGTTGCTGCACAGAGTCGCGTCAGTTACACCAGGAGAACTCACCACATGGGGATGGTCAACAGCGTGACAAAAACAAACAGTGAGCCCAAGATGGAGAAGACAACCAAGGGGCCCTGCTCAGCCAGCCAGGAGTTCACAAAGTAGGTTAAACCAAAAGTGAGCAAGTTCCGCGCGTTGATGGCCACCATGGCCTCCTCGTTGTGCTCCCTGTAGCTGTCGACGATGTATCCAAACACGCAGGTGGCGGCGAACACGAGGCTGGCATTGGCGATACCAAAGCACAGCACCGGGCCGGTCCAGTGGGTCTGGTACTGGACGGTGGCGCCGAAGCCGAAGAAGCCGACGATGCCGAGGACGAGGGCGATCATCATGAGCGGCAGGCGGAACTCGGGCTCGTAGATGCCCTTGTTGCGCTTGGTCAGGTACACGCAGATCCAGTCGTTGAGCGGGCCCGAGATGACCTCGGCGATGATGGTGAAGATGAAGGGCGACAGGCTGATGAGGCCAGTCTGGCTGACGCTGAAGTTGTACGGCGGGGCGACGAAGATGACGCCGTTGACGACCGAGAAGACGACGATCCAAGTGATGACGGTTCCTGGCGCGATGGTCAGTGGATACCATCACAGAGTTCGGTGAGAAGGGAAATCTCACCGTAGACCAGGAAGCCCCAGAGAACGGCCGGGTAAAAGAACATGACGACCGGGCGGATGAAAGGCTTCCAGCCGGGCGCGTCTGAGTAACGGCCGGTGAAGACGCGGAGCGACTGCACATACGTCTGCTTCTTGGGGATGGTCGGCGTTCCGGCAGAGCCTTCCTTATCCTCGCTGACGCCGGCCACCTCGTGCTCATGGCCGAGCTTCATGTGGTGACCTGCCTTCTCGCTGCCCTCCTCGTGGTCGCTGGCCGCCACAACGGTAACGGCGTTCCGGCGGTACGCGGTCTCAGGGACGAGGAAGAAGACGCCCACCATCAGCACGCCAAAGAAGATGGCGCACACCCAGAACGTCCACTGGTAGCCGTCATCCTCAATGATGTAGCCAGCAACCATCGAGCCGCCGCTGATGCCCGACAGCAGAAACAGACTCCAGACGGCGATGCGGGTGGCGCGCTCGTGCACAAAGTACATGTCGCCAATGGTGCACTGCACCAGCACCTCGTAGGGGGCCATGCCGATGCCAGCGACGATGCGGCTGCCGAGGAACGAGTTGTACTCCTTGACGGCGGCGCCCCAGATGCTCGTGACGAACATGATGACGATGGCCAGCAGGTAGACGGGGCGGCGGCCGATAATCTTGGCCAGCGGGTTGGTCAGGAACAATCCGAGGCCAATGGTCAGGATCAGCCAGGCGGTCGACTGGGCCAGCACGTCGATCGAGATGTTGAGGTTCGCCGCGATGGGCACGAAGCCCGGCGAGAGCATGGGGCCGTAGGCGCCCACGACGGCGGCTGAGAGGCCGACGACGATGAGGGCTAGCTCCTTGCGCCATTGCGGCCACTGGGAGGCGTGAAAGGCGCGTCAGCCACACAAGCCAACGATGCGAGGCAGGAAGCAATCCAACATGACTTACGTTCAATGGATCATTGGGGTCGTCGGAGGGCTGCGGCACAAGGATAACATCCTTGTAGCGACCCGTTCCGTGCTTGAGCTGCTCACGCGGGATTTCGGAATACTCAGGCGGCAGGTCGTCCTGGTCGGCCATGAAGGCTGGAGAAAGCCATTGTCAGAGTTGACCCCAAAAGAGCACATTGGGCAGGCGCGTTGGTCCGTTTGAGCCATGCGCAGGTTGCAGCCTGGTGAAGTGCTTGCAGGGAGGAAGGAGCTGCTCACCCGTGCCAGGCACGACTTCCATCTCCTTGCAATCTATGATTCCGAACGGCATCTTGACAGGTGCGGCCCCGAATAGCCAGAAGAATGCTAAAAGAAAAAACAGATGTGAAAAGAGAAGTCCTGGCAATACTCAGGAAGGATCAGGCCGTGCCGATCCCTGGGGTGGGTATGCCATGTTTATGTATGCCGCGCCGGCAATCGTCAAGCCGGGGGTGGGGAGAAGCAGCAGATTGGGGTCTGTTCTGGACCACGGCGACGCTAGGCAGTTCAGTTGGCGCTGGGTCGCACTGCTACTGCAAGTTGGGGTAGCTCTGGACGGCAGCAAGGTAGCTTTTCAGGTCGCCCGATGCGGGCGGAGATGGTTTTCCAATCGTCTTCTACGGTCTGAGAGTGGCCGGATCTGACAAGTCCAGGGTCTGGGTTCTGCAATATCCGGGGGGAGGGTGGAGGGATGGATGGATGGGGCCGGGGTCAGGATGGCGGGCAGACAAGTGCGTGCCGAGATGCCCTGTCTGCCTGTCTTCAGGTCTTAGCCTGGTGGAAATGGGGGAAGCTAAACCGTTGCTGTTAAGAGGCAAGGGTGGGTTTTCCGGGGAAGGCAGCGATGCCCACACGGTGGATTTTCTGGGGGGAAGGGAGCGATACGCGTTATCGCTGGACCATTTTTCTCCCTCTTTTCCCCATCGCTCCACTTCCCGACCGCAACCAGACTCAATCAATGGAGCGACCGATCACTCCCAAACCACGACCACAAAAAATGGTCCCATGCAGTTGGCTCGCGCCGCATGGCTCCATTCGTGTGCAATCTCACGACGACATATCGTCCACGGAACCTCCTCAGCCCGCGAGCCAACCGCCATCAGCCCCCCAAGCAGCCCTCTGTCGGTAGTTAGGCTCTGCCAATAGGCAGTCCTGCCGGCTGCCGCCTCTCTCCGACCAGGGGTGCGCAAGGGTTGCTCGCCGAAGTTCCGCGCGTTTCCGGGGGGGCTTTTCTTGGGTCGCTTGTCGGCTGTCGGCTGGAAAGGTATGCAAATCGCCTGCTGAGCCGTCCTGACGCACCCGCCCTCTCATGCAATGCTGCGCTGGCCGTTTCACTTCGCCGGCCCGTTTTGGTTGGCGAAATGCTCGAATACTACTGTACATATGCTGTTGGTCCTGAAATTGGCCCAAAATGGCCTTAATACAGCAGGAAGCTTTTCGCAGTGTGTGTGCGCCGTCGCTCGGAGAGCCGCAGCGATCCAGCAAGTGTTCCGAGATGCATGCAATTCAATGATGTCGCAGCTGGCGAATCTTGAACCGTCCCCTGTCTTCCTGCCGCTCATGCCGCAGCGCCTTCAGAAAAGTGGCATCATTATCTGGGGTAGTGTGTGGCCGCGACCTCGGTCCATCGGTTAGACTTTTCTCACAGGGCATTGATGCTCTAGCTGAGACTGGGAACCTCCCATATTGTGAGCAGCCAGAGAATCTTCAGGGTACGCTACCCACAGAAGTTCAAGTGACAACCGCAGCGCTTGCGGTATCAATAGTTCTCACACCCTCAGGGGTCAGAATGGACAGCTGTTGGCTGCCGGTGCAGGGACGACAAGGGTGACTGACCAGCTAACGTCAATAACGCGAGCTGCGTGAGCCACGGGCTGGCTCCCTGCAAGCCATTAGACTTATCCGCCTGGTCTGCTGGGGTGAGTTTCCCAGGGCGTGTGCGTGAAACAACCCCCTTTAGGGGGCCAGGCCGTCAGATAGTGTAGTCTGGAGCGTTCGGTTCGCCGTCATGGGAGCACTGTTACTCTCTCAAAGTTACTGGCATCGGCTGGGCGTTGTTGCCAAGGAACGGGCTGCGTGTGGCTGCGGATAGCCACGTGCGTTGCTGCAAACGCTTCCATCGAGATCAAACATGTCTCGGGCGTGGAATCTCACCTCAATGTAACTAATACAAACACAACAATTCCAAGTCACAGGCCAAGTTAAACTTGAGATTTCCAATGTCTGCGACCCAAAAAATAGTACAATGCCAATCCAGACCAGTGAAAGCTCGCGTGTATTCTTCGTATGGCCAACGCACTGCAAAGATAAACAGCGGTGCCTTGTTTAGTCCCAGCCTTGCCGCTCCACTGGCGTGCGTCCCTAAACGGCTGTCCGTTGGACCCAACGCCGGCGTCCAACCCGCCTGGCCCAGAACCAGCTCATCCGACCGTTCCGTGAAACTCGACGCGCAGCTCGTCCGCAACCTCGGTGTTGCCGGGATACATCTCCTTATTAATCATCGAAAACAGGCTTGCAATGCCCACAATCGTCGAATTCTCATCGAAACTCTCGCTGATAGGGGACGTCGGGAAGGCCTGGTCCACGTAACCGTGACGTTATAGTCATGATCTGTATGATGGAGAGCTCAAAACCTGTGGGATACATAGGGCTGCAGGAAAACTGATGATCTGGCTGTCTGTGGCTGATGCCGACTGCAAATGCGGATGCGTGGATGTGGGGGAGGAAAAGGGGGAGTCTGGAACCCCAACCCTGGGCCACCACACCACATGATCCCATATGGGTTACAGCAGAGTGCTATAAAGGAGATATTAGCGCTCTTCGTAGGTGGAAATCAAGGTTCTCTACGTGCGCGTCAAATATTGCTGTGTTATACTGAAGCTGGGTAGCTCGTCCGCTGCAACGCTGCTGTTGCTGTGGCACTTGTCGAGGGCAAGGCGTAACCGTCGCTTGACTGGGTCTGGTGGGACACGTAGAGGACCGGTACCTCTCCAACTGACCATTTGGATCTGAGGCAATTCTGTGGTTCACTCTCGGGCACTGAGCGTGCGGGGGTGAAGTAGGGTGTACAAGAACGAAAGGAAAGCCTACTCTTCAAAGTACAACTCGCCAAGCTCGTGTTATCATGAAGTATTAAGATATGTTAACTGGTCAACCAGAGTGGGACAATTAGGACGGCAATAAGATTTTCCGACGTGTCGTAATGGGTAGAGGCAGTCCAGAGGATGACTAGAAGCCTGCTGTTGCTACCACAAATGCCCAGTGATCAGGTCAACTCCTCTCCTCCCTTTCGTCGGAGGATGTCTGTCCATCTGGGCATAAAGCCTTCCATCTTCCCGTTCCCACGGTCCATCCTCACGGGGATACAGAGCAGACGCAATTGGGGCCCAAGTCTAGTTGTGGTGGCTGAGTTCAGGGTGAACCGCCGGTGTTCATTTGAATGCACAAGTTCCATGCGCAGCCCCCAAGACAAGGGGATGGCAACCATTCTTCCGGAGACTTGCGCTTCATCCCGTCACTCATAATCCTCATTGTGGCGGGAAGGACGCGCAAGCAGGCGCAATGAGTACTGGGGGCTACGCTATGATGCGCATCCTGTCCTTCCCACAGCGCTTTAGGGGGGTCTGTAGACATGTCGCAGACCTGCGCCCGCCCACCCCCTTTTTCAGGCAGGTTTCGCTGCTCCGCGCCCGGCCGCGTCTTCTCGCTCCGTAGCCGTAACATAATCCGTCGAGTTGAGACATTACGACTCCGTGACCGATCGCACGTCCTGCCCTTGCTGCCTGTGCCAGCATCGCGCCGCGACTAACACCGACCGACACTGTCCGACACCGACCCAGACTGACCGACACCGACCGATACCGACCGACATCGACCGACATCGACCAACACCGACATGGTGGCCAGCCGGTCCTGGGCATCCGACGCCCTGCGCGGCTTGTCCAGCAAGCGCTCGCTGCTGGCCAAGTTTCGGATTCTCAGCATGGCCAGCGTCTTTGCTGTTGCCTTGCTGTTCATCGGCCATTCCCACCTACCCTTTCTATCCCAGATGAAGGACAAGCTATTGCCGGGTGGCCGACCTCCCTATAAGCCGGGCAATCCTCCCACGGCCGGTGCCCTCAAAGTATGGGATCCTCCGGACATGGAGTCCCTCGTCCACGGCGTCAACGCCTCGGAGGGTGTCAACAGAAAGCCAACCTATGACCTGATTCCCTTCCCGCCCTCGCCGATGGACAACCCTCCGCCAGACGACGGCCGGCAGCGCCCATGGCTTGGGGCCGTCATCTGCTCCGCGTGGGACATCGAGCGTCGCATGCTGATCCGCTTCAGCTGGATGAAGCTGTACAAGGACGTTCCCATGGACCAACGGTTCGTCGTCTCCAACCCGGGGCGGTGGTGGACCCCCATACTGCAGCAGGAGAACCGTACGTTTGGCGACCTGATCATTCTCGACCACCTCTCCGAAGACGACTTCACCGCCAACACGGTCAAGACCATCGAGTTCTACCGCTGGCTGGTCGACGAGAGCCCCCGCAAGTACGCATACGTCTCCAAGATGGACACGGACCTGTTTCTCAACGCGCGCGGCATGTGGAACCGCTACCTCAGGCCGCGGTTGACGCCGCGCGTGCCCGGCAGCAGCGAGCTCGTGGCGTCCGTCAACCACACCATCGTTGGGCAGTTCTACTACGACGAATACCACAAGTCGGTCTTCCCGCACGGCGCCATCTACACGGCCTCGTGGGACTTAGTGGAGCTCTTGCCCAAGCTCCAGAACGAGCACCACATCATTGCCGGCGAGGACATCACCGTGGCCTGGCTGTTGTTGAAGGCGAGGCAAAAGGTTACTCTCGCGGTTCTCAGCGAGAGCGAGAAGTTTGAGTTCGATCACGGGGACACACGGCCAGGGGAGAAGACGCCCTGGGCGCGCAAAGACACCGACCTGACGTCGAGCTGGCACGCCCTTTACGGCGACGAGGTCATTGCCGTCCACCAGCTTAAGAGCGCTGATGACTGGCTCCTGGTGGCCGAGGTTTTCGACGAGAAGGGCGTCATGGCGATGCCGGCCTTCCCCGACAAAACGCCCTCCGGTGACGGCGACAAGCCCGGCTACGGGCGGCCATATTACTATTCGATCCCCGACGACTACTGGGAGATTGACTACGATGGCACGTGGCTCTGCCAAGGAACCTGGAAGCTGGAACCTGGTGTAGACCGGGACATGAAGAAGAGAGTCGATTAGTTTCCCTCAAATGTTTTTGACCTCTTCTTCGACTTTTCTCCTCTGGGGTTTGGACACCTGATAGCTTAGCTTGGTCGTGGAAAGGGGCGGCAGTTTTCCGAAGGGTGGTGGGTTGTCTGTGTTTGTGAGCGTCTTAGGCAGTTAGGTAGCGTGCATGTAGAATAGAACAAAGAACAGCTGTTGATCACCATGTATTCAGTTACGTTCACAGATCACGGCATTCCATGGTCGCCCAGCTTGTTTTTGCGATGGTCGCCTGTACCACCGATCCGCAGCACAGGTCATCTCGTGCAACGGTCTGGGCCCGCTTCTGCCCAGACCACTTATTTAGTTACCCCTTTTTCATTTTCCACTGTCCCCACCCCTGACAAAGCTCCGCATCAGTTGCTCTGTACGCTCAGGCTGGATAGTCTCTTCAAAATGCTTCCAGTAGCTTCCTAACAAAGGTAGAGGCCGGATCTCTTTCCTCCCAGTCAAAAAGGAATCACTTGTGGGCCACGAGACACTCAAACCCACGCCGCAGCGGCGCCACTGCCCGATTTTTCTGGCCCTCCAAGAAAAAAGGGGTTCCTCGGGTGTCGGGACCCTTCATGGCTTGCTTTTGCCGTTCGGCTCCGGCTCGCTGCAGAAGAACGGGGTGTAAAAGACGTCCGCGGTCACGCCGGGTGCTAATTCTTCCGCCTGGGAGATTTTTACCCAAGTCGAAGGGTCATGCGTGTATCGAACATCGTCGTACGCAATGGTGCCCCTGCACAGAAATAACATCAATGTTGGACCAGAGCCTTGCACCTTGGTCCATGCAGCCGGGACCCATGAGACTTACGGCTTGTTGGTGATGGCCGAGAGTGTTCCGATAGGCATGAACGTGACCCAGAGTGCCCTCGGGGGTGCGAAGTATGGGTTTAGAAGCCGAGTGTAGGTCTGACCCATGCCGAAAGCGACCATTTCAGTCGCGGCTAAACTGGTGAGGTTGTGATTGAAGACCAAAACGGGGTAGCGAAGAATGTCTGGGGGGCTGCCATGGAGCACATGCAGAATCATGGTGCAATAGTAACTCTCGTTGGCTACGGGAATGTTGCGGCACCAGGAACAGAGTGTCGAACCAGCTGTCGTGGGGGTAGCCGAGACAGAGGATATTTCGGATGACGAACCGGTACTGGTGGCCGTGGAGGGGGTTGGTGTGGGCTGGTCTGGGGCTGGCAGCTCGCAGGCTCCAGTGAACAGACTCGAGGCCTCCAAGGCAAATACACCGAGGCGAAGCTGGCGCAGCACCGTAATAGTAATGGGATTCGTCTTGCAGAGAGGGATGCAGGAGCCAGGAGATCTAGGAAGCATTTATACCTACCCAACCCGATTATTGAGTCTGGGCCCTCATGGTGCAGGTGCAACAACTCACGTGCTTGGCATCCACTGCCGTAATGACGAGCTCACGAGGGTGTGTCATTGGTGCTGAATGTTCAATGACAACTGCTACTAGTTTGTACCAAACCATGATTCTTTTCTGGTTCTTGAATTATGTGCATAACTACTGTTCAATGACGAGTGGCACATGGGGAAGCCACGTAGGCCGGCTGCATCCGGCTCAATCCGCCCAACTACGGAGCACTGCAGACAAACTGCGTGTAGAAGATGTCCGACTGCTGGCCCGGCCCCATTTCTCCAGCGTTGACCATCCGGGACCACTGCGAAGGGTCATGCGAATACCCCACATCGTCGTACATGATTGTGCCCCTGTGGAAGTTTGAAATCTCAGCATCAGCAGCGAAGTTTCCAAGTTCCCATCATAACAAAAGTGTACTTACGGCTTCGTGGTGTTGGCTTCAAATGCTGCGGTAGGCATAAACCCGATTGTGAGCTGCGCTTTGTGGATTCCAGGTTGGTGTTGAACAGCCAGTGCTTGCACTGGCCGCCAACTCCAGCCAGAAACGTGTCAGCCATCAGCAGGGTTGTGAACTCGTGGTTGAACCCCAAGACGGGATAGAACAGAAACAAGGTGGCATTGTGAGGCACCTGCACCACCAGGTTGCAGTAGTTGGTCTCGTTGGCCACGGGCATGTTGTTGCACCAGGGGCAGTATTTCATACCCGCAGTCGCTGTTGGAGCCGTTGTCGAAGTAGATGCTAAGACTGTTATGGTGGTTGTTGATGAGTTTGTCGTCGAGGCAATCCCTGGAGCCGCCACTGAGGTCGTTGATGAGGCAGAATCTGTGCTGAGAGTGGTGGTGCCGGTGGTGCTGGTCGCCAGAGTTTTGGGCATGGGGACGATGACAACGGTTGTGGCTTGAGTAGTGACGGTGACAGTGACCCGAGAAGTAGCGGATGTTGAGTCACCCGCGGCGGGTGAGGCGCAGGCTCCGGCGACCAGGCCCAAGCCTGCCAGCACGGAGAGGCCAAAACCGAGTTTCCAAAACAGCATGATATGTGTGACCTGTAGGAGAACAGCAGTTGGTAAAGTAAGAAAATAAGGAGTTGCGGCAATGTGATGGGCTTTAAAACATGCCAGTGGCTGTCAATCTCCCACCATTGTGGATTCCAAGTGACGAAGAGAAAGCACAGGCCTGAAAGCATAGATATGAAATTCAGCGCCTGAACTTATCGTCCCAACATTGAGGTTTGATGTCTCTTCAGTCACGAGCTGACAGATCACCTGCGGGCGTGTCAAAGGCAACACCCACACGATGGCACTCGCTCATATCTTGCAGCATTGTCAGTTTTTCGAGCCTGCTAGCTACGTCTTCCTAAAGGGGTGGTAGTCTGTGTTTGTTTCTTATTCTGACCGCCAATTGTATAACAGTGTTGAACCCGGGGCAATAGTGAATATTAGGAACTCCCCGAAAACGTAGCAACATTCTGGGTCACGTATGCAAAGCGTGTAAGGCTTGCTGTGAGACGGATGCTGTCAAGCTGAGATCATGGGAAGCATTGTTGTCATCCACCGGTCGTTTCAAATACACGCACACTGACTTGCGAACAGTTCATTGCCTAAGTAACCGACTAACTACATGCTTGTTCATAGTTAATAGATTGGGCAGCACTCTGTTACATGTAGCTGTTCTTTCGGGGCGCGTCAATCATTTCTGAGTCCCCAGAACCTCCAGACAAAGCGGGTGGGGTTGGTGAATGCGCTGTCTGCTGGATCCATGTCCATTCCCCGGGAATCCCGGTCCTAGCCCTTGCAGACAAACGAAGTCCGGAAGAGTGTGGATTGCACACCGGGTGCCAGCTCGCCAGCCTTTGTCCACGTGCTCCAGGGCTGGTCGAGGGCGCGCATGGGCTCATTGTAGACAAGTCGAGGTCTGGAAGCCAATCCATTGTGTCAGGAACATGACGGCGCAAGGTAGAAGAAGGGATAAGAACAACGCCAATTTTGGGGCTGACTTACGGTAAGACCGAGATGTTCTGCGTCGCGGGTATGAAGACCACGTTGATGTCCTTGTCTTGGTCGCCCCCTTCGAGATCAGGGAAATGCCAAGAGTAAGAAAAGGTGGCTTCGATGATGGTCTCGGTCCGCGTCAGGATGGTGAAGTCGTGGTTGAAGATCAGGGCCGGGTACGTGAACACCTTGCCGAGGGTTTCTGGAACCTGCACAAGTAGGTTGCAGTAGTTCTCGTTGGGTGCATCATCGAAGTTGAAGCACCAGGGACAGAACCGTTGAGAGAATCCGGTGAGCACTGGCCCAAGATTGGTTACGGTCGAGGTTACCACCGAGCAAGCGGTGGGCGTGTGAACCGTGCTATTGGCCACGGCAGTCATTGTTTGAGTGGAGCATGCGACGGTGATTAAACCCAAGCCGCTCAGGAAAATAAGGTTGAAGACTTTCAGTAGCATCATCATCGTGCCTGTGGTTGCCGAGTGTTGTGCTCTGCTGCGTGCGTGGAGGAGCTGGCGCGCTTACTCGAGTGACAAAAGGAAGTCGATGCGATACCAAATTGACTGAAACTGGTTTTCGAAGGGTCCAAGTCATAAACTCGCGACAACGAGTCGATCCAGGAACACCCAATGAAGGTAGGTGCGATGTTGTAGTTGGGCAGCAGGAAGTGATAACTCATTGGAAAGCACCAGACCGCAACACCAACCGATGGCATGCGGACATCTGCTTGCGGCATTCATCCCCGACGGAACGCTCGAACCAGGGCAGAAGGGGAGCGATGCCCCATTCTAAAACAACGGCACACACAAAACATCAAGAATAATGCTTGTCGCCACACAGAAAGCCTGTGCTACACTCTGTACCTCCTCACGACTCTCGCTCCTGCATGGAGGGCGCGTGCCCATGCCGTTCTTCGCCCCTCCTTCGGCTTCGGCCCCTGCTCCTGCCTCGAATATCTGCTGGCTTGATCAACGGCCAGTATTGTCGCTGCCGAAGCTCAGCTAAACCCGCAGCGCCGGTCCAGACGATCTCTTCCCCTGCCCACGGGGCATCGTTTGGAACAAGGACGGCGACATGGACACCAGCTCCATCGTGTGGATTGGACAAGGGAAGCTGCGTTAAGAACACCACTGGTGAATCACCGCTCTCTCCAGTTGTGCGCTGGGAGATCCTGCTCGACTTGACGGACTCGAGAATCGTCCTGCGGGCATGTAGGAGCGCCACGAACTGCGGTATCGTGGTGCAAATTCCATCCCCTTTGGCCAAGCTCGCTCCCAGAGGCACGCGGCGATTGCGACTTCGGGACCGCGGAGGCGACAGAGAGCTCTCGGCTTTGGTAAGTTCGACATACTGTGGCTTTCTGCCCGGACTGGCTCGCCATTCAAAAGACCAGTCGTCATCCCCTGACGGCGTCAACACGGCCTTCCGCTCAATCCGCTCATCCGTCCTCATCTTGACCAGCACCGGGCTCGGAACATCGCGCATAGCCGCAATGGGTCGAACGCCCACCGTCTCGCCCTCTTCACCGAACAGCACCTCATACAGCGTGATCGAGCCCGCCAAGCTCTCCTCCGTCCAAGCCAGCGCAGTAAAATAGCTGCACGACCCGGCGTACTTGCTCAGGTCGAACAGCTCGTTCTCGTACCGCTCCAGCTCCCGTCTGGGCCGCGAGCCGGGCGATGGCGCGCCGCCAGGCCGTGGCAGGATGTAGATGGTGCGCGCCGACTCCATGAAGTCGAGGCGACGGACAGAGTGAAAAAGTCCGTGGGCGGACTCGATGACGCCGCCCAGGCCGTCGACGCCGACGCGCCCGGGGAGGTCGGCGCGGACGGACCTGAGCGGGAAGAGGACCCTGTCGAGGCGGGAACGGCGGGCGTTGGCGCGCGGCGGCAGGGTCGCTTCGTCGAAGGTGTCCCAGTCAAGGAAACTGGGCGCGGTGGTGTTCAAGTGATGTGCGCGCTCTGCAGGACTGGCTGACGACTCGGTGTCATCAATGCTGTTGGGGAAGGAAAGGCCGACGGCAAGGTTGCTTGGCGCGTAGGGCTGCAGCTGTTGATAATGGGGATTCAGTGTCCTCTCCGCCTGGAGTTCGTTCTCAGCCATTGGCAACATCGCGAAGACCTGGCAATTTGGGAACAATCACTGTCATGTTGGAGTGCTGTCCTAAGACAAGAAATTGCGCAAGAACGAAGACCGGTTCTAATCTAAAGGAAAGGAAAGGAGGCCTCAGTCGTCCCAGCAGCCATGGCCGCCTATCTACCTTGTCGGTGGTCAGCCGACCTCATCACGTCCACCCTGTACTTATCAACTGTTGAGTGCAACAGCATTGCTGATCCTACGAGTGGCCGCTGACCCTCTGGCTTTGGGAGGTGCACAGGGCTGTGCGGCAGCCTGCGCGGCATGACCACAGGGAGTCATCGCACCTGCCTCGTGCTGCTGCGTGGCCGCGTGGGCTGCTGTGTGACCGTGTGAGGGAGGGGCAGCTCCTTCCGCCTTTCTTGGCACCAGGTTGAAAGAGTGAATTCGGGAAAGCACGCGTCTCGAGGTCAATTAGCGGATGCGGCCCCACAGCGCGTTCTTGGCTTCGTGTTTCGTATCCCCAACCCCTGTCGCTGCCACTTCCAGGCAAGGCAAGCTTCTGGAGATGCTCAGCCCAAGCCTCAAACGCGGCTGGCCGTAATGTCACCGTCGCCGTTCACCTTTAACCCGTGCGTACTGCACCAACTCCTACTCCAGCGGCGCCATGACTCTCGACGAACGCGACTGCACCGAAGCCGAACCGCTTCTCGCCGACGAGCGCAACTCAACATCTGAGCGCATTGAGCGAAGGGCCACGCCAGACCACACTCAACATGCCTCCAACTACAGCAGAAGTCGCAACTGTGGGTTCGCCGCTCGTTTTCGACCGAAGACGCGCAACGCGATCGTCTTGCTTCTGGCCTTCCTCATGTTCACCATCACCGCGAGCGGCCTGCTGCTTCTCGTCCCCATGTTCCGCTTGATGGAGGACGCCATCTGCCACAAGCACTACGGCAAACCCATGTCAGAACCCATCGACGAGCTGCGGTGCAAGGTTGAGGATGTTCAGAAAGAACTGGCTTACCTTGGTGGGCTGTCTTCCACCATCAATGCGGTTGTTGGGCTGGTTGTTGCACTCCCGTACGGTGTTTTGGCCGATCGGTACGTTCACCCCTTTCAGAGTACAGGGCAAAGCGAGTGCCTGCTGCTAACTCCGCAAACAGAATTGGACGCAAACCAACTCTCCTCCTCTCATACGCCGGTATCACCCTGACATTTGCCTGGGCGCCCTTGATGCTGGCTGTGGACGAGACTCCTCACCTTCGCCTTGCCGTTCTCGGCTCATTGTTTTTCTTGCTCGGCGGCGGCATCCCGGTCGCCCTGAACACTCTGAACGCCATGGCCTCCGACGTCAGTGCCGAGAGTGACAGGTAACAACGAATCATGCGCAGGCCATGTTGGTTGTCATGGCTGACCGTATCGCCAGGGCAAACAGCTTCCTGCGCGTCTCCCTTGGAGCCGTCTGTGGCGGGCTCATTGGGCCCGTCAGCGCCGGCCTCCTGATGGAACACTTCGGGCCCTGGTTCCCTGTCATATTAGTCTTCAGCATCACACCCTTTGTTTTTGGGCTGCTGCTCTTCCTCCCCGAGACGCTGCAAACCAAGCAGCGCGACGCTCAAGCTAACGGCCAGCAGCCGTCGCTGGCGAACAGGCTGCGAGAAGCGGCTAGCGAGCTGGGTGTATCCCTCCGTTTGCTAAAAGACCCGAACGTGGCTCTGTCGCTGCCGGTGTTCCTAATCCAACCCGTCCTGTTTGCGGCCTACACGTCAACTCTGGCTCAACATATCAGCACCTACTTCGGCTGGACCCTGGCGCAGGTCAACTACCTCCTCTCCCCCCTTACCATCCTAGAACTCACTGTCATGGTCGTCTTGCCTTGGGCGTCGGGCTTCTTGACTAATCCAGTGGGGCGCTTCCGGCTGTCGGTCTTCGCCAAAGATCTGCTACTTACGAAGTTGTGCCTGGCTATGCTCGTTACCGGAGCATTAGTCGAAGCCTTCAGCCGAGACATCGGGCTGTTTCTTGTCGGACTCACAGTCGGCACCTTTGCGTCTCCCTACGGAGCGCTGTGTCGGGCCGTCGCGACCTCTTATGTGGAGCCTCAGCAGACTTCCCGGCTATACGCGCTGATGAGCATGCTGCAAACCGGGGGCGCTCTGCTTGGGGGTCCTGTGCTGGCCCGGTGCTTCAATATCGGCATCTCCAGGAAGGGCTTATGGATCGGCCTGCCGTGGTTCTATGTGGCCGGTTTGGTGCTAGTTGCCTTAGTCTCGCTACTGTTCTTAAGACGGCCTCGGGTGAAGGCCACGGCCGTGGGTTCGGACAATGAAGGAGGTATCGGCGATCCCGGGAGACAGCCATTGGATGGGCAGGTTTGACTTTGCCGCCTGCCGTGCAACAACGCACCGTGCGGGGCATACCATCATGAGAACGGGGCTGTTGTGCAACTCGTCAGTACTGGCCATGGTCCGCGGTCCAGCTTCGCTGCCGGCCCTCTAGGGCTCATGTACGACCGACAGGGACGAGCCAACGGGAGGATGTTGGCGATGCAGATTACAAGCCCGCTTCCCGACTCCCTCAACAAAGCCTTATTTGGCCCAGGCGTCTATTGTGAAGCAGGTGTGTGGTGCAAGACAGCTGGGGTGTCGCAGCTGCCTCGCATTTTCCCCAACTCTCTGCGAAACCTCCAGACTTCGTATCCAGATTGTGATTTAGCACCCTTCAACGCCGCAGCGTACTGGACAATGGCCCCGAGCAGGACACTTCTCGTCATCGGCTCCGGCCCGGGCATTAGCTTCGCCGTAACCACGCTGTTTGTATCTAAGCGGTACAGCAACGTGGTGCTCATTGCCCGTAGCGTTGAATCGCTAGCGGGAGTGAAAACAGCCGTGGAGCAGACCGTCGGTTCGCAGGTCACAGTTAAGACCTACGCCGTGGACGTCACCGACTCTGCCGCGCTGCTCGAAGCCCTCGACGATGCCGATGCTGTACTTGGCAAACCCGAGTGCGTCTTCTTCAACGCTGTGCGAGTCATATTTTCGGTCTTCTTTGAGCACGAAGTCAACGAGATCGAGTATGACCTCAAGGTAAATCCTGCGTGTTTCGCCCGTGCAACGATGGTCTAAGCTGAGGCCATTCACCCAGATTACTGTATCGGCCCTGTACCTCGTCGCCAAGCGGTACATGCCGCACCTTGTCGAGCTGACAAAAGCCGACCCGGCCGCCAAAGCGGCCCTAATCGTCACCAGCTCGGCCCTGCTGCTGCACCCCATTCCGCAGCTGTTCGCCTTATCGCTTTCCAAGGCGGCGCAGCGGAGCCCAGTGCAGAGCCTCGACCTGTCGTATGCGTCCGAAGGCGTGCACATTGGCGTCATCAACGTGGCGGGGCCAGTCGCGCGGGAGGATCCCCTGCGCAACCCGACCAACATCGCGGCCAAGGCGTGGGAGTGGGTTGAGGTTGGCAAGGACTTTGAGGTTTTTAGTTGAGTGCGTATCGCCGACGAGGCAGCCCAGGGTTATCAGGAACAGTCATTCTTGTTCAGTCATTCTGCTGAATCGTGCTGTGCCAACGGATCATCTCATAGTCCAACATTCCCAGCCTTCAGCTTCAAACCCCGAGCATCAGCCGCCACTTTCCACCCAATTCCGTTCAACACCGCCCCTTTCACTGACCAGGCAGCTTATTCTTCACATTCCAATACACCACATAATTCATCCCCTGCGCCTCATAATACGGCCCCAACTTGACCGCCTTCCCATCTGCCGTCGCCGAGAACGCCAACCCATCCTTCCCGCTTGTCGCGCTGGCACTACCAGTTCTCTTAACCGTCGACAAATCCAGCGTCGGCGTGCTGCTGACAGTCGAGCTGCCGTAATCCCCATACAACACGACGGGGCCGAACGCCACCGCGCCCACGCTGCCGACCTTGTCGTTGGCCCACACGGTGCGCAGGTTCATCGGCAGCCGCACCGTCACGACGTCGCCCGCCTTCCACACGCGCGCGGGGATCGTCGCGTACGTGCCCGGGGCGGCGGACACGCCCGCCACGGCGGCGCCGTTGATGTTGATCTCGGCGGCGGACGCGGCCCACGACGGCACGCGGATCGCCAGCGCCCAGCTGGCGGACCCGCTGGCCGTGTTGATGGTCAGCGTGGTGGTGTCGCTGACGGGGAAGTTGGTGTTTTGCGTGAGGGTGGCGCCGCGCTCGGCAAAGTTGAGCGTCGACGGGGTGAACAGGTTGACGTAGAGGGTCGAGTTGCTCGCGTCGCGGAAGTAGATGGAGTCCATCAGCTTGGTGTTGGTCTCGAGCGCAGTGCCCTGGCAGCACCAGAAGGAGCTGTAGTCGGTGCTCCACGTGCCGCCGCCCCAGGCCGGGCCCAGGCCGCGCTTGCCGCCGGCGTTGAGCGAGGTGAAGTAGGTGATGTGGCCGTGCGGGTCGGACGGGTTCTGCTGCCCCAGCATGTGGTTGATGAGGGCCCGCTCGTAAAAGTCAAAGTAGGTGGTGCTGTGCGGGTCGAGCGTGAAGAGCTCGCGCGTCAGCTTCAGCATGTTGTACGTGTTGCAGCCCTCGGCCGTGTCCTTGGTCAGGTAGGCGGCGATGGCGTTGGGGGCGCGGAAGTGCTCCGACTGGCTGTTGGCGCCGATGGCGTACGTGTGGGCGCTGACGGTGATGTTCCACGCGTTGCGCGCGATGTCGTGGTACCGCGTCGTGCCCGTGGCCTTGTACTCGCGCGCGGCGCCGATCCACTTGGGGATGTTGGTGTTGGCGTGCAGGCCGTTGAGCTGGTCGCGATCCTGGGCCAAGGGGTCGAAGACGGAGGCGTGGTCGAAGCGTTGTGCCGTCTTGAGCCAGCGGCTGTCGCCCGTTTGCTGGTACAGGTTCGCGAGCACCTCGTTCATGCCGCCGAATTCCGTGTTGAGCACCGACTGCATCTGGCTGGTGCTCAGCTTGGCGGTGCGCGTGTCCACCCACCCGGCCAGCGCGAGCAGCACGTCGCGCGCGTTGGTGTCGCCGAGGTGGCGCCACACGTCCAGCAGCCCGGCCAGCATCTTGTGCATCACATAGTACGGCACGTTGCCGCTCGTCAGCTTGCCGCCCTCGAGCGCGGTGAACTCGGACTCGGGGAAGCCGGACAGGTAGCCGGTCGCGAACCCGGCAGCGCCGTTGTTGGCCTGGCACTTGGCCAACTCGGAGACGAAATACGTCGCTCGGTCGTGGCAGGTCTGGTCGCGAAGCGTCGCATAGCACTGGGCCCAGGCCGAGAGGAAGTGCCCCTGCGCGTGGCTGCGGAAGGGGAAGTTCGGCGCGTCCCAGCCGGCGTTGGCCGTGGCGCCCTTGGTCGACAGCTTGTGGTTGGCCCGGAAGACGTACAAAAGCCGCTCAACGTCAACCCACTTCAGGTACGTCACGGTACGGTCCTGGTTATCCGTCCAACGACTCTTGGTCAGGGCGACGGCGCTCATGTCGAAGGGCGAAGCCGCTTCGGCAGCACCAGCCCTCGGCAGGACATGCTCATGATGATGGCCAGGGTGGCTAAGGACTGGAGCTGCTGCCAGGAGGAGACCCAGCAGCGGGCCCTGGATGGAGGACCACGACAGCAGCATGGTGTGCACTTCGGTTGTCTTCGCCGGTCCGTTCGGTGAAAGGCAGCGGGCTGGGGTTGACAAGGGGCCAGCTGGAGTTCCTCTTCTTCTCAGGGGAATGCGATTCAAGCCCGGGGGCCGGGCAGGTTTTATATGCGTCTACATTGTGAGATCTGGTATATCTCGATCGAGGCGACTAAGACCGGTAATCGTCGGGCTGATCAGCCATCAGCTCCATGCATAGGGACGCATACATACAAGCCCAGCCCCCACCCCCACCGGCGTTGTGCTTGTTCTTGGGTCGAATAACAGCACGCGCGGATACACTCTTGCCGCTACGAGATGGGTTGTTATTTCGGCGAGGTATCTCATACGCGGACAAAAGCCGGTGGGGTGCCGCAGACACCAAGATGCCGGACCGTCAGGGGTTCACTCAAGGCGGAGATCGACCACTATGATTGGCGCGGGTGAGCCGGCTGCAACCTTGGCCACAACGACGACACGGAAGCCTTTTGAATTTGGGCAAGTGGCGTAACTCGGTAGCCCAGCCGCATTCGTGGAGAATCCCAACCTTTATTCCGGGGTAAACAGGCGTTACCGGGAAAGCGAATGGACAGGCGATCCACGACGCGGAGGCTAGAAGTGCGTATCACAGTAGGGCAACCTTGCGAGGCAAACTGGATGGGAACCCGGCATTCAGTATACCAGATGAAAGCCTGTCTGTTACAAGCAATTCTCCTCGCAGGCTAATACCAGCGAACTTCCAGCGTATCGGGGTTCCCCCTTCAGCTGCCACTTGTAAAAGACCAGCAATAGTCTGACAAGTACCCGCAGATGCTCGCCTTAGTCACTTAGGTAGGGCGGCATCAAGCGTAGACGAGAAAGTGACACTTATAGACGCGGCAGACAAGCATGGAAAGATAGCGCAATCAACGCTGTCTCAACGTCAACTCCTTCCTTGGTTGTCGGCTATGGACTCTGATTTAAGACTTCCCGTGTGATGTGCTCTGGTTCTACCTCGGTCACCATCTCACTCTCATCTCTGGCTTCTATACCCCCCAACCGCGCTGACCAAGTCATGCTTCAACCGTAAATTGTCTTTCCAGCAAAATGAACGCCCCAGAAAAGTAGCCAATCCAGACAAAGAAACCACTGATCTCCATGGCAATGTAAAAAGTGCTCCTGTACCTAATCAGGATGGTCACGCAACCCACAGCTGCTATAAGCGCCACCAATAGGCCGGGCTGGCCGCGGGCGGCACGCGTCAAGCTCTTCCACAACAGCGGGCAAAGCCCGGCCATCAGGCAATAGGCCAACTGGCCCACCGCTAGAGATAGCGTCATCCGATTCTCTCTTGAAAGATCCCAGAGAGACATGTACTCATTCTCTCCCCCCGCCAGGAGCTTGTACCAAGCCGCCAGCCACGACGCGGCGTTCACCGACCGCCCAAAACTGCACTCCAGCAAAGCCATGATCCAGATCAGATACACCACTCTGATCAGATCAGAATATGGTTCGTCAAAAATACCACCACTACTTCTGTCTCCCGCGTGACCCGGGATGTGCTCCTGTTGTCCCACACCCTTTTCACCCACCAGCAGCCCTGTTTCGCCACCCCTTGTCCCCCACTCCTTCCAGCCTGTCACCCCCCTCCTACCAGCCTGAGGAGAAACAGCACCCTTTGCAAGACGCACCACCTCCCCCCTCAACCACGCACCCACCACAACCCACCCATATCCAACCCCACACGCCAGCCCTACCCGCCCCAGTGCCCGTGCGAGGCGCACACACGACGGCGACGCGTTAGAGCTGCCGTCCAGCATCCGCGCGAGAAACACCTCCGGACTGCCCAGCGCCAGACGCAGGCCCTCCAGCGGCGGCAAGTGTGCGTCGCTGTATACTGCCGCCGTCACCCACCATGCGTCGTTGTCGTGTCCTGGGAAGAACTGGGGCGACAGGAGTACGCGGCGGATGTGGTTCAGGGTCGCGGCGACGAGGGCGTAAGCGAATGCTGTGCGGCGGCCGCGCGTGAGGAGGGCTTGTTTGGTCGTGAAGTGAGTTGATTGCATCTGTGTACCGGACGCCGGTTCCTGTTTCGAATGGGAAGAACTTGAAGAGGATGGGGTCACCGAGTCTGTGGTTGTACTCGTAGTTGACTTGGGATTTGCACTTTGTTGGCGGTTGCCGAGCTCGCCAGGGGTACAGACTGAATTCAGCAGAGAACTGAGGTGGTCGACGAGGCAGTCGAAGAGACGGTCGACGGGCAGAGGAGGACCAATCAGTGCCGTCGGGAGGAAGTCAGACCCCATCAGCGCGACTTCAGCACGCAAGGCTGCAGCTGGGCCTGGATCATTGGGCCCCCGTTGGGCTCGCGCCGACTTGCCGTGCCGGTTCGGCCTCACGCCCAACAAGGGCCTGTCGTTGTGTAGGCCCCTTGGTGTTATTCCGGTCGTCTCCGACGACGAGGCGCCGGTATACACCTCGCGCTGGAACCGGCGGCGCGCCATCTTTGGCATTCCTCTGCCCAGGTGATATGCCCAATACAGCGTTTGGAGTGTGACATTAAGCTGCACTGGAAGGATGGAGAGAAATGACGCTGGCTGGGATCAGGGCAAAACAACAAGCCTGAGCTGACCGTGCAAGTATTACACACATAAGCTGTACAGATTATGTCAAGCCCCGTACCCACAATGGCCTCAAGTAAACGAGCCCGTATGAGTTGAATCATCCCCCTGTGACACCAGGCTCCACGTTGTGCATGTGTAGGCTGAACCGGGAGCCGCAGTGCAGTTCGACGCCTCGTCCCGGACCCCAGTCGCCAGTCGTTCTTGGGTAGGGGGACACGGTGTTGCTAGCGGGCACGGTACGAATGACTCCAGGCGTCGCTTGGAAGAATCCTTTCCGTTGGTTCGCAGTAATCAAGCCATATTCAGCCTGAGTGAGCCGCACGAGGCCCTGAACGGAGAATCATGACTCCGGCACCCAGGCGCGGGTTCACATGACGCCTCGACCTTCACACACACCTCACACACACCTTACGCATCAGGCAAGTCGTGTCACGTAAGGTCAAGGGTGGCACAAGGGATGTAGGTGGTCAGCGGTCCGTCAAACAAGACAGACTCGCCCTCGTTTACATGTATTCGATCGGTCCTATGCAGCGAACAAAAAAAACGCGAAGCTGTTGTGCGCTCAACGATTCCACACACATAGTAAAGTAGAAAGCAAGAAAATAATGCCGCTGGGCAAAGCGCCGGAGATGCGGCCTGCTCTTCCCCAATCCAACCTCCCAATCCTCTTCCCCGTCTGAAAACCAAGCAAACAAAACAGCCAGAACCAGGGGTATGACAACGTCTCCTCTATAACACCCTGTAAGTGCTCCAGTGCCCATATCTCAAACGAACGCGAACGCAAACGCAAACGCGAGCCCGCTCTCTGTCTCTCTCTTCTCTGCCCATCTTGCTTAGCCTCGCCGGACTATGGCCACCCCTCCACCTCCTTCCCTTTCCCCTTGCCGTCCTCCTTCTTATTGCTGCCGCTGCCGCTGCTGTCTACCTCCCCGGTTACTGCCGCCGCGGCAGCCGCCGCTGCGGTCTTGCGCACCACCTTGCTCCGCTTCGAGCCATTCCCGTTACGCTTCGCCATGTAAAAGTCGTACCGGTCCGGGAAGAGGATGATATTCGCCAGGCGCGCGACCTCGGCCTCGGCGCGCGTCATCGACGGACTCGACAGCCCGCTCGCACTCGACGACGAGGCCGTCCCATCCATCTCCACATCTCCACTCCCCTGATCCCCTTTCCGCCTCCTCCCCTCCCCATTATCACCATCATCCACAACCTCCGCCCCATCAGCCGCCGCAGTCGGCGGCGTGGGCGCGACGTCAAACGGCGCCAGCCCCATGGCTTGCAGCCCCGCGGGCCCACCGACCTCGGCGATATCCGTCTCAGTCGGTCGCCCGACGTGCGTCGCCTCGCTACCCAGCCCGCTGCCGGTCGAGTCGAAGTCTGGGCCCGGGTGCCCGCGCTGGAAGGTCTTGCGCTGGCGGGCAAGGTACAGCGCGTTTGTCTGGGTGAGCGGGGCACAGGGGACGTAGACAAGGATGGAAACCGGCCGAGCGGCTGGCGAGGAGGCGACGGCAGCGTCTTCGGGTGGTGGGGTAGGGGCGCGGCTGGCCATGAGGTTGGGGTTGTTGGAGGTGATGTGGTAGGCGAGGTCCGGGTGCCAGACAATGTAGTCGCCGGTCTGGAGGGTGGGGATGGTGACGAGGGTGCGGCGGATGTGAAGGTGCGGGTGCCAGAGTTCGGTGAGGCGCTGGGCGTGGCCCGGCACGGCGCCGTGGATGATGGTGGACTGATCCTTGTCGAGGGCCCAGTTGGACGGGTCCAAGAAAGCCTCCCACTCCGGGCCGGTGCGGCACTCGGGCGGCTTGGTCTTGGGAGAGAAGAAGGGGCGGAGGAGGAAATAGGCGGTGGCGAGCTTGGGGCTGGGCAGCAGGCGAATCAGGCCCGGCTCGATGGTGCTCAGGGCGACGACGCCCTGGTACATGCGGAAGATGCTGCACGAGCCGTAGCCGTTGTACAGGTCGGGCGTGGCGCTCACGCGGTAGGTGGGGTCCCACGGGTCGTACTTCTCCCACTCGCCCTTGAAGACGGCGTCGTAAGTGCCGCCGCGGCCGTAGCCGTCCGGCTCCCATCGCTCGAGGCTGCCGTTGTCCACCTGCGCAATGACGGTGGACGATGTGAAGTCGCCGAGCAGCTCGGCTGCGGCCTTCTGGGCGTCCTGGTCCAGGTCCTCGTCGAGCTCACCGTCTGGTGTGCCCTCGGTCTCTTTGGACTTTTGCGGGGCATCAGGCCCGACGCCGCCAATGTTGGCGCCGTGGATGCGCAGGCGGTCGCCGTAGGCGATGGGGAAGCGGATGGCCATGCGGTCGTCCGCGTTGTTGTCCCACAGGGACATGGCAAACCGTTGTGCATCCAGCACGCGCGGGTGGGCGCGTGTGCGCACCTGGGCCGGGGTCCAGAAGAAGTCGAAACAGGTCGGATCCTGGGGCGGCGGTTCCTTGAAGTCGGTCTGCTTCTCAAGGTACTTGACCGTCTCGTCGATGGCAACCTGGGCGTCGGCGCGGGGCACGACGCCGCGTATTACGCCGAGTCCGTAGCGCTTGAGGTCGCGCGAGAAGGCGGCCTTGGCGGCCGGGCTCTGCATGTCGGCAAAATCAATGGTGGGCGCCAGGCGCGAGCCGCGCGACGCAATCTCGTCAACGTCGTCGCGCAGGGCTTCGATCAGGCGAGCCCACGAGGCCTCGAGCTCGGCCTCACGGCCGGCGACGAGACTGCGCTTGATGTGGGCGAAGCGCGAGGGCAGCGGCACAGGCTCCCGGCCGTAAAACGAGAGCACGGGCGGCTCCATGGCGGCGCTCAGGCTGTCGCTGCTGTCCGAAGAGGCCGGCTTGGCGCTGCTTGCGCTCTCAAGGAGGAGGTGGTGCGAGAAGGAGACGGACGGAACGGAGGCATTGGCTGGGGTGGCCGCGGTGGCAGTTAAAGTGCGGTGCTTGATCTTGGAGATCCTGCGGGGTCGCGTGTGCGGAGCGGCGCTGAGGGCTCCGTTCGCAGCAATCGGGGAGGTGGGCTGCTGGAGGCCCGGGCTCTGCTGCTGCTGCTGCTGGTGGTGGTGACACGCTGTGCGCCGGCGCCCGCATTGGCTGCACCGCGCCCGTGGCTCCAGACCCCTGTCGATATTAAGCCCGCCGTTGGCGCCATGGCCATGGCTATGGCTGCGGTGGTGGTGATTGCTGCCAACTGTCGCCAGCAGACTGGCGCTGACAATCGTGGTCGGTGGTGGCCCTGTCACTGTTGCTGTCGCCGTGCTCGTCGACGATCCCCCAACTCCTGTCCCTCCCATCACCACGTCCACTCCTGCTGCTGGTGTTGCGGTTGGCACTGCTGCTGCGGACGCCATCGTCGCTAGGGTCACGGGTGCGCCCCTTGCTGAGAATGTCATACTCTTCCGGCAACCATCGAGTCCTCTGCTGCAGGCGTGCGAGGTCGTACCGCATCGAGAGGTGGTTGCGTGTGTGGTGGGCACGAGTCGTCCAGAGCGTCCCCAGAGGCAAGGGGAGGCAGGGCCGTGTGCGGTGCTGGCTGGCCTTCTTTTACACGCCGCCTCGGGGGTTCCGGGGTAAAACCTCGGCCGGATTCAGGTCCGCAAGCGCAAGTGGTGCCCCCGTTTTTCCTCCCGTGGTGCTTGTTTTCCCAAACTATTGCCTCTTCTTTAGCTCGACACCTGGACCGGGAAGGGATGGGCACGCGCCCTTGATAATAAGGTGAGAGCGGTGGCCCAATGAACGGGAGTAGTCAGTATAGCAGTAGAGCCGAGCAGCCCGATGGCCCAGGCCTCGGGGCCAGGGCGGCGGAACGGCGAAGGGCATCAATATAAAGGGTGTCTCCAGTTATCCTCTCTTTTAGGCAGAATGCGGGACAGCAGCTGGCTGGCTCTGCACCGGAATCGCGAAGCCTGCTCGCCAACGACGCCCGCAGTTTCCCCGAGCGGGCGAACAAGAGCCCGGCACCTGAGTCTCCGCGCAGGGCCAGGCCTGGGGAAGGTCAAAGGCCGCTGTGGGCAGCAGCGGGTTGCGGGTTTGCGGGCAGTGGGCTTCATGCTTGCGACTTGCGTGTCTCGCCTCCATGTCGGTGTGTCCCAGTCCAGTCCCCAGTCCCCCAGCGGCCAGACGCCAAAGTAGCACGCGCGCGCAATCGCATGGAAAACGCGGGCGGGGTGCGGGATCAGATCCCGCGCAGGCCCGGTGGACCGTGAGGCTCGTGGGGACACCATGCTGCTGCCCACACGGCTGGATGTCGGGTGAGACTTGGCATCAGCTGGTAGCGGGAGCGTGGGGACTGGGGGACTGGGGACGGGGTGGCATTGGATAGTGGATTGGATTGCCAGTCAGTTGTGGGAGGAGGGTCCAGAATCGCCGCCAAGAATTTCAAAGCGACTCTCGCCACACACGCACGCACGCCAGTCTCGCCTGCTCTTCCAGATTCCAGACAGAACAGTCGTGCTTTCCCGCGCTGGGCAGGCACGGCAGGCAGCACTCGCACTGTCACATAAACGGCTGCTGTGAGAAGGGGAAGGCGCATCCGGCGCAATTTGGGAGTCTGGGCCATGCACGACAGCGCGAGGGGCCGCAATTGGTCCCAGCAGGCCGCAGTGGGGATCTCGTCGGAACCGCAGCTCCGCATCTCCTGGAAGAAGTGGCACCCGCCAGCCGCCTCACGGCCCGCCATTCCAAGGCGCCGGCTGCTTCCCGAGCGCGACACACCTTCACACCCTCCCACCGTGATTCGCCTGCGAGGCCTGCCGCCAACCCAGAAACCCCCAGAGGAGGCACTGTGATGGCGCCTTTCCCGGGAACGCAGCCATCAGCCTCGATCCCCTGTGTCCCCGCTCCACCCGCGATCCATGTCCACGGCCACGAAAGTGCTGTATGGACAATAAGACGGGCCCATCAGCCTGATATACGCAAAACTCTCCGCGCTGGACGTGCTTATCGATCCGGATGCTGCCTTCGATCGCGCAGCCACGAAGATGCTTCTTTATAGACCGGGCCTTTCTGATAATTGGCACTGTCTGTCTCGCGAAGGCGGTCCTTCCCCCCATGCCCCAGGGTCCTGCGTCAACCCCGGGCTTGGCAAAACCTCTCGCCTGCTCCTGCCACCGCCTGCATCGGTCAGCAAGCCTGGACTGGACCTGGACGTGCACACGGCACATTTCCGAGGTTTAGCCACCCCCACTGCTCGCTTCCGGGACGGCAGCCGCGACAGCGGGGCGAACGTCTCCCATCCCCCCTGCTCGTGCCTGCCTTAGCAGACAGAAGTAACGTTGATGCGAGGCAGTCACTGCCCAGTCGAGCCAGTCAGCAGTCTCTGCATTGGAACGCAGTCTGGAACAGGAAGGAAGCTCCCTCCCGGGAAACCGAGATCTGTCGGCCGCTGGCATGTACGCCTGTATCAAAGCGCAATTGGCCCCGCATAGCCAACGTCATCTCGGCCCGCCAACCTGGTGTTCAACTTACACAGTCCACAATCCACGCGCTCACCTTCTGCAGGAACTGAACGATTCCCCCCTACTTCGTTGCCTCCGACGTTCTTTTCTCACTTGTGTATTCCTGCTTCTTTCAATCCGCAATTGCTATCCTGTTCCTCACAGAGGCCTCGAGATCAACAACCTGGCGGGCCAATCTACTGTGTACCACAGTGACAGCGCCGCCCCCCCTCCGAGACAGCGACCATTCCCAAAACCGCCACAACGAACCTCGGAGGCACCCATCGTCCGCGGAACGACCCATTGGGCATCGTGCCTTATCTTGGCACCCAAAATACACCCTCGTCCCAGCTCCGGGCCCCAGCGAGTCGGAAGGCTAGGCTGGAGATTGGAGGTCAATATGAAAATCGTCCAGCGCCACGCTCACTTGAACGTCCGCCGCCGTTGCGCGCCAACGCTAGGACTCGGTTGATAGTTTACCCTCTTTGACCCCGCGTCGCGCATGCGTAACTGCCTCGGAGAGAGTCCTGTCTGGGTTGGAAGCGTCTTTGCCCTTGACCTGGCGCATGGCATGGGTCCAAGGAGATCGATCCGACACCTCGCTCGTTGAATTCGCGTTAGGTAAGAAGGCGGGCTCGCTAGGGTAGGTAGCTAAGAAGCACGTAGGCGCTCCTCCAAAACATCCGAGGAGTCGACACCGTTCTCTCAGTGGTGGTGTCAAACTCCCATGTTCTGCAGGCCTTCACCAGCTCGCCGCCCACATTCCGTCGTCACCTCTTGGTAGGTAGCAGCCTCCCAGATCAAAGTAACGCTGCTCCCCCACGGAAACCACGCGAAGTCACACCTCCGATCACACGACCGTCCCAGTTCTGGTAAAACAAGCCCACGGTATGTAACGCGGAGCCACTCAGATCCTACTCTATGCGTTTTACCCTCTCGGGGAGAAATGGAGAAGGAGAAAGCAACCTGCTGGCCTACACTACCGGTAGGCGAGGTCACGGTAAGGTAGTACTTCATCTGTGCGCCCGCCCGCCCGACCTCCGTGCGTGCGTAACCCGGTTATGCTTTCGGACGTGCAGCTGGTCTGGCTCCGTCCGGCCACGTCCCGGTTCGTGGGTTCTTGGTGTACCGAGCTGGGGTTTCCTGATCCGGTGCGTCTCGTCCTGAGCTGCAGTGCCGATATTGATTGCCGCTTGACGCCATCGCTAATGTAGGAACAGCAGCAGAGGAGGGTCTTGTTTGATTCTCCTTCCGTGGTGGTGAGTGCTGACTGGCATATGTGCGTGCGCGTTTCCGCCATGTGCCACGAGGCGCCCGTTGCTCGGTTGCCACCCACCTGCACCAAAAATAGAACTGGGGTACAACGGTGCTGGCATGCTGTGCTCACCTTCGTCGGTTCCGGCGGCGCGGGGATGGTTGCAGAGTTGCCCTAGCATCAATGCATATCCTACTAAGTGCCCAGTGGTCGTGCTCGTAGTAATCTTATCATTTTACTTTGATTAGTCTTCGTTCCTCGAGCTGACTGAAGATCATTAAGTCACTCTGCCTTCTTCCAACAAACACCCGTGGTATTGGGTCAAGCACCAGAAGAGGTATGCGAGTGAACAGGCATCAAGCCGTCGCGGCATTGTGATTACGTGCTCGTCTCGAAGGGGCAAGTTTTCGAATACTGAGTAACGTATCTTATATGCGAGTGACCCATATAAGCGAGTGACCCACGTCAAAACCCATACATAACCCTGAAAACAAAGCTTGTCAAGAGTCATCAAACAATGATAAAACTCTTCCTAAATTTGAAGGTTGCATTTCTCATGTTACTCGATGTCAAAATGGAGCATCGGTATTTGCTATTTGATCTGTGTTCCGTCAGAGAATGGTTTGCTCAGGCTCCTATAGTAAGAGTTCTCATATACTAGACCTTCACCTTAACCTACACCCTTGAGCATCATAAACAAAGCAGTAACTCTATCTACAAGAAGTCAAAAAGCCAACCTAAAAGTTATAGAACATTTTATCTAAGTTTGGTGACTCCTTGACAAGCTTTGTTTTCAGGGTTATGTATGGGTTTTGACGTGGGTCACTCGCTTATATGGGTCACTCGCATATAAGATACGTTACTACCTGATCACTCATCATGCAATTCACAACACTCCGCAAGAGACCCCCGGACTACTGAGAAGGACTTTGTTCGTTCTTCCGACGAGGTATGAAGCATATGACTTGGCACTTCTGCTGGGCTGAACGTGAAACTGCCCAGAAATATTGAAAAATTGGTGCAATTGTCCTGCCGCAGCACAGGTGATTATGCCCGACAGGCGAAACTGTTGTTGATGCTTCAGGGTGTCGACTTAGTTCCCATCGTTCCTACGGTTTCCCTCACCCATAAATGATGCATACATGGATGGATTTTATGAGACAACCTTGGAAGCTCCTATCACTCCTGTGGGGCACTTTAGCACTGACGGAACTTGATGCGGGTTCATACGGGTTGACTACCTAGGTAACACAGAAGGGCGCCTCTTAATTATCTGTTTGATCGTGCTCACGGGTCGGAGTGGTCCTACGGTACTCAGTGTCCAATTCCATGTTCCAGGCCCAACCATGCTCTATTTTGCTCTTGCCCCTGAACTCGTTTGGTACCAACTAAGCTAATTGCAATTATCGCCCTGGTCCACTCAGCACATAAAAAATAAAGTCCTATAACATACACGTTCGTCTCAACATCCGTCTAGCATTGCCAGATGAATACCCAATCTACCACCTCCCAACTACGCATACCCATTCTCCACCAACCACGCCTTCACCCCCTTGGCATCCCTCGTCTGGTACGCGGCCCGCCCATAGATCTTGTCCTTGACCTGCTCGAGCGTGCGATCAAAGCCCTTGGTGCTGACGGCGCCAAAGAAGCGCTCAATGTCGCGAAGGCTCTCGTTGTCCGCAAACTTGGACAGGCTGACGTTGATCATGCGGTCCACCAGGATCGGGTTGCCGCCCAACTTGTCGTTGAACTGGCTCCAGTTGTCGCGCAGGTACTGCCACAGCAAAGGGCGGCCGACCCGGTTGGCAGCCAGCACGGCAGCGAGGATGTGCATGTCGCCCGGCGGGACGGAGTCCTTGGCGGCCGCGGGAGGCGACGTGCTGAAGAGGAAGGGCAAGAGCTCTTTCTTGATGATGGCTTCGTCGGCAACGTGGCCGAGCGCCTGGAGGCAGATCTCCTTGCCGTCGATGGCCGGTGTCGTGAACCACTCGTGCTTCAGGGCGGCTACGGCGCTAGAGGGATCCTTGAGGACAGCGGCGCGGTAGACCGGGGCGCGGTGGTCGGCAGCGATGGGGGCCTCCGTTGGCTTGGATTGGTACGCAGACCAGCGGTTGAAGGCTTCGGAGCCCACACTGTGCAAGCGTTAGCACAAAGCGACAGAGAAAGGATTTAGAGCCGGACAGCATGGAATAATCGGATATCGGATAAACAACGAGAGCATTGGGCAGACAAAGGGGGTCGGAGTGGGGTTGAATGAACGAGTAAACAAGCCAAAAGGGGTAGGGTGAGCATACTCCTCGTGCGAGTTTGCCACCGCGGTCAGCAGCAGGCGCTTGCGGAGCAGGCTTGTATTGAAGTCCTCATTCTTGCGAGCCTCCCAGCCAACTTGCTTCAACGCCTTGTCAATCACCTCACGCGTGAACTTCTCCAAGCCCTCCTTGATCTGCTCGTCGGTGCCGAAGATGGACTTTAGCGTGGTGATGGAGTCCAACGCCTGACTCAAAACACGATAGTGGGTCTCACTCTTTAGCCCCTTGATGAAGGACAGCAGAGCACCAGTGGTGGCGTATCCAGAGAAGGCCAGATCGGCGGCGGACCCAGTGATGAAGATCTTGTCCTCGGTCGTGAGGTGCTGGAGCTGGGTGCCGAGGACCGTCAGGCGAGACTCCGGGTAGTTCACGCGGTAGAAGCCAGTCGCGTTGGCGTTGAGCTGGTAAAACTCCTCGCTGACGTCCTTGATGGTGGATTCCTTGGTCGTCAGAGTAAGGGGTTCGATGGCCTGGGAGCCGACCTTGCCCTTGAGAGCAAGAGGCACCCACCAGACAGTCTGGTCATCCTCGGGTTTGACATCGCCAGTGGAGAGGAAGCGAGACTGCTTGACAGAGATCTGCTGCTTGCCCTCCGTGACTGTAAGAACGGGAAAGCCGATCTTCTCGATCCACTGCTTCATCATACCGTTGACGTCAACACCGGAAGCCTCGCTCAACGCGCTCCAGAGAGCCTCGGTCTTTGCATTTCCGTAGGCGTGCTTCTTCAGGTAGATGGCGATGCCCTTTAGGAAGGTCTTGATGCCGAGGTTGGACGCCAGCATGCGAATCATGGAACAGCCCTTCGTGTAGCTGATCTTGTCGAAGATCTGGTTGACATCGAGTGCGTCGCGGACTTCGACCTGGATCGGGTGAGACGAGCGGACGCTGTCCAGCTGGAACGCCTGGTCCATGCCCTCGTTGATGAACTGGGGCCAGACATCCCACTCAGGGTGCAGGTGGTCCGTCGCCAGCCAGCCAGCCCAGGTGGCAAAGCCCTCGTTGAGCCAGAGCTCGTCCCACCAGTCCATGGTGACGAGGTTGCCGAACCACTGGTGAGCGAGCTCGTGCGCGACGACGTACGCAATCCGGTTCCGAAACCTGGCCTCAGACAGCTTCTCGTCGAACAGGATGGCCGTCATCCGGTACGTCACCAATCCCCAGTTCTCCATGGCGCCGTGAGTAAACTCGTGTACCGCCAAGATGTCGCTCTTGGGAAGCGGGTAGTCAATCTCGAACTGCTCAGAGAAATAGTCGATGATCTTGGGGGCGTGCTCCAGCGCCCACCGGCCCTGCTCCTTGAGGCCACGCGTCGTGTAAACGCGGACCGGAAGCTTTTTGCCATTGTACTCGCGGGTCGTGTGAGACTCGACGTACTCAAAATCACCCACAGCCCAGGCAAGCAGGTACGTGCTCATGACCGGGCTGCGCTCGAAGGAGACAATTTTCTTGCCCCCACCGAGCTTCTTCGTTTCCTTCTCGGGCATGTTGGACAGCGCAACCTGGTCGTCCGGAATCTCGATGGCGAAGTCAAAGGTCGCCTTGAGGTTCGGCTCATCGAAGCAAGGGAAGGCACGCCGGGCATCGCAGGCCTCAAACTGGGTGCTCAGCATGTAGTGGAACTCGTCGTCGCGGGGCACGCTCGCAGCAGCCGGGGCAGCGGGCTTGTACTGGCTGCGGTAGAAGCCGGCCATGTCGTGGTTGAGCTCTCCGGTGAAGTCAATGCTCAACGAGGCCTTGGCGGAGGCCGGCAGCTGCTCGGCAAAGCTGATGGTGGACCGCTGGGTTTTGGTGTCCTCCGCAAAGGAGGTCGACTCCCATGACTGGTCGCTCTTGCCCTCGCTAAGGACAAGCTTGGAGCCGAGGAGCTTGAGCTCGAGGGTGTTGAGCACAATCTCGCGGGTGGGTTTGGTAAGCTTGCCATCGATCCTGCAGCACATTAGCGAGAAGGCCCAGCCCGAACAACGTTCTGTCGAGATGCCCACCTGACGGTGCCTTTGTAAGACCAGTTCTTGAAGTCGAGATCCCGGATCACCAGGTCGTAGTGATCCGGCTTGAAGGTGTCTGGGAGGATGTCTCTGTCCGTCATGGTTGCGGCTCTGTGCCTGAAGGACGCGTGTGAGCAGGGACGGCGGAAGCCAAGGACAGCAGAAGCTGCAGCTGAGCGGAGTGGATATTGTCTGCGAGTCCTGGCGGTGGTCGTCGACGACAGCGATGAGTTGTACCGAGAGACGAGAAAACGGGGAGCAGCAGCAGCAGCAGCAGCAGCGGTGGCTTTCACGAACGTGAAGTTCAGGGAAGCTTGTGGAGTCAAAAACCGAGCTCTGGAGAGACCTCTCGCAGCAGAACCGAGAGTTGGGAAAGACATGGAAGCTTGACGTTGGTTTTGGAGGGGTCGTCAGACGCCCTTACCCCACTTCAGAAGCAACTCGACCCTCCAATGATGGCAGCAACGGGATGCCGCTGGTTCAGACATGCGGCAGGCGGCGTGCAGGCCCAGCGCAGTGGCAGCCCCCAATTGCCCAGCAACTACTCAGTTGCAGCCGAGGAACACGTAATGAGAAAGCGAGAGCCCGCTAGAACAGGCATCTACCAGACGCAACTTCCGCTTCTGGACGTAGCCTGAACGGAGACAGCGCAGAGATGGAAGGAGGGAACGTATTGAGCGCGTATATCGTGGTTGTCGCGTGTCCAGCCCCGCTGACAACGTGCTGGGGCGGGTTTCAGCTGCAGGAGGGTGGAGTTGTGCCCACCCCCTGGCCGGATTTCCGAACAGAAGCATGAACACCGTGCAAGCCCAGCATCAAAAACCGGCGATAACCGTGCCCACCAAGCCAAAACATCGCACAACAGTCATGACGGATAGGGGAGTAAGACTGGAATTCCCTCATGTATATTCCAAATATTCAGGGAGCAAGAAACGAGACGCTTGCACCCACAATCCCGCCGTTCCCGTGTTACGCCCGCATTGAAACGTCGTGCAGAAGAAGCCGGGCTGCGATGGCCCAGCAACGCAGTCCGAAGTTGCACCTTGGAGCAGTCAAACGGCCTCCTCCCTTCAACTCTTCCAACGCCTTTCCAACGCCGAGTGTGACGGAAAAAAACATCGAAAACCCAGGAAAGCAATGCTAGAGCGGCCAAACCGAAGCATTGGCCCACACTGCCATGCACCATGCGGAAATCCCATGCCAACAGCCCCATCCCAATGCCCCTTGATGAAATATGCATACAACACACAAGTCTTTTCTTCCAGTTCCAATTCCACCATCATGATGCAGGCAGCACCGCCACCGCCGACAACGACGCCGCATCCTCCGCCTCAGCCATCTCAGCAACCCGATCCCACCAGACCCCATGGGCGTCGCGGTCAACAGCCGACACGCGGCCCAACATATCAACCAGATCCCGCACCTTGTCCACAAACTCCGCCAGCCCCAGCGATGCGAGCTTCTCCCCGGCCGTGCTGGTAGCGCGCACCTTCTCGCTCGCCGACGCCGCCGCCAGCCGCGCCAGCACGTGCCCGCGCAGCCGGCCCAGCAGCAGCCGCAGCACCGGCTCCTTCAGCTCGGTCGGCGACGAGGCCGGTGCGCTGGCCACCTCGGCGCTGGCTGCCAGGAACTTGTGCACCATCCCGCGCAGGTGCTGCTTCGTGGCCGCGGGCATGGCGCGGCCGGCCTCGAGCGCGGCAATGATGCCCTCGGCAGCAACGTCGGGAGTCATCATCACCGCGGCGTCCGGGTTCAGCGACGGCTGCTCCTGCTGCTGGGCGTCGTCGGCGCCGCTGCGCTCGAGCACGGCCATGATGCGCTGCGCCTCGGTCCTCCAGGGAGCGCGGACGTCGCGCTTCAGCAAGTTCTTGCACTGGAGCAGGATGGCGGCGGCGGTGATGACGCGGCGGACGAGACGTCCCGCCTCGAGCACGCGCCGGTGGTCGAGCAGCAGCATCTCCGGCACGTCCCGCCTGGGGACCGGGGAGACTTGCGTAAAGAGATCGACGAGCAGCTGCGCGTAAATGCGGTTCGCCGTCGGGCACGAGGCCGGGTGCTGGATGCCCTCCGGGTCGCGGCGGGATGCTTCGGCGAGGATTTTGGTGCGGGCCGCGCGCCATGCGCGGCTTGCTGTGGAGAGGTCGTGGATGTCATCTTCGAGGTCGGCCGTGAAGGCTTTGGCCTCGTACGCTGGCGCCTGCTCGACGAGCTGTGGCGCCGCGAGCTGCAGTAGGTAGTTGGCGTAGTCGCTGAGCATGACGTCGATGAACGAGTTGAGGGCCTCGAGGCGGTCCACGTAGCTGCCCTGGTTCAGCTTCACATCGACAAGCGTCTTGACCTCCTCGTCTCTGACCGGGGCACACAGTTTCGGCAGCAGTGAGCCCATGGTGCGGAAGAACGTCTCGTATGAGAAGCTCCCCATGGTGAACTGGCGTCGCGCAATGTCGGTGTCTAGCAGCTCGGCAATGTAAGTATGCATCGTGTTGCCGGGCTTGACGAGCCGCTGGAGCTTGTCCCGGATCAAGTCGGCGACCTTGAGGAGCAGGAAGAAGTGGGCCTCCTGGTTGTGCGCCTGCATGGTCGACCGCATCTCGTCAAAGAGCGGGGCAAACAGGTGCTTCTGCTGTTCATGGTATTCGTTCGCTTCGGTGCGGAACTCCTTGTTGATGGCCAACTCGTGAACCACAATACGGTTGTCCGGCAGCAAGCTCTTTCCGGTGGGGACGACGATGCTAATCTTGAACGGCTCAGACTTTCTGGACGGCGTCGCAGGAGGCGTCGGTGTCTGCGTCTGCAATTGGCTGTCGTCCACGCCGAGAACGCCCATGGCCGTCTCGGTGATGGCGTGGTCAGCGACACGTGGCCTGGTATCGCCGACAGGTTTCTTCGCCCTCGTTTTGCGGGCGGCCTTCACGGCGTCCGCAACGAGTTTCTTCCCCTTGGCCGGGCCGGCCAGCTTCTTGATCCGAACCAGCAGCAGCAGCTGGTTATTACGGATGCTCTCTTTGTACACCTGATCCACCGAACCATCGGTGGTGTCCTTGACGGACTCCCAGATGGCGTCAAGTTCGACGAACTGCATGACCATCAGGTCGACAAGAGAACTCGAATCCCGGGCCTTCCACGCAATCAATGCGTTGAAGAAGGTGGCGTAGACCTCGGGGAAAGTCGCCAGGAGGACTGGGGGTGGCGTGTAGTTGTTGAAGGCAGTCAGGCGTCCAAGGATGTTCTCGAACGAAACCAGCAGGTCCCTGGCCTTGCCCACCAATTCTTGCGACTGAGGGTTAGCTAGATTGTCTTTGGGCATGGGCTGCGCCTGGCTCGGCCCCACCTCCGCGGGCAATTCCTTTTCCTCCTTGTTGCTGAGCACCTGAGATGGGTGGCCCAAGATGAGGAAGGCGCTGAGGAAAGACCGCACAGCAGCCATTTCGTCCACCGAGCCAGGATCACCTTCGTCGAGCCCGCAGATGCGCAGGATGCGTGCCGTGGAGACAAGCACGCTGTCTTGAGAGAGCAGCATGGTGACCTCGTCAAACGACGTCTCCCGCACCGCATCGAGGGACAGCCCTAGCGCAGAGAACTCGGCAACGGCCTGCCTCCGCTTCCGCGCCCTCCAGCACCACTGGATCCTGGCGGCGGCACTTTCGTCGGTGAGAGGCTGGGGTTCGTGTTCCTTAACCTCCGTTACTTCAGGCATGACCTCGACGGACGTGGGCTTCCGGGTGCCGAGGCTCTGCCCGCGCTCTCTGCCCTTGGCCTTGGCAGCATTCCGGCTGCGCAGCTCCTCCCTCCGCCGCTCGGCCTCGGCCAGGCGCTCCTCCATCTGCAGCTTCATCTTACGGATTTCCTGTTCGCGTTTCTCCTTCATGGTCTCGGCCACCGCCTTGGCCCGCCTGACTTCCTCGGCGCACGCGGCGGCGATCTCGGCGAGGTTGCGCTCCCGTGCCTGGGCGGCGGCCAGGGCCCTCTCCTCGCTGACGCTGGTGTCCTTGGTGACGGCCTTGACGAGGGCCGCCCGGAGGCGCACCTTCTCGGCGTGTGCGGCGCGGTCGGCGAGCCGCGCTTTCCGGTCCTCCAGGATGGAGGCGCGGCGCAGATGCTGTGCGACATATTTGCTCTGCGGCCCTCCGCTGCGGCCACATCCGTGCGAGGAGCGGGATGGTGCAGAGGATATGCTGTTTCGCCGCGATGACGCGGCGCTGTCCTTGCGGCGCGACTGGTTCGTCGGGCGGTAGAACAGCCGGGCAGCAATGCGTGGAGGTGGGGTGTAAACTTTGGTGTTTTCATCCTCTGCCTCGGCTAGCTCCGTCTCTTCGACGAACGCAGGGACGGTGCCGTCTGCAGCGGTGTCGGCCATGCCTGAAGATGGCTGTTCGTTCGACTCCTCCAGGTTCCGAGCAGGGTCGGCTAGGTCCAACGACGCGCGCCTCATGGCGATCGGCGTTGCGGGGTTCGTTCGGTTCGGTTCCAGCGGCTCGTGCCGTGTGCAGGCAGGTCTTCAAGGCGGGAGTTTGCAATCGATATCGGCTCGGTGCAAGGTGGAGATGGGCGTCTGTGTCATGGACCTTTGCGAGAGACGGAAACGGCGGGCTTTTCGGATTGATCTGGGGTACGCTTGCAAGGAAACAAGTCTACTAAAAAGCCAAGGCGCTGGGCCGGACGAGATAGCTCGAGTGACGTTTGTCGGCGCCCAAACAGCCAGAGGACTTGACGCGTCGGGAAGGATCTCGGGGGCCTGTCAAAGCCAATGATAAGCAGAAATGTCTCGGGAAATAAAGAATGTCGCGAGAGAAGAAGAGGAAAGCGGCCGGCAAAGAAACCCGAGCCCAGCAGGAGGTCTTTGCTGACACACAACTAAGAGGACCCGAATGGCGGGAAGTTGACAGGAATGGAAGGCTGGGGAACCATGATGACGGCAGCAGGGCCCAGAGCTGGGGGGCCCGCAATTGGCAGCAGCAACGGTGCGTCGTGCGTCGCTTGGCTCGGCCCAGGCAGGCAGGCGGGGCATGGATCCTGCCGAGACGGCAGCGCCCAAACAGCCAGTGAATCGATAAACAGGCTGATGCACTAACGAAACCGCATCCAAAACCTCCACGCAGGCTGTTAACGATGCAATTGGCGCTAGTGTCAGGTACTCGAGACAGAGGCGTCGACGGCCAGCTCAGCTCGCCCTGCAATTTCGGTCTTGTGACCGGTTGTTTCCAACTTCAACTCCTTCGGCTCCAAGGCAAGACACACGACTTAGACAACTATCGGCCAGGCCGAGACGAAGGTCAAAGCTTGTTGTTTGCACTACATAGACAATCCCCTTGCGCTTGCTCGTCAATGCTCAGGTGTCCCTACCGCTGACGAAGACTCACGGCCGCCGCTGACGCAGGAGCATCGAGAGCACGGTCGCGGTCCGAGATTTAGGTAGCTTCAGGATTGCAGAAAAACAACAAACCTCATCGACGCCGATTCAACCGCGCCCAACATCCAACTCAACCACCGAGCTGTTGATCGTCAACGTCCTCCCAAACGGGTTCCCCCTCCCCAGCCTCGACCCCTGCAGCTCGTACACCAGGCGCTGGCCCCAGTCCGAGTCGCCCGGCAGCTCGGGCGACAGCCACAGCGCGTCGTTGACCACCACCATCTCGGCCTTGTTCACCTGCACGAACAGCCCGCGGTCCGGGTCGTCGCCTTTCCCGAGCCGCCACAGCCGCCCGCGGCGCCGCGACGGCGTCGAGGCGGTCGCGCCCGCCCCGTCCGTCCCTTCTCGCTGCCGCAACCTCCTTCTCTTCCGCCGCCACATCAGATAAGCTACTTCCATTGCCACCAGCAGCGCCACGACGAACACCAGCCCGATGGTCAGGCCGGCTGCCGCGGCGGGAGTCATATTCGGCGTTGACGAGATCGAGCCTGGCGCCGACGTGGGGATCTGGCGCGAGGGTGTTGCGTTGTAGTTGACCGGCGTTGCTGTTGCTGTGCCGGGCGCGACGGCTGACGGCCGCACGAGCAGGAAGCCCGGGCTCGACAGGTCCGGGTCTGACGCGACGAATCCGCCCTGACCTGTGGGCGGCTTGAACCGGAGCACGTAGCGGGTCTGGTTGGCCATCTCTGCCGCGGGTGGGTTGGAGGTGACGAGTTTGAGGCTGCCGTCGTGCCCGAGGTTTACTGCCCCTGTAATCTCCGTGTCAGTGTGTGTGGACATGGCAACCTTGTGCATGTGGCAGTGCTCGAGGACTTACTGGCCAGGCGGAGAGCTACCGGGCTGGGTTGCGTGTTCCAACTGGTGAGCCACAGGTCGTAGACGCTGTTGTTGAGCGCGTTCCACGATATCAGTATCTCGGCCCCGTCTGTGAAGCTTTCGGAAAAATCAGGGTCGCCGCCGTTCGGCGTATTCCAAAGGTACTGCCTCTGGATGCTCTCTGCACTCTCGTCGCCCCGAGTTGAATGGGCTCGCCGCTTGCCCGTGGCCTCGGTTGCCATGTTGAGTCTCGGCCGCATGACACAGAACATAAAGCAGCTCGCCGGTAGATTCAACGACTGGCAGAGTTCACAGCCAGCACTGGGAAGTCGAACTCGGGCAGCCAAGATTTAACACTTGCAAACAGCTACCCTTACCCCTCGCCATGCTCGACTCGAGCTCGTTGCCCAACTCGCCTGCATGTCTCCGCGCATGCATCGTCACAGTAAGCCTGCGAGAACGCCTCTTGCGGACGGCCGATCGGGCCGCAGATCATGACGGGAGCCAGCGAGCTGGCGAGCGAATGAGGTCGTTGCAATGCGCGTGGAAGCGCCTGCTCGAACCAACAAGCAAGTTGAGGGGATGCTTGATATTGGCTGGTGGTGTGGTCAGGAGCCAGGTACGGCGCTTAATCCGCTTCCCTGGCGAGCCTGGCACATCTGAGAGCCGCGGTTGCGGCGAATGCACCAATGACGGCGCGCCAATCCCTGCGAACGCGTCAAGCTCTGTGCTGGGTATTTAGTATTTACACGCGATGTTGGCTTTGGCACGTGTGATTGCAGCCGAGACGAGGGAAGCACAAAATGACACGGCTGCCAATGCATGTCTGCTTGCCTGCAGTGCTGCATCTGCTGCCTCGAAAAGTCACCAGGCTGGAGTGCTGCGAGCGGGATGCTGGGGCTGAGCCACGCATCCGGCCAAGCGTGTAAGCCTGCCCTGATGGTAGGTCGTCCACCCTTGCTTTAGGCCTCAGGCGGTGCCAGCGACACACCATCCAACGACTGCAACCGGCACCGCAGCCCAGCTTGCGCCCGGGAACACCACATTCGGCACCTTGAAAGGCCCGTCTGCATGTATAACTCTGCGTTGTGTACCTTTCCCACCTGGCCCTGGAAGCTCTCACGGGGATTGCCCGGTGGTGGGTGAAGAGCTGCCCCAACAGTCGCCGTCTGTTTGTGCTCCCACCCCGGTTGCCCATGCACCCTAGTCTTACACAGCACGTGCGATGCAGGAAGCAACCGCCAAACCACTGCCAGACCGTGTGCGGTCACAGCCACCATAATCCAGTACGATACTAATGTCAAGGCTCCTTCTCCACCTCCGACTCCGAGTGCGGAAACTGGGCCCGGTTCGCCTTGCGGGCCACCCCAATGTTACGGCCCACCCGGCCGAGCCGGATGGGGACCTCAAGCCGGGTCACGACAGGACAGGCCAGGCGTATTCATTCATGACGGAAGGGTCTGGTGGCTGATGAATCACGGCCGTCAACAAAAAGCCCTGGAAGGTAAGGCACATCACTACTCTAAGGTAGATAGCCTCTCTGACGAGCGTCGACATATCGGCGGACTGCCGGATTAAAGGAAGCGGGCTCGATGCGAGGATCCAGGTTGATGGATCCCGCTTCAAGAGTTCAGCAGCCCCACTCGCTTCAGCCCTCACGATCTAGCGGGGTTCACGCCAAGATCTCTCTGTCGTTTTCGGCTTGTCAAATTTCCTCAACATCCAGGAGGTGGACTCCAGTGTTCCCCCAGGCGCCGGCTGGTCAAAAAGAAAGGTGCGAATCACCATCTGTTTATATTCCAGATAAAAGGAGAGGGGGCAAAAGAGAAGAACCCCTTGCCTACGCAGTAAGAGGGATGACGAGAGAAACCCAAGCAGACGGGGAACGAACATAAACCCAAGTAAGACCAACAAGAAGAGAGAAAGACCAATGGCAAATACCATCTGAAAAGGCCGTCAAAAGCTCAATACCACTGCTTTGGTTCGTGTACGGTTGATCTGACCATACTGCACTGCAATGTACGCAGTATTGGGCCAGTTTGGCTGGCGGATGGTCGACGCCGCCTCTCAGCCGTCGTGGATCTTGGCTCCCAGGCCGTCGGGACGAAGTAAGACAACCCCGCCCGCACCGTTCCGGCGGGTCAAGGTTGGACTCGGAGCCCGGCGTTCCGGCGCCTTCCTCTCCCGAACCGAACAAGTATGTGCTGCGTACAAGTAGGTACTGTGTGGGTCAGAGTCTCATGCATTCAACAACGTTTCTTCGGCTGGCGAAACGTTCCGCAGCCGACCCTCTCATCCATGCCAAAGCGTTGTGTTCATGTTACTTTACAGCGTGGCGCCGGCCTCAGCAGCGCATGCATAATTTCCACTTAGATTCGATAGCGTTGGACTCTGCATGACGGCTCGGGGACTACGCAGATACGGCCTCAACTCCTCCGTTTCTGTCAGCTGAGATAAAGGAAAGGGGATTATCTGTAGAAACACGGGACATGGACCGAGGTGTGCTACAGTATGTCAAGAGAATAAAGTACCTAGATAATGTCTCTGTGGAGGATGACGGGGGGCTAAGAGAGGAACATAGGTGAGCAGGAACTTGAGAAGGAAGACGTGATGAGAGGGCGAGTCGGTGTCAATTGGTCGAGTCGATGCGCATGACATGGATGATCGGAACAGGATGCAGTCGTGCGTTTCGAACTTACAAAGCTGCAAATGGAGGTACGTATGCTTCTACTTCGCCGACGGGGCGGTGATCGAGTGCATTGTGTACTGCGTACCAGTTGAAATGTCAAGCGCCACATGCCCGCATACACGGGATGACGACGCTTAGTCGAGGCGTCATGATAAGCATAAAGTGAACTTTAAAATCCGGGATCGTCGACTGTCAAACGGCCCACATACTGTGCATAGTATGTATACCGACTCACTGTAAGTGGGTACATTCTTGGTAACTCCAGACGATTCCATGTTCAAGTTGGTGTACCATAAGTACGAAGAACGAAGTACTGAACGTTGATGCGCCTCCGAGCACTCTCGGATTACGGAGTCCGACGCTATAAATAGGTAGCGGCCATGCCCTCAACCGGGGCATTTACAAACGGACTTTTTTGAGGTGACGACGGCAGGATCAGATAATGTGGCAGCATTGCGACGATGGAACTTCAGATACGAGCCTGGGGGCGGCAAGGAAGCTTGCCCGTACTTGCATGTGCTGCAGTGCCGAAGCGCTCCGCGCTGCTTCGAATTGATGACAGATGCTGCGTAGAATTACTTGAAATTGATCATTCGAAGCAGCAAATCCATCTGGTGCCCTTGCATAAACGTGCTGAGGTGATGCGTCGAGAAAGTTAATCAGGTCAGCACTTTCGCGCCACTGCAACGGTCGAATAGACGGCCTGACGCCGACTGACCGGGTGGGGGAAAGCCGCCGCTGCATGCTTACAGCAGCAGAAGTTCCTGGTGGTGTCTGACACGCGGCGCGGCGTTCGTTAACAGGAGTGAAGGAGTACGGTGCAGCCGTTGTTGCACTCCTACCCGGCCGTTCCGACCATCAGGACACCATCCTCCCCAATGTTCATCATGCTGAGGAGCACGCTGTGCTTTTCCGTGGAGCGCTTGGTTGAGGCGCCTGGTGGCTGCTGCTGAAGATCGTCGAGATCGCCCTTGTGCGCCCGGATCTGGCGTGCTGAAACAAAAGCAGGCAAGATTCCAGCAGTCACGTAGTCAGGCCCATCCGAAAACGGGCAGGTTAGGCTCCATTCCAGTAGTGCGTCACGCAGTCAGCCCCATCCGAAAACGGGCAGGTTAGGCTCCCCCTTTTCGTAGCCGAAGGAAGAGAGGGAAAGCGCCAATGTTCATACGCTAGTTGTAGTAGGCGTGCCAGAGGGAGCTGGAAATGGATGCTTGGCCTGGGCGAGCCTGGGCCCCTGGAATGCCGCATGATGCAGCGGACCTGCGCCGGCGTGGGCAGTGGGCACTGGAAGAGACTGGGCAGTGGCGCGTCGATAGGGCCAATCACCATTGATCGGTGGCCTGCTTTGACTGGGTCCCTGGGCACATTCACCATCGACAGCCTCCACCACAGCCGGCGCCACTCGCTGCCTGGTCGCACAAGCAGCTTCCCTGCTGAACTGAGCAACCTGGCGCTCGTATTCCGCCGCTCCTATTTCTCTTGGCAGCAGCAGCAGCAGCACTCGCTCGCTGTTCCTTCTGTTCTGCTGACCGATGGCCATTGCCTCCTCATCAACCAAATCTCAGCACGTTGCTCCCCTTCCGATGCGCTGGTAACAAGCGACTTTGGGGGAAATGCTGCCCTTTGCCATCCGGACAGCTCCTGCCACAACCCGATGATTCCGCCCAAGGCACTCCACGGCCCCGACCGCACCTGCTCACCCCTCACGATGCCGATACCGATGCGCAAGACGCTCATCACGGCCGCCGTGGTCATCGTCGGCCTGCTCGTTCTGCTGTACACCTCGCGCATCACACGCTGGTCCGGCTTCGACGACACCTCCTTCCACCGCGACCGATACAAGAGCCACCACGCGCCCCAGGGCGAACTTAACCACGATGCTAGCCAAGGCCATCCCCCACACCCGCCGTCGTCGCCGTCCGCCGACCCGGCCTGCGAGGGCTTCCCGGACACCAGTCAGGTGCTGCTGGTCATGAAGACGGGGGCGTCCGAGGCTTACGCGCGCGTGCCCACCCAGCTGATGACGATGCTGCGCTGCCTGCCCGACTTCCTCATCTTCAGCGATATGGATCAAAACCTGGCCGGCCACCAGATTCACGACAGTCTGTCGACGGTGCGCGCCGACGTGCAGGACGGCAACACGGACTTCGACCTGTACCGCCGTCAGAAATGGTGCCTCGTCGACCAGGAGAATTGCAACAAGCTCGGGGACCCGGCCAAGGAAGGGTGGAACCTGGACAAGTACAAGAACGTCCACATGGCCGTGAAGGCCTACGCCATGCGGCCCGGGTACGACTGGTACTTGTTTGTCGACGCCGACACCTACGTGCTGTGGCCGAACCTGATGCAGTGGGTCAAGAAGCTCAATCCGGCCAAGAAGCTGTATCTCGGCAGCGTCACCCTGATCCACAACTTCAGCTTCGGCCACGGCGGCTCTGGCTATCTGGTTAGCAAGGCCGCCATGGAGGGCTTTGTGGGGCAGCACCCAGGCGTCGGGAACGAGTTCGACGCGAAGGCCAAGGGCGAGTGCTGCGGCGACTACGTCTTTGCGCTCGCGCTGAAGAACAAAACGGACGTCGGCGTTCAACAGATGGTGAGCTTTTTTACGCGTTTCTTTCGGCCCTGATTTGGGGGGCTCCCATAGCTATAATCGAACTCCTGAGTTTGGGGGCCATCCTGAGTTTGGGGGCCATTTCGCCCCTGCAGGGTGCAGCTGGTCGCCCTAATCCTGTGGCCGCGAAGCGGCAATTGTGTCGCGCCTCGCCGCATGTTGGGGGACGATTGATCGCTAATCCGTGTTCTTTTTCCTCTTCAACGATTCGCTCTAACACCCCCACCCGCAGTGGCCGACGATCAATGGCGAGAAGCCCTCGACGCTGCCCTTCGGTCCGTCGCACTGGTGCCACCCGATCGTGACGATGCACCACATGAACGCCGAGGAGATCAACACTTTCTGGCACTTCGAGCGGCGCAAGACGCAAGAGCTGGCGCGGTCCGGCGAGAACCGGCCGCTCGTGCTGCGCGACATCTACGATGAATTCCTGGCGCCGAACCTGAACGCGACGCGCGAGGATTGGGACAATGGGGCGGAGAACCGCTTCTACCTCGACATGGACAACGGCCGGCAGTGGGAAAGCTGGCGCGTGGACCGCATGAAGAAGGCCGACGAGTACAACGAGTTTGAGAAGAAGGCGCACCTGTCGTTTGAGGACTGCGCGGCCGCCTGCCGCAGCCTGCCCGAGAGCGACTGCTTCCGGTACAGGTACGAGAACGGCGCGTGCGGCATCAGCAATTCTTTCATTATGGGCAAGCCCGTCAAGCGTGAGACGGACGACAAGAAGCGCATGATGAGCGGCTGGGACGTGGAAAAGATCCAGGCCTGGATCCAGAAGCAGGGCACATGCAAGGTCAAGTGGCCCGATGTCAAGGTCAACGGAACACCCAAGGGGAAGACTTGAGTATCGAAGGACCTGCCAACGGTTAAAGCCATCGCTTGTCCTTTGGAACATGCATGGACTCTCGGTCGGAGAGACGGGGGCAGGTTTATGGGTCCACCTTATGCCCGGCATTCGCCCACTTCTTCGGAACGACCAGTAATACAGCAAGAGTCATCAGCAATGACCGATGTCTTTGGCATGGCGTGGTACGTAACACAAAACGGCTGGTTTGCAACATTTGGATCGCATCACCGGGGTTTCCATTGGAGACGGAACGGGGGAGGTTATCTAGGCGGTTGGGTGGAATAGCGGACGGTGTTATGGCGTAACGGAAGCGAATATCGGATGATCTGCCGTCACATGGCTATAGAGTGGCAATTTTGGGAGGCGTGTTCAAACCTGGAGCATTTGAGTGTCGACTCACAGATAGAAGACCAGCGGGCGCGGTATACATAGGTACTCTTGATGGAAACGTGGCATGTACATTATCCACATCGCGAAGCGTCTTTAGTGTTTTCAACAACGACAAGACAACTCGTTATTTTCAGCTTCCTTTCAAGGCATGGTGATCGTTGTGTAGTTTCGTCACAGCCCGTTTCCTGTCTCCTTTGGTCTGATCCCGGCCGCTACGCTCTGGTCCTCTTAACTCACCTCAGTTGAGCAAAGCCTCTTATCATTACTACCTGACTGCTTACAGCCGGGGAGTAGTGATGTGGGTGAAGGGATTGAAGAATGGACGTCCACTTCCAAGCAAAAGCTGTGTCGTTAGAAGGTGCACCAGGGCTGCCACCGACAGCTGGACCATCGAGGGCGCCAGCCGGTGAGAAGACCCCTGAGCAAGGGCGTGAACATCCGCCGCAAGAACGAGGACGGCATGTCTGTTGCCGACTACCTGGCTTCGGTCTCTCTCAACAGTCCCGAGAGCATAGCAGTTAGGAGCTATTCCGGCTTGTCACTGTTGAAGACGGGAGCAAGGGATTCTAATGGCTGCTGTGAGCGTGGAGAGAGACGAAAATTTTTGATCGCAGCGCACCGGCAGGTGGCTTGTAAATACTTGAACCGTCAAGGCCATACGACAGTCTTACACTTGGGCCTCAGTCACATCTGAAGTTACCTTGCCACACATGCCAATCTCACCGTGCCGTTGGAGGCGGGAGTAATCGGGGCCAGAACTGCCTGATTTTGTCCGGGGTGTTGAAACGGCCTCTCCCTGGCCTGATCCAGTTCCGCCACCAACATGATAGGAGCTTCACCGATGCCATCAATCTTACCTCACCATAAAATGCAACCGGCAGGTTGACACACGAGTGATTTGCAGGGTGTTTCACTCTCTAACTGCTATCAAGATGTATATTCAGACAGGCAATTAGTCAGTTGGCGATAACGACATGCATCCCGCTTGAACTGTCTTGGGGCTGTCGTAATTGAGTATGAGTGATCTAGGGTCAACATAACGATGTGTTATCTCAGGGCATTTTGGGTGGGTGATCCGCCGGATGACCCGCAGGTGACGGCTCCGCCCTGAAATAACACTTTTACCATACAGGGGCGGCCTGGCGGCCGCCCAGGAAAGAAAAATTGCCGGCCACGCAACAGATCAAAAAAATAAGTCAGGAGGTATTGGTATATATCTAGCCTAGATCAATGGCGAGATACAGCTTATAAGCTGTGCATCGCCATCGTCGCCGAGATATTCGCGATCAATAGATTTCCGAGCGGCCTTTTAGAGGTAGAGCGCAATTAGGGTTAGGGTTAGTACCCCTATTAGTCGACCTTTAGGGGTAACGGTATAGATATCATTTAGATAGATAGATAGATAGCCGCTTCTACGGCGCTTCAATAAGCCTACAAGAAGCAATAGAACGAAATGTTCGTCTAGCTAGACGGAGGAGACGCCTAGGAGCTAAATAGCTGCTATACGAGAGAAGAGATGCTATATAAGAGAAGAGATGCCGTATAAGAGAAGAGAAACAAGCCTTATTACTATATATTTAGTCTCGTATAGAAGACAGCTTCGTACAACTATTGTCTAGCCTTTATATACTTGGCTAGGGCATCTAGCGAGAGGTTGCCGGCCTCAACACGCTGCTTCTCGACTTCCTAGACCGCGTCCTCCTCTAGCTACCCCCGAGCACCGGCAAGCCGTACAACCTCATCCACAACGACCTTCCATATAGAGAAGAGCTGCCTCTCGTTGCGCAGGCGCTATCTCGAGCCTCACTACCTCTCGAGCTCGTCAATAGAGGGCATTATGGCGAGCCCGTGGCGCTAGAGCTGATAGAGGTCCCCGACTATACAAAGCGTACGCGGGAACCGGATCTGCGGCGGGCCCTGCCGCGCGACCGTCATAGCCGGCGCGCCAACTACCGTAGGGCTAGAGATAGCGGCTGCTCCTATATAGGTGGCCGGCGTTGAATCAGCTCTATAGTCGAGCTGAGAGATGGTAGTAAGCGGAGGTCCGGCTAACGGCATTACTAGTCTTCGGTATAGTAGCCTAGGCAGCGATAGAGAGGCCTTATAGTGGCCCTGCTAGTATATAAATTGCTTAGTATAGTGTAGCCGCCTATTAGGGGTAAAGGTAGTAACGACTTAATACTCTATCTAATATATATTAGTAATCTAGGCCTTTAACTACTTAACCTTGCAAATTAACTTTAAGTGCCTTCTCTCTACTACCTTCTTAATAGTAAGCTAGTAAGCTATTAAGCTCTTTAGCTTCTCTAAGACCTTAGGGATTACCTTTTTAATAGCTATATTATAGTTGTCTTTAAAGCTCTTTTAAATAGCCTCTCTAACTTTAATAGTAAAGGCATTAAACTAGAGTAACTAGAATACTAGATTTTAAAAGATAGAGTACTTTAGGTATTTAGCTATTAAGAATATAATATCTTATAATAGGATATCTTATAGCTAGTATAATAGTTTAATAAATATATTAGTAGCTTTATTATTAGCTTTAAAATTATACTAGTAATCTAGATCTAGCTAGATCTATAAGTATAATTATAGCTCTAGCTATATTATAGCCTTTAGTATATAGTAACTACTAGTTTATATAGGCTTAAAGTCTGCTATAGTATATATAAACTCGAATAGTAGTATCGTTATATAATAGCTAGTTATCTAGTTACTATTCTTCTACTAGCTAGTATATTAGATCTAGTTTATTTATATAAGATAAAGAGTTAGTAAGAACATTAGTATATAACTATCTTCCCTTCCTGGTGAACAAACATTGGGGGCCGCCCGCGCGGGCGGCCGGGCATTGTAAAAATCGGGAAATTAGTCCTTTTCAATTAGTTCTTTCGATTCCAAGGGGTTACAGCGCCACGCAGGCAATGCGCAGCCGTGTGGGAGTTGGGTTGTCGATTTTGCGAGGTTTTTGAAGTGTGGGAATCGAGCGCCCGAAAATCCCTTACCACCCCGCCCGAGCGATCACGACCGACGACAACCACTACAATTAACCGCTACAACGAGTTTGCAAGATAGGGGGATACTGGGTATGAAAACTACCCAACTCTTTCGACGTTTTGAAGAAGAGACAGGGCACCCTCGGCCCTGCCTAGTTCTTAGAGCGGCGCTAGCGGAAGCGGCGAGGGGGCCTAGCGATAGCGACGACGAGGACTTAGAGCGAAAGCTGCTATACGACTCTGCTTGCAAGAGTTGTTAATCGATCGAGGAGAGGGAAGAACTATAGGTTCGTTAAGGCAAATCATAGGCGGCTGGATCTTCCTGCAAGGCGCTTCGCCCTCCTAACAAACAGCATACTATAAGAGGGGGGAAATATAGTAGTGGATTAGGGCAGGTTAGTAGCAGAGCGACCGAGCAGGCTATGCTAGTGTGGTAGCTTATACGACGGCCTGCTGCAAGACATGGTCGGCACTACGGCTTTGGCCTTGCAGGGAGACCCTTGTAGTGCAACGGGAAGCTAGATGTCGGGGTTGCGCCTAGCGGAAGGTGGGCTGTGGTGGCTATATTGGACCGAGGGGAGGATAGCTGAGCTGTAGTCCCGGCTCGCACCTAGGCTGCAGGCGGGAAGTAGGCGATGCCTTAGCGGGGGACCTGTTGGACTGTTGCGCGTGCTAGTTACGTCCCTTTGGGGTGTAGGCGCAGTATAGGATGAAGCTGCAGATAGATTGTGCTAGAAGGGCGCCTTGGCTGTGGATTAAATGCGTAGTGTCGCCACTATAAGGAGGTTGTGGTTTTAAGGAGTGGTATAGCTAGCTGGAGAGGATGGACGTACATGTTAGTTATCTAAGAGGGAGGAAGCTTTATAGATGCCGAGTATCTAGCTTGCACCTGGGCCCTAGCCCTGTGTAGGCCGTTGTGGTGTCGCCTATAGAGCTCTATAAGGTGGTGCCTCTTGCGGAGGGCTTAAGGTGCAAACCTTAGGGTCCCGTGGATCCCTGTGTACGCCCAACGACAATGAAAGGCTATAAGCTATAGGAAGCCTAGTAGAGAGGTTTGGCCTTGCCTCTCTAACTAGATACCCCTTTAAGGTGGATCTTCGCTATATAGTTAGCTTAGGTAGCACGTTTATAGGGATTGCGAATCTAGGGACTTTAAGGCTTTTCTAGGCCTATATAAGGGATATAGGCCTCCGGGACTACCTATTCTAGGTTAAGGTTCCAGAGGTCCGTACCCTCTATTGCGGCTATAGGGAAGGGAGGGAAATAGTAGAGCACCTAGTGGTATAGTGCCCTAACCCACCGCTATAAAGGCTGTAGGAGCAGGAAATTCGGTCTCGAAGGGACTTACAAACTATACTACGAGGCGTAGGTGCTCGGAGCGCTAGGCTTATTAGGAGGGTCCTAGGCTGGCTAATGGACTCTAGCTAGCTACTAGAGTATAGCCTAGCTAGAAGGCTAGAGCTAGAAATAGCAGAAGGCTAAGAGGCCTAGAGGCTGGTTTAGGGCCTCCTTTCTTTTATAGTAGGAAGGACTCGGATATAGCGGATTCAAAAGGGTAGATAGAGGTTTTTATCCGGCCTATACAGTATAGTTTCCTTTATATATAGTGGTAGAAGGACTAGCACGCCCTTAGGCATATCGGCGTAGGAAATAATAATAATAATAATAATATATAAAGGTTTTAAAGGCTCTAGCCGTTTATTAGACTAGAGGGAGCTTAGCTTCTTCTAAGTAGCTCTATTCCCTTACTACTATACCTAACAATCTAATTATTAATTTATTCTTTATAGAGGCAATTTCTATATATTCTACCTATATCTAGAGTCTTTTAAAAACTATATTACCTATCTAGTTAAATATAATATAGAAGAATGCTTTCTTTTATTTATAGCTATTAATATCTATATTGAGATAGACTATATATTTAACTATTCCTTCTATAATACTACTAATATATTATTATTATTATTATTATTTCTTATGCTAATATGCCTAAGGGCGTGCTAGTCCTTCTACTGCTATATATAAAGGAAACTATACTGTATAGGCTAGATAAAAACCTCTATCTACCCTTTTGAATCCGCTATATCCAAGTCCTTCCTACTATAAAAGAAAGGAGGCTCTAAACTAGCCTCTAGGCCTCTAAGCCTTCTGCTATTTCTAGCTCTAGCCTTCTAGCTAGGCTATACTCTAGTAGCTAGCTAGAGTCTATTAGCTAGCCCAAGATCCTCCTAACAAGCCTGGCGCTCCGGGCCTCTACGCCCTGTAATATAGTTTGTAAGTCCCTTCGAGACCGAATTTCCTGCTCCTATAGCCTTTATAGCAGTAGGTCGGGGCACTATACCACTAGGTGCTCCACTATTTCCCTCCCTTCTCTACAACTACAATAGAGAGTACGGACCTCTAGAACCTTAACCTAGAATAGGTAGTCTCAAAGGCCTATATCCCCTATATAAGCCTAGAAAAGGAAGGAGCTTTATACCTTTATAAGGCCCTTATACCTCTTTAGGGCCTTGTTGGTAAAAAGGAGAGTCGAGGAGTCTTCGTTGGTCATCCTCCTTCTGCTAGCCTCTTGTTAGCTAGCTTTCTACTACTCCTACTAGGCCTACTAGGCTAGTTCAACTACCTTGCTAGTAGTTAACCTCTTATTCTTCTTTCCCTCTATCTTCTACCTTTAGCTAGCCTAGCAGCCCACTATAATAGTAGCTTGTTTAGTAGCTATTAGGCCCTATAGGCCCTATAAAGGCTTTCGCCCTAGGCTTCGTCTCCTTTTAAATCTATAGTAGACCTTGTTATAGGCCTCTATAATCAACTGCCCTACTATAGTCCTCTCTTGCCTAGGCCTAGCCCCTATTTATAGGGCTTTCTTATATAGTAAACTAGTGGTCGAACTCTCAATACACCAAACCACCCTTAACAGGATGGGTTATGTAATGTATGGGAGGAGTGAGCTGTCTAGACGGACGAATGGACAAACGTAGCTACAGTGCCTCAATAGGCCTGTAGAAAACAATTAAAAGAAGTCTCCGTCTGGTCAGACGGAGAGGAACCTTAGGAGCTCAATAGCATCCGTTGGGAAGAAGAGAAAGAAGCCTCGTTACTTGCCCCCCTGCTCTCTAAGCGGTGGGCGATAGTTCTGTCTAAATACTATATATGATGCGCTAGGGCTATATACCAAGGCTAAAAAATATAAAAATTGCGACCCCTATTAGCTCCCCTAAATGCTCCTTGAATGGATGTGTGCAATCTACCCTAGTTTATACTTCCCTTTCGAACTTGCTAACCGCTATAGCGAGCAAGTTCGCTACCTATAGCCGTATAGCGTTATCCTTATTGTTGAGCCCGTCTCTATGCCCGTTCCTCTTTTGAAATCCCCTTGCGTTGCTATAGCTAGCTACATTGGGCTTTCTTATAGCGGGCTAGCTCCCGAGACCTCTATGCTGTGATTTCCTTGTCGAGCGCGTCCTACCTATAGTACTACGGGGCGTACTCTGGTGGCAGGTGTATATTAGGTGGATCTTGTTGGTATTCGTATATTGGCAGCCGCGTCTAGTTGCTTGATGACAGGGCTGGTAAGGAGGGCGGCTTACCGTCTATTTGGCAGGTCGCATTGGACGATAGTGGGGCGGTTATCCGGCTTCGTTTCCGTAGTCGTGTCAACGTTGGTTCGGGCTGTAGAACGCTTACTATAGTACCTTGGGGAGCCGAAGCATTGGCTTGGGCTACCTTAGAGGCATCGTTAGTCTATATTCCATCTGTCTTGTTGATACTGAAGCGAGCCTCCTTGGCTTCCTCTGGGAGTGGCGTTGTAGGCCGTTTAGTGATTCTCGTCAGACTAGATAGAGGGATCTATGGGTGTAGCTAGGCGGGTGGTTGGAAGGGTTGTACCGTTACCTAGGCGCGATGTTTCAGTCTGGGCGCTTAGAGTGACTCTCTAGGCGGGTTGCCTAGGGCTTGCTAAACGAATCCTAGCTAATGCTAGGCTATCGCTCGCTTCGCTCTTAGAACGCCTCTAATGCTAGTATAAAGGTGCCTATTCTTCTAGTTCTTCGATTAATAGAGGGTAGTCCCTTAATGCATCTCTTGGAAGAAGAATCGAGCGAACTTAGCAATCTATAGACTATACTCCTATCCTCCTAGTTGCTCTAGGTATATAGGAAAGTGCAGCCTTAGGTTAGATAGCGTTGGGATGTTGGCTGACCCTGCAATTACAACCTATATATGCTAGACAATCTTATAATTCTACTTATCGTTCTTTAGAAGGGAGTTAAAATAGTAAATCTAGGCTACTGCCTGGTTATAGATAGCTAGAGCCTAGTGATTGCTGTTGATGTGCACTCTAAAGATCTAAAACCTCCTTTTAGCTATCGCCTGCCGCTCCGCTAGGCAGGTGATTGGATCTGCTAGTTGTCTAGATATAGTGATACCTTCTAGGTAGAGCTATATATAGTATTTGTAGGGCGCTAGAAAAAATCTAAATAAATGATTGAAAGTACTACTATTAAAACTACTCCTTCTATATAATGAATCCTTCTATATTGTAGAGGCTTATAGTAATGTCGTGCTAGGCGACTCTAAAGTACTTTCCGTCTTGCCCTCTAGGACTGTGGTATAGTGGGAAGAGGTAGTTAGCAATACGAGGGTTCTATAACATCCGCTAGCTAGCAATCTAGTCTAGCCTTCGTCTAGTTAGATTGGGCGGGTAGTTGATGTAGCTGTAGGAAAGGTAGAAAAGCTTAGTGTTGTTGTATGGGAAGTTCCTAACCTCTAGGCCTAGGTGTTGTGCTATAAGTAGCTAACGCCTAACTGCTAGGGAGTTGGCATATCTTTTTAGCTAGGGTCCTGCTAGGCTATCCTTAGTAGGTGGTAGCGCTACTACTTGTTGTTACTAGGCTTGAAGGCGTAAGATCTAGTTGCTATAGGAAGCTAACTAAAGGATTCTATTAAGCTATAGCTTAGCTAGGAGCTTTATAAAAAGGCTAGTATTACTTCTAGGGTGCTCTATTATAATAATTGTCCAAGCTCTTTATATAGCTAGAGGGAGAGTATAAAAAGAAAGTAGAAAATTGGTGCTAAAGTGGTTATTACTAGAAAAGTTGTAGTTAGGTGTAGTTAGCTAGGAGATTATAGCTTGCATAGGTATAGAGGGAAGGAGCGTTTGTATATGCGTTGCTAGCATTAGATGGAAAACCCTTCCTTTATTTCTTCTCCTATTAGCTTTCTCTTTTCTCTATAGCACTATTCTTCCCCTTCTCCTTAATAGTATATAAGGTAGTAGCTTTAGTAAAGTTTACTACTTCCCTTTTAAATTTAGTATAAGCTTCTACTAACGAATTTGCAACTTAAAAGCTATAATAGCTTCTCTTAAACGCTAGATATAGATAGACTCTTCTTAGGAGGAGGTTGAGGTCGATCCGTAGTTGCAACCACTATAGTCGGTTATCACTAGCCGGCTAGTAGACCTTACTCTCACGTTCGACAAGCGATTTACAGCTCTATGGAAGTTCGTCTAGGTTACGCGGCCTAGGAAGGATAGCGACGTGCCTATACCGGATGGTTGTAAGGAGGTAGAGGTTATGCAGCCGAGGCACTACAACTTCCTCTAGTACTTAATGATCTTCCCTATACTGCGCCCCAGGAAGCTAAACGCTCTATACTTGCAGTGGGAGCTGCTATTAGATATAGCTTAGCTCGAGCAGATGTAGCTTAAACTTAACTTAGCTAAGGAGTATCTAACTTAGTTTCGCTAATGCTATAATGCCCTTGCTCGATAGCTGTAGCCTATGTTTGTTGAGTGGTATAATAGGACGTATCTTGGCTACTAGATTAGTGACCTCTGCTACTAAAGGTCCTGCGTACTAGGCTTATTTGTATAGGCGTTTGGTGATAGGTGAGCATGTCTCTCTATCTAGTTAGACGTAAAGCTAACTAGAAAATAGTAACCCGATTCTTTGCTAGTGCTGCAACGAGATATACTACCAGTTTACTATAGCGATACTCGACTTAGAAATAGGGTAAGTTGAGAAGGTTAATGTAATATAGCTGTTTTATAGCTACATCTCGCTAGGTCCGATTATGAACTTGCACTGTGGTAACTGCTGCTAGACTGAGAAGGGTTGTGACTAGGAGCGTGTAGTGGAGAGTAGTAACCCGAAGGATCCCTATCCTCTTGCCGCTATCTAGAAGCCGTTTGATATATCTAAGCTAGCGCTACTGGTTCAGCTAGCTAGATAGGTGAAGGGGGCGCCACTTCGATTTAACTTAGATTAGGAGGTTATAGCTTAAGAGGAGCTATATAAGGCCTCCTGGAATTGAAAGTTGTAACTACATTAGGTAGTTATTGCTAAACAAGGTTAAATAAAAACAATAGAAAAGAAAAGAAAAAAAATTAACCTTTAGGGGTCTAAAAAGGATTACTATGCTCCTAAAGGCTTGCCTTTTGGGATCTCGACTATGCCTCTAATCTTGTCTCTAGCTTCCACTTCTCTTTCGAGTTCGACCTAGTCTATCTAACTAGATGGAGAGTCGCGTTGGATATTAGTTGGCTAGGCGTACCCTGTTTCTAAGCTCCTTAAAACTATTGATTGCCCTTCTAGAGGATGAAGGTCTAGCGTTCTTTGAGGTTTAAAGGGTCCTTCGTCTAACTAGATAGAGGAGATAGATCTAGTGAGCTGCTATGTCTTAGAGAAGTTGGTGGCTATAGCTCTTTTATAGTTGGTAACGCTATAGTATAGTTGAGAGGGAGCTAAGTGAAACTCTAGTTATAGATAAGACTGAGGTCTAGGCGGTAGTCTCGTCTATATGTAGCTTTGAATTCTTTACATTATGTAGTATATAGCTTCCAACTATCTAGATAAGGGAGCAGGGATGCGTAAGCTCTAACAAGATAGAACATCTTGCCCTACTCTTAAGCTATATTGGCATTGATAGCGTGAATCTAAATAAACTTGTAATCCCCTCTCGGCTGTTTTCACTTATCCCTAAGAACCTATTGAAGCCCGGTCCTATAGTAGAGGCCATTGATATAGTCTTCCACCGTGGAGCGGCAGCTTATAAGAAGATAGTCCTTGCTGCTATAGTAATAGCAACTAGAGTGGCGGATATGTTGCTTAAAACCTACTCTATAGTATTGACTTAGTTGTGCCGATGTCCCTGCTAAAGGAGGTGTAGTGGATTCCTTAAGGGGTCTAAAGAATGGAAGGTTGGTAGGCGGTACTACTAGGTCTGCCATGTAGTGAAGATGTCGATAGTAGAAGTTGGGGTTCTACAAGGCTAATAAGATCCCTCTTAGGTAATCCTCTATCTAGTTAGACTAAGACCTCGCTCTTATAATAGTAGTGAGCCCCTAAGCCTACGTATACCCAAGTTGACCCTAGAGGTTCTCGTATAACCTCTAAGCGAAGGTTAGTATATAGTGTAATCGTATCGCCAAGCTTAATAGCGCTATAGTAGTAAAGACAACTATATCTAAAAGCAGATGAAGATAGCTAGTAAAGACCTTGCTTCTAGACCTTAAAACGGCGAGTACTAAAGTCTATGTAATCTAGACTTCTAAACTAGTCTAACTATTAGGGTTAAGGTTCTAATGCCCTACTCTTACCGTTATAGCCGAGAACTAGGGCTCTAGGTTAGTCGTTATGTAACTAGATAGAGGGAAGTTGTATTACTGTAATCCCTATCGCCTTGCTTTAGTAATAGTTGTCCTTTTCCACGCTTGATTTAGCTTTTCTACTAGAAATGATAGTGATTTCGTTAATCCCAAGCTTGCATCTAGCTAGGAGACTAGTATGATTATACTATGCCTTAGCCTCTACCTTAGCGTTTAGTAGTGTTAAATAGTATAGTGTTCTAAGCTTATATTTAGCTAGGATATTGTTATTAATTTTATCGATCCTAAACTCGCATCTAGCTAGGAGACTTTTATTATTATTAATAGTAATCTTAGACTTATATCCGGTTGTCGATTTATATAATATCCTATACTTGCATCTAGCTAGAAGAATAGTGTTCTTTTTGTTAAACCCGAGCTTATACCTAGCTAGGGTTTTATTAAAGATAATAGTGATCTTAGACTTATACCTAGTCGTCGATCTATATAATGTTCTAAGCTTGCATCTAGCTAGAATATTATTGTTAACGATGTTCTAAGACTCGCACCTAGCCTCGAACGATCGCGCCCTCTACGAAGGGTCTTGATATTAGGTTCTGCAGTCTAGTTTAGACCTAGAGCTATGCTCCGCCCCAATTAAGCCTCCATTTAAACTAGTAGTCGAACTCTCAATATACTAAACTACCCTTAATAGGATGGGTTATATAACGTATAGAAGGAGTGAGCTGTCTAGATAGACGAATGGATAAACGTAGCTATAGTGCCTTAATAGGCCTATAGAAAACAATTAAAAGAAGTCTCTGTCTAGTTAGACGGAGAGGAACCTTAGAAGCTTAATAGTATCCGTTAGGAAGAAGAGAAAGAAGCCTCGTTGCTTGCCCCCCTGCTCTCTAAGTGGTAGGCGATAGTTCTATCTAAATACTATACATAATGCGCTAGGGCCACATGCCAAGGCTGAAAAACATAAAAATTGCAACCCCTGTCAGCTCCCCTGAATGCTCCCTGAATGGATGTGTGCAATCTACCTTAGTTCAATAGCTAGGCCTCGAAGTTGGCGAGCTGTTTATTAAGATAGAGGTCGAGTAGTGGAACCTAGGCCTCGGTTTCTAGGCACCTTATAGGAGCCGATTTATAGGCCCCGACCACTATATGAAGGCTCCTATTCTAGGCCTTTAAAAGGGTCTTTGCTAGCCCCCTTAGCTTCTTAGCCCCCTCTAAGGGGGTTAGCTAGTAGTAGCTAGAGGCCTTGTAGGCTATAGCACTGCGAATGCACTTAGTATAGACCTCCTAGGCCTAGGCAAGGCTTGGGCTCTAGGTCTTAGCTACAATCCTCGATAGGGCATAGTCTTAGGTCCTTAGCTTTCTTTCCACTACCTAGTAGTAGGCCTTTTAAGATAGCTTCTAGTCTAGCTAGACTTCAAGGAACTAGGCCGAGCCTACTAGCTTAACTATACTATAGCTCCTACTACCCCCTAGGTGGGCAAGGGTTATAGGGTTCTGCTACTACCTTTAGCCCTTATTAAAGTAGATTAGTTTATACTTTTTAGCTATAAAGGCTATCCCCTAAGTACTAGCCCACTATAGGCAGGTCTTCTAGGCCTTTTCTAGTTGCTTGGTATTAGCCGTTAAGTGCTTTCCAAACACTATTAGGTTTATTATCGTTAGCAAAGCCTACTATGCTAACTAGTGGGTAGGCTTGCTTTAGAGCTATATATAGGAAGGCTATATATAGGATAAAGAGCACTAGTGATAGCGAGGAGCCCTATAGGACCCCTGTAGCTACTAGGATATCCCTCGTTTACTAGCTATCGAAGTAAAGGATCGCTACCCTATTGCTTAACTAAGCCTTTATCTAGACTACTACCCACTATGGGAAACCCTGCTCCTATACGGTGGCTAGTAGCTAGGTGTGGTTAACTATATTAAAGGCCTCTAAAATATCTAGCTATAGAAGGCTAGCTGCCGCCCTCTATCTCTAAGCTTCCTAGACTTAGGTTACTACTAGCTATACCGCTAGCTCGGTTAACTAGTGCTCTCTATTGCCTATCTACTTGGCTAGCAGTAGGCTATAGGCCTCTATAGCCCTTATAACCCTTTTAGCTACTAGGGCCTCTATAACCTTCTCGATTATTAGTAGGAGAGCTATAGGCCTATAGCCTCTAGGGGTCTAGTAGGTCTTAGAGGTCTTTCTAGGCTTCTAGAGGACCACTGTCTTAGCCCTCTTAAACCTGCCTAGGAACTACCTAAGCCGAAAGCAAGCCTCTATAAGCACTGCTAGCACCTTGAATAGTGGCTTGCTATAGGCCTTTAGTAGGCTAGTGGGTAGGGAGTCCTCGCTAGGGGCTTTCTAAGGGCTAATCTTCGAGAGGGTAGCTGCGATATCCCTTATAGTAACCTTTTCCTCTATATCAAACCTTAGCTCCTACTATTCTAGTAGGTCTAGGTCCTATATATCGTTAAGGTTAGCTGCTAGGCTAGGGAAGAACCTCCCTGCTAAGGCCTTAGCTTTGGCTTAGTGGGTAGAGAGGTTAGGGCTTCTCGGTAGCCCTATAAGGGTGGGTAGCTTCGAGGGGTTAGGGGGGTTAAAGCTTCTATAGCGGGCCTATCGTTCGAGAGCCTAAAGCAGCTCTAGGTAGTTAGTAGCCTTCTATACTATAGTCCTCTAGGCCTTAGTCTTCTCTCTACTAATAGTAGCTGCTAAGGCTTATAGGCATTTATTTAGCTCCTCCTTGCTCTACTCTATCGAGACTGCCTTATACTCCCTTTCGGCTTCTTTAGCCTCTCTTCGAGCCTCCTAGACTTCCACTAACCACTAAGGGGATCCTTTCCCTCTATTAGCCTTCTTCTAAGGGGTGGCGGCCTTGGCTACCCTCTAGAGCTCTTCGATTAGTTAGTTAAAAGCTTCTTCAAGGCCCTCTATGCCCTATATCTAGGCTTTAAGGCCCTGTAGCCTAGTGTCTTCTAGCCCTAGTTTTAGTGGGATGAGGGTAGCCTCGGCCTCGACCCGACCCCTCTCTATTATCTTCTAGTTCTAGCCTTCTAGCTAGGTTTATTATAGTAGGGGCCTGCCTAAGTAGACTTTAAGGACCTATAGATAGTGGTCTAACTTCCCCTTATAGTCTAGGCTATAGTAGGTTGTTAGAAGGCCTATTGTTATCTAAAAGTGGTCGATAGTTGAAGTTTAGCCTTGTTAGCTTCCTTGTAGAGCCCTAGTTATAGTGCTAGCTAGGGTTTAGAGATCAAGGTCCTACTATAATGCAAGCTCTAGTAGAGCCTTAGCCTTCCTCTAGTACCAGCTATACTGGTCCTAATGTGAGTAGTAGAGGTTAAAGTCCCTAGCTAGCACTATCGGGTAGGCTAGGGCTTGCCGCGCTAGGAGGCTCTATAGGAGGGTCCTATCCTCTAGGTAGTTGTAGATAGACTATAGCTCTAGTCTACTATCCTTAAGCACTGGGAACTAGACCTTATAGTAGTCTCTTATAGCCTTGTATTTCTACTACTCTAATTTGAACTTCCAGCTAATGAATATAGCTGCCCGGCCCTCGCGAGAGTGGTCTAGATAGTATTTCGAGCTTCTAGAGCAGTAGGTCGACTTGGTATATCTATTAATCCAAGGCTTCTATACTATTAAAAGGTTATGTTAGGCCTTCTCTAGTAGGGCCTTTAGCGCTTACTTATTGCCTTTAGTGTTCTAGAGTAGGATACTAATTTTCATTAGCTATTGTAATATCTTTCTCTAGCTAGGCCTATTTAATAGGTTAGGCCTATTTGGCCTGCTAGGTTGGCTATGTAGGTTGGGCTAGTAGTGTGGGGTAGGCTAGCTAGGGTATAGGGTAGCCTAGCTAGGTTAGCCTTTAGAGGACCCCTAGGCCTAGGCTAATCTAGCTCTGGGAGTGGTCTCTGCCTGCTACTAAAATCAATATTGGCTAGCCTTTAGCTAGTTGAGGCCTCTTTGCCTCTACCCTCTAAAACCCTTCTTCGTTCTCCTATAGGTAGGCCTTTGCAAAAGTAAATATAGGCCCTGCCTAGCTTGCTATAGCGGCTATAGTGGCTGTGGTAGCTATAGTGGCTATAGAGGCTACTGCTAGCTCTAGCTTGAACGCTCTTAGCTAGTATTGGTAGGCCTCTCTAGCCTAGCTCTTAGCTTTAATCCTGCCTAGGTACTCCTTAGCCTAGGCAGTATGGGCACCCTCGTAGTAGGGGCATATATAGGGCATCTAGCCCCCTTAGGTAGGGTAGAGGGCCTCTCTAGCCTTCTCGCCCTCCCCGTGGGCCTTAGTGCCACACCTTCTATATAGGGCCTCCTTCTAGCAATGCCTCTATATATGCCTCTACTTCTAGTACTTAAAGTACTGCTTTAGCTCTAACGCAGCCTAGTATAGCTCGTAGTCTAGTAGCTAGGCCCTCTAAACTATCCCTTGTTTAGGCCTTCTAGACCTCTATCTAGCTCTCTAGGGTTACTAGTATAGTAGCCCTAGTAAACTCTAGGCGTTTTAGAAGCTAGAACTTAGCTTTGTCTACTATCTAGAGGCCTATTTTAGTGCTAAAAGCCTTCTCTATAACCCTCTATATCTTGGCTTTCTATAGGCCTTTAATAAGAACTATATAGGTCCTATAAGCTTCCTTAGCCTAGTCCTTTAAGGCCTATTGAATCTACTAGGTATTCTAAGCTAGCTACTCCTTAGTAGCTAGGTCGCTAAACGTAACTACTATATCCTTGCTTAGTAGCTTCTAGGCTATAATAGCTTCTTTCTTAGCCGAGGCTTAGTTAATAGCTTAAATAGTCTTAATAGGGGTCCGCTTAGCTAGTTTAGCTAGTATATTAGCTCCTTAGATTAGGGTCTCTTAGTTAATTCTCTAGAGAGTAGTCTTCATTAGATAGCTTGCTAGGGCTATGCTTAGGCTACTAGTAGCTTCTATAGCCACTATAGCCTATATCTAGGTCTAGGTTAGGCCTTAGGTAAGGCCTATAGCGACTCGAATCGCTTCTATAACTACCTTCTATAGGTGGGTTATAGTAACGGTTTCCAGGCTTCCTACTACTTCGCATCCCTAGTCTAGAGCCTTGAATAGGCCCTATACCTCCTTTGCTAGGCCCTAGGCTATGCCCTATTGCCCTATCGGCACTAGGGCAACTAGGCTGTCGAGGAGGCCCCGTAGCGCCGTAGTGCTAGGCCCCTAGCCCTCTCTAGGGCTCTCTGTGGTCTTGGGTAGGTGCTGGGGTGTATGGTTGTGGGTAGGGGGGGGCTCTGTGCCCCCTATTGTTATACCCATCATAGGGGGTAGTTGTGGGCTATCGTTGCTTTAGGGGGTGGCTTAGTGGCTATAGTGACTAGTAGAGTTCTATATCGAGCCTAGTACTAGGCTTGGCACTAGGCTTAGCACTAGGCTTAGCACTGGAAAAGTTTGCTAGTCGGTCCCTTAGCGGCTCTATCCTTCGCATACACCTACGGCAGCTGCGCGGCGGGCTGCGCGCAGTTGCAACCAGGGTAGTTAGATAGGGCTTTTCGAAGGCTTTCGAACGCAGGTGGTTTCATAGGTTTTAGCGCGGGGATCGCCCCTAGGGGGGGGTGCGGTTTTTCGAGAAAAGTTTTTTTTAATACTACTAATATACTTAAGGTCTTATAGAGTAATATTACTATATAGGAAGTGAAAATGGTAAGTAAGGTTATTACTAACTATTCTATAGTATAAGCATTTAAAATTAATAAAGGCTTTAGTGTAGTATAATCTATTAACACTAAAATTAATATATATAGGTTCCTTATCTATAGTCTTCTTAGCCTTTTTCTATACTTTCCTTACTTTAGTATACTCCTAGTAACGTCTTCTATTAGAAGCTACTCTTTTAACTCTTTAGTATTACTTTCTATTTAGTTAGATATATCTAAGTCTAACCCTATTATATTCTTAATTATAGGTAGCTTAGAGCGCGATTTTTTAGCTTAAGCTCTAGTATCTAGGTGCCTAGCTAGGAGAAAGGGGTATCTATTACTCTAATATCCCTTTCTTCTACATTTAATATAGAGGCCTTTCTTCTAGCGCCTATAGATCTCGTCTTTACTAACCTACTTAGCTTGCTTACTAGCTAGTTTCTTATTCTATTTCTAAATAGCTCTATTAGCCTTAGTTAGCTTCTAGTCTATTATATTAATAAGGGGAGATAGAGTTCTTACTCTCAAAGTAGTCTCCCTCTAGATAGGGCGCTATAGAGCCTCCTTCTAAGTAGGGTACTATAGAGCCTTCTTTTATATAAGACGCTAGAGAGCTGATTTATAGGTCTCTATCCTTTTACAACGTTTCTAGTCAAGGTTAGTACCTAACTACTAGAGATCCTAAATATAATTAAGGTATTCTAAAAGTATACTTTGTTAACTAAGTTAGAGGTCTATTATATCTTTATTTAGATATTACTCTAGGTAGTTAATTTGCACTTTATCTAGCTAGATAGCGCTACTACTATTCGCTAGCTCCCTTTCAAACTTAGATAGGAAAGATATAAAACTCTTCTAGTCTCTTTAATAGAGATATATAAGCTAGCCTAAAGTACTCTACTTCTAGTTAAGGTTATTATAATAGGACTTTAAGTACCTAAGGAATTTAGCTAGATTATATACTAAGGTGGTCCCTCCTTGCTACGCGAATGTAGTAGCTATAGAGCAAGCTCCCTTCTTAAATTAGGAGAAAATATAAGCGAACTAGTCCTTATAGACGCTAATAGCTAGACTATCTATTTAGAGCTTGTATTCTATTTTCAAGTACTAAGAGGGGAACTTCTTCCTATTGCTATTAAACTATAGTAGATCTAGCAAAGTAGCCTTCTTCTTCGTCTAGATAGAGGGAGGAGCATTGAGTCTTTTTATCGTTTCTTGGACTAATAGAGTTGTTACTAGTATAGATTTGTCCTATAGGGTGGCGATGTTACCCTATAGTGCTTCGATCTGCTAGCGGGTCGCCTCCCTTTCTTTAGCCTGTTTAGCCTATATATCGTTGATCTGGCCTAACATCTAGGCCATTATATGCTAGAGCTGCTGCGCCTCACTCTGAGGGCGAGCGCTAGTGTCGATATCTATAGCGGACATTCTTCCAAAACGCTACTATATTCGTGGCCATCGTCTGGCTAGAGGGACGGGCTCGCATGTTCCGAGACGCTACTGTATTCGTGACTAGCTTCGTCTAGCTAGAGAGACGGGCTTGTATATGCAATGTCTACCTTCATTTAGCGACGTGCTTCGCTTAACTAGTTGTAGGTGCCAGTATCTTACGAACCTAGTATATCCTAGTTGTACCTAGCTACTTAGCTCCCTTCGGCTTAAGATCGTTGCTTCGCGGTATTATAGTTAGGAATATAGGATTCGATAGCAACCTCCTTATAGGAAGTTCGCTCTTCGCTTAGCTAGCTCTATAGCGGCTAGCAGTCTTATAGAAAACCGATAGTAGTTATAAGGACTGCTCTTTGCTTAGCTAGCTTAGAGACTAGTGCTATTGCGAAAACTAATAGTAGTTATGAGGACCGCTCTTCACTTAGCTAGCTCGGAGACTAGTACTTTTGTAGAACCTAAAAGAGGCTTTATTACCCTAATGATGGTAATAAGGATAGAAGTCTCTATCTAGTTAGACGGAGTTAAACATTTCCTTATTAATTAATAATAGAGAAAGGAAGTTTAGAATAATGTAATGGTCCTAATAAGTGTATTATAACTAGCTAGTAACGACTTTATAAGTATTCTAAACTTAAGAAAGAAAGGAAAGAAAAGAGGAGAGCAACCCATCTATAGTATCCTCTATATAGTTAGAGCAGTATCCCTCCTTCTAAGTTAGAATACATTTAGTATAACGTTAGGTTATTGAGATTGGATGGTTGTGTCTGCTTGGCCGAGTGTGCCCGAGGCTGTCAATAGGGCCTAGCCCGTTATACGGAGAGCTAAAAAGAACATGCGTGCAGCTTAGAGGATTACTTACTCTACAAGCTACAATGGATCTACTAGGCCCGGGAGCTGTAGGTGGGGAGGGAGTATAGGAAATATAGCAGGATAGTAGTAGTGCAGGGGGGGTCCATACGAGGGTTCAGTCCTATAGTATATACAGCAAGCCTAGCTATAATGCCTGTATGTGCTAGGAGGTTGTAGAAGGGTCTAATTTAGCTGTTTCTGATGTAATTGTAGTTAGTTAATGGTTCTAGTGTATTGCAATTCCGGATTGTTGTTATAGAGTAGTGGAGAGTGTCTCGCTCGCTTATCTATCTCGCTCGCTTATCAAATACGTTAGTAAATTGGTAACAACTTCGTTTATTACGCTATAGTAAGTCTATTGTAGCTATAGCTAGTCGATCTAAGTTCTAATGATATATATTTAAGCAACCTATTCCCTAACGCAACTCTAGTGTAGTTAGCGGATATACTACTTCTTCTAACGTATTTAATAAGCGAGTGGCCTAGATAAGCAAGTAGCCTACATTAAAATCTATATATAACCCTGAGAATACAAGCTCGTCCAACTTACGAGATATTAATAGAAATCTCTATAACTTCGAAATTAGCTCATTTAGTATATAGTAGATTGGTAACAACTTCGTTTATTACGCTACGATAAGTCTATTATAGCTATAGCTAGTCAATCTAAGTTCTAACAATATATATTTAAGCAACCTATTCCCTAACGCAACCCTAGTATAGTTAGCGAATATACTACTTCTTCTATTTCATTATCAAGCATTAAAAAAGCAACCTTTAGAATTTTAAAGACTTCTATTAACATCTCGATAAGTTGGACGAGCTTGTGTTTTCAGGGTTATATATAGATTTTGACGTAGGCCATTCGCTTGTCTAGGCCACTCGCTTATCAAATACGTTACACTACAATAAAAGTCGGAAAATAGAAATGAAAAACGGAGTAACGTATGTTATATACAAGTGACCCATATAAGCGAGTGACCTACATCAAAACCTATACATAACCCTAGAAACAAAAGCTTATCAAAGTCACTAAACTTAAATAGAATTTTCTATAACTTTTAGATTAGCTTTTTAACTTCTTATAAATGGAGTCACTACTATATTTATTATGCTTAAGGGTGTAGGTTAAGGTGGTGGTCTAGTATATGTGAACTCTTACTATAGGAGCCAAAGCAAACCATTCTCTAACGGAATACAGATCAGATAGCAAGTACCGATGCTCCATTTCAATATCGAGTAACATGAAAGATACAACCTTCAAATTTAGAAAGAGTTTTATTCAAGTATAGTGACTTTGACAAGCTTCTGTTTCCAGGGTTATATATAGGTTTTGACGTGGGTCACTCGCTTATATGGGTCACTCGCATATAAAATACGTTAATAAAAACTAAACGCAAAAATAGGTAAAGAAGACCGCCCCCGAACGTCCATCTCCATTTTCGACGCCCATCAAGCGCATCCTCGTCCTTCCCAACACCCTGTTCTGCTAATATCGCGTGGTTGTAGGCACAGTACGGCTATTGGCAGCGTACCAACTTTTTTCCTCACAAGTCCATAACCATCCGCCACGCCTCTGCAGGTTCAAGACCCTTCAGGGCTTCAAACTGGTCTAGTGCTTTGGCCTTGCGTCTCGCGACGTTTGTCTTCGTGATCTTGTGGTCGGTCAGCATCGTGCCTTTGCCATCTGCGTGAGTTATCTCGGCGGTGATGGAACGGTCGGTTCGCATAATTTCGATCTCATTCAATGCGACGGCGCCGTGTGCCGCGGTGACTGGCGCTGATGAGAGAGGAAGCAGCCGTGATGGTTAGCATCTCTGTAGATGTGCGAGAGAACACATCTGAGAAACAAGTAAATAAAGGCGTACTATTTTCATAGCTGTCATTCTCGACTCTGGCAGGTTCCGAGACTGCGGGCGTGACTACAATGAAGGGGAAGTCGCGGCTGGGTCCAATCTGATATTCCACCGCGGCCTCATGCGGGAATAGCCGAGCAAGTGAGATTGTGTTGGCCAGATCAGGCTCGAATAAGAGATACTGCAGCTTCTTGAACATTGTATACTCGGTGAGGAGGAAGACGTCCTTGGGCGCGACGTTGTGGCGGCCAGCAATATGCGTGCGAAGATGGAAGACGGTGGCGTTCGGACTGAGGCTCAGCTTCTCCTTCTCGCCGGTGGGTCCTGTGGATCAGTTTATGCCATCGACCACGTCAGCTAACTTTCCTTCGACATTTTCCCTAGTCATACCAAATGGATTCGAGTCTTATGGGGTGCGTACTGGGGGGGAGGGAGGGGGGAGAGGGGGGCGGAAGCAGCCTTACCGCGGATACGAAGCTGAAACGAATTTGTGAAGCCCGTTGCCTGGTGCGGATCACGGGCGATGTCCAACCACAAGGGACGTACGTGTTCTTCGGGACGCTCAAGTGTGCTCGCCAACTCCTGGCTACTGGCGTCCTTCTCCCCGAGCATGAGCTGTCTGTTCTTCCCGTGGCTGCCCCTTCCACCTTGTTCCTCCGCACGGACGCCGCTCGTGGTGTTGCCCTTCACCGGCTCCTTGGCGTTGGCGTTGGCCGATAGGTTTTGCCTCAGCTGGAGTCGCAATATAAGGCTCGGGTTCGCCAGTCTGACATCATGAGCATGCAAATGCTCTTTTATGACGTCAAGAGAAGTGTGAATTGGAACGACACTGGCTTCCCCAAAAGCATCTGTCGACACAACGTGGCCGTACACTTCGCCAGTCAGTGGATTCACGGCCCATGACCCTGAATCCCCCGGCAACAGCTCTGTGTTTGCGTCAGTACATGGTACTTGGACCAGGACTTAAGCGGCACACAAAGGCACTCACCGGCACCCGGGTCAGGGAAGAAGTCAAACACATCTACAAATTCTGCGTCCTGAGACAGTATGAGAGCGGAACAGCTCGATGATATTTGGCCGTGTTGGGGACCACGGCTGGTCAGCAACACTGCGGCACAGTTAGTCTGGAACGAGTCCTTCTGGCGAGCCGATGCGTAGAGGTCCAGGCCTGCGGATGGCATAGTATTCGTCCCGGCCATGGATTGTCCGTCAGTCTTCGCCTTCAGTTCAACATCAGATACGCGTAGTTGATTAGGAAGCAGTCCTACGCGTCCCAAATCAATGAGCGCCAAGTCTCCTTTTCTAAACAGTCCGGGATCGGTGATAGTGCCGAGGTTCTTGCTTTCGCTGACCAGGACGTCGTTCTCTTCGACGTTTTGGTTTATCGAAACCGTGGTGCTTGCATCAAGCAGAGGCTGACTGAGCTCTCCGCTGTCCGAGTCCGAGTTCGAGTCATCCACATTCGGATCCGACATGGGCGGGGTAACGAGAGCAACGGCGGGATGCGCGGCGGTGAATCCGTACAAAACTGCGCCATTGTCTGTCATAACGGAGATCAGGCCGCCGAATGTGGCTCTCCGATGAGCATCGCCATTGCTGATGAGGATGGGCATGCCGCACAACGTCGTTCTCGACTCCCAAAGGCCCGAGACATCAAGCGTTACAGCGCCCCCGAGAGTGAGCAACTTGCCGCCTATGACCTCGACCATGAAGTCCCGTGATCTCAAGTCGTCGAGTACGTACTCCTGAGCAAAGAACCGCTGGACCTTCTTAACGATGTCTCGGTCGCACTGAACGACGACGTACAGCTTCGCTGTATCTGCACACTCCCCTAGATACTTCAGCTTCATGGAGATGTTCCGAGATTTCGTCTTGGCGACTGCGTCGAGGAGACTTTGTGCATGCAGTATCTTGAGGTCATCGAAGCGGCTTTGGGCTTCGATTGGAATCGTCATGAGAACGGGCTTCAGCGTCGGTTTGTGTTTTAGCTTCCCACGAATCGTGGTTATGCGTGGTGTAGCCACGGACGATCCGTACCCCGAGTCCACTTCGGAGGAGCGAGACAATGGGTCTGGTCGGGACTCGATCGGGTCCAAAACGGCCGGACAGGCAGAATGCCGATGCTCCTGAGGCGTATGGGGATCACTTTCAATATTGCCCGGTGAGGGGCTCGGTGTTGTGGCAGGTCTGGCATCAGTCTCTGCCTGCGTTTCTAACATTGGCAACAACAGCCTAGTAAAATGGAAGCCGAACTTCTGCATAAACTTGTAGACTGTCCGCGTCGAGTTGGTGGACCCCTCTATAACGTCCGTCATTTTCGTAGTTCTAGAGACCCTGAGAACAAAGCCCCGGAATTCTGGCGATGGCGATCGGGGCAGCTGGCTCTCGTATAAACGGGTGACGAGAGAATCGTTTTAGGGGATCTTTTCTATCAAGGGGGGGAAGCGGGGGCGGGGTTTGCAAGCGGCCTTACCAAGGCATTTGATTGGGCTCGCTCGGCCCATGGTTGGTGACACAGAGGTGTACTGTAGCCAAGGCCCTAGCCCGTTCGATCCGGACACTGAAGCCTCGAGCATGCCGGGCGTCGGCACTATTACCGCCCCGCTATATTCACGAGCTAGCGTCCTGCATTCGAACCTAGGTGGCTCGATTTGTGAGACGTGAATATCAAGTTGCTTAAAGCTACTTATCTAGATAACGGATAGGTCTCTTTAACTATCTTAACTATATCGCATCAAAGATATACTATAACGACTTAGTCTTATAGCTGAAATCGATAACTAACTGCCTATTATTAGTAACTATGCGACTTAGCGAGAGCAATAGTAGTGTATTGCCCTAGCTTAGATGCGCGCTCTAGTCTTAAAAGCTCTGCACAAACTACTAGGCTAACTCATTCTATACTAATGCGACTTGCCTAGCGTATAACACTAGACGATTACAACGGTTCTATTAGTTCTACTAGACTATTGTATCTAGATATAAGGACAATATAGCCCGCTCTAAAGATATAGTATTCTATATATATTAGGACCTTTTCTAGGCGGTTATTTACTTATACTAGAATCTAGACGAGACTAAGCACGAGTTTAGTGAGCTACTAACGAAGAACTATTTAAACGCTAGCGATATATCGAAGGCTACTAACTTAGCTATAAAGGTTCTTACTATAATCGATTGCTCGACCTCCTATCTCTCTATAGACCAACTAGAAAAGGGCAACTTTAGACTATACTAGAAGGGCGACTCTACCTTTAGTAAGTACTTACAGGACCTATTCCCTACTAAGAACTACCTAATATTTAGCTATCTAGATAGCGAGGCCTATATTAATATTAAAGGCGAGCTCCTTAGAAGGAAGCTAAAGAAGCACCTAAATCTAACCTTTTATCTAACACACGATATCTAGAATCATCTAAGGTTGGATAGGAGGAGCAATACCCTTGAGATCTACTATTATACGTCTTTTATAAAGGAGCAGTTAAAAGTAACTAACTAAAATAGCACTATATACATCTCTAAGCTTTCCTAGCTTAGGGCAAATCTATAAGCCTATATATATAGGGAGCGCACTTAGGAGAATGCTAATCTAGAACTTGAAATCTAGAGGCATCCTTCTATACTAACTTCTCCTTAAAGTCCTCGATTCCCTCTAAGGCATTCTTTTTCCCCTTTTGAACCGCAGATCTCGCAAACTCCTGCAGTCTCTTATAACGACCTGCTCCTTCGACCCCGATATTATCTGCTTCGAGTTCTCCTCCATCTAATAGGACAGCGAAGGAAATATAGCCTACATATATCTCGCCGACCGGCTATTAGATCTGCACAACGAACTGCTTAACCTAAGGCCGCGTAGCGGCATCTAGCGGTGGTTGGAGCGCAAGAGTGGGGCTAGATATATAATTATAGCAACGCTCATTGGAGTTGGCATTGCTATTCTCCTTAGCCTCGCGTCTTTAGCTATTAGTATATTCTAGGCCTAGGTTATATATCAAGCTTAGTAGTACCCTATTATACCTCTAAGTACTTAAGTATAAGTATAGTTTAGAATTAGGATCTGCTTTATAATAAAATAGTCGAGGCTTATTCGTTACTACTAAAGAGTTTAAATTAACCAATGCCGCAATAGATTAGAAAGAGTAGTAGAGCAATTACTTCTAACTATTGTAATTAAAATTGCCCCTAGAAGAGCATATATATAGTAGTTTAGACCTATAATATTTATCAACCCTAACTACACTCCTTCGATAGCGCTAGCTCTATAAACTTCAATGTAGCGTAATATTATTACTTAGAAATAGATCTAGTTAAAAGCTCATTTAAAGCAAGTATAGCTACTATAATAATGCTCTTACTTACTCGCCCTATCTTATATAAAGGACCTAGAAGGCATATAGGCACCAAAACTATCTATACTACTCACGACTATAGGCTAATCATTAGACTATCGCATGTAGCTAAAGCTGCTAGCAGGATTTCAGGCCGGGCACCCGCCTAGCTAAGGCTTAACTATTAGCTACATTACGTATATATATTATTATTTCCTACACCGATATGCCTGTAGGCGCGCCGGTCCTTCCACTGCTATATACAAAGGAAACCGTACCGTATAGGCCGGATGAAAACCTCTGTCCACC
>JAMAKO010000046.1:0-207153 GCA_023628555.1 Chaetomiaceae sp. R4402 | reverse complement strand
CTAGCGCTCTCGCTTAACCCCTGTTTTGGTCAGGCCAGTGCAGGGGTAATGGTCAGCTCACCTGTACCCTGGCGTGGGCCAGCGGGTCCCTTGCCTGGTTGGAGTGGAGTGGAGCGCCCTGCAAGTGAACACAGTGCGAAGCTCAGCCCTGTTTCCCGCCCTGGAGCTGTCCCATGAGCTTCCAGGTTCCATCAAACACCAGAGCACAGAACAACCCCAACCCCCTTCATCAGTTGACCCTGCGAGAATGACACACGATGGACATCGCGCGTCCCACGACAGGCTGGGAACAGCTAGGTGAACACTTTTACCGCAAGACGCAGCTGTACACCCAGATCTTTGACCAGGACTTGGACTTGGACAACTTCCTTGTTGCGGGAGCTCCCTATGGAGGAGCGGTTGGTGAGTGGGCGGATGGATGGATGGGGATGGCTGCCTGCTGTTTGCTGCATGGTCTTGGACAAACCGTAACTGACACCGGCGCAGCGCTCTACCGCGACGAGGAGAAGCTGATTGCTTTCCAAGCAACAAGGCCGTCCAAGCCGGCCATCGACATCTACAGCTGCGCCGGCAAGCTCATCCGCCGCATCAACTGGGACCAGGGCCCCATCAGGGGGCTCGGCTGGTCTGAGGACGAGAAGCTCCTTGTCGTCACCGCAGACGGCACCGTGCGCTGCTACTATGACTTGCAGGGAGAGTTCACCCAGTTCTCTCTGGGCAACGGCGCCGACGAGGCCGGCGTCCAGTCGTGCAGGTTCTATGCTCACGGCCTCGTTGCCCTGCTGAAGAATAATGCCCTGGTCTCGGTTTCGTCGTACGACGAGCCTCGTCCCAAGCTCCTAGCGCCACCTCCTGAGGGGGAAGTCCACTCATGGAATATCATCCCGCCCGCCTACACCGACTCACGCTCGGTCGAGGTGCTTCTCAGCATCAATCAGACCATCTACGTGTCGGATGCTGCGGAGTGCGAAGACCGTTTTCTGGACATTGGCCCCTTCACCCACATCGCCGTGTCGCCGAATGGCAAGTTCTGCGCGCTGTACACCGCCACGGGTCAGGCCCACGTCATCACCAGCGACTTCCAGAACCGGTTGAGCCAGCATAACTCCAAATCCAAAACTACGCCCAAGTATTTTGAGTGGTGCGGCAACGGTGCCGTCGTCATTGCATGGGAGGATGAGGTTCACCTGGTCGGCCCGAGCGGGTCATTGGCCAAGTTCTACTACGACAGCGGTCGGGTGCATATCGTTCCTGGTGAGTGAAGGTCAACCGCGCGGTGCCAGAAATTGGTGCACCTCCCCCTAACTCAAATCGCAGACTACGATGGAGTGAGGATTCTGGCCAATGACGCATGCGACTTTCTCCAAAAGGTCCCCGACGTCACAGAGGAGGTATTCCGCCTGGGTGCGGATTCACCGGCTTCCATCCTCCTAGATGCTGTTGAGCAGCTCGAAATGCAATCGCCCAAGGCGGACGACAACATCCAGCTAATCCGGCCGCAGCTGGCCGAAGCTGTCGACATCTGCGTGAGCGCGGCCGGTCAGGAGTACAGCGTGCACTGGCAGAAGCAGCTGCTCAAGGCCGCTTCTTTCGGCAAGTCGGTCCTCGACATCTACAACAGCGACGACTTTGTGGACATGTGCGAGACGCTGCGTGTCCTCAACGCCGTCCGCTTTTTTGAGATTGGCTTGCCCCTATCCTACGAGCAGTACCAGCGCCTCTCGCCATCAGGGTTGATCTCGCGGCTTCTGAACCGGCACGAGTACCTCCTGGCTATCCGGGTTGCCGGCTACTTGCGGGTCCCAACGGACAAGATCTACGTGCACTGGGCCTCGGCCAAGGTCCGGCTTGGCGCTGAAGATGACGATGCCATCTGTCGGAAGATTGTCGAGAAGCTGTCAGGAAAGCCGGGCATTTCCTTCGAGGCCATTGCGCGCGCTGCATATGACGAAGGGCGGGGTCGCCTGGCGACCGAGCTGCTGAACCATGAGCCACGCGCCGGCCGGCAGGTGCCATTGTTACTGAGCATGGAGGAGGACGGGCTCGCGCTCGACAAGGCCATTGAGAGCGGCGACACGGACCTCGTCTACTTCGTGCTTCACCAGCTGAGGCGCAAGTTGCCGCTTGCGGGCTTCTTCCGTGTCATCAATAGCCGGCCAACCGCCACGGCTCTAGTGGAAGCGTCGGCGCGTCAGGGTGATGGTGACGACCGGGAGGATACCACACTACTCAAGGACTTGTATTATCAAGACGACCGCCGGTTGGAAGGAGCCGGTGTGTTTGTGCGTGAGGCACTCCGACAGCCCGAGAGCCGGACAGCAGGAGACAAGCTCTCGCTGGCAGCGAAGCTGCTCTCGGATAATGCTCGAGAGCATGCGTTTGAGCTCGGCAGCCTGAAAGAGGCGACCGCGCTACTGCGCATGCAGGAAGCGTTCGACCGCGACCTGACAGACAGCTTTACTGGGCTGTCGGTGAATCAGACCATCTTCAAGCTGATCCGGCTCGGGTATCACGGCAGGGCCAAGAAGATCCAGAGCGAGTTCAAGGTGCCGGAGAAGGTGGCTTGGTGGATTCGGTAAGCCGAGCCTCCCTTTCACCCAAGTACCAGCAAAGATCGCTTGCTCACACATGTACCAGACTTCAAGCCCTCGTCGCGAAACGAGACTGGAACGAGATAGAAGAGATCTCACGTCAGCGCAAAAGCCCCATCGGCTGGGAGGTACGATCTGCCCTTCCCACAGTCTGCGCTGTTCGAACTGACTAACCAAACAATTTCGACATACAGCCATTCTTCAACCAGGCACTACAAGCAGGCAACCTGCGCCTGGCCGCGACCTTCATCCCGAAGTGCACGGGCCTGGAGCCGGGGCAAACGATCACCATGTACGAGAAGTGCGGCATGCGTGTCAAGGCCGCCGAGGAGGCCGTCAGGCTCAAGAATGCTGAGGCGTGGAGCAACCTGCTGGAGGCGGCGGGGAGGGACACGGTGGAGGGGCGGGAGATTGAGAGGCTTGGCGCGACGGTGTTTAACAGGAGGTGATGAGCTGGCGTTGTCCCGTTATGCTGTTTCGAGATGGTTGAGAGAGGGGTCTCGACTTGGCTGTGCAAAGACGCTTCTGTGGTTAGATAACTTATAATGCCATGTATCGACCAGTTGAGCGAGTAGGAGACAGTGCTTTGGCGGTAGACTGTTCAAGGGAGTGGCCTGTACGCCTGTGAACCGACAAGCAACCCTGCTAACGACTCGCTTCAAGTACCGAGGCAGGCAAGCTCAGCACATATAATCAGGCGAAAAACACAAGGATACCGGAGGCATACCTAAAGGACGAATATGTACGACGCAGGAACCAAGGAAGAAACCCTTAGGTGAGTGAGCTAGGTAAATCGACAATGGATGCCAATCCCCCAAGTTCCCGTCCCGCTTCGCCCTCCAAGTCGGACGACAGTTGCATGATAACGAAAACACGCCCCTTTCCGTTCTCTCGTTCCCAGTTCACTGCCAATCCCACAAGCCCACCGTCTCGTCAGTCGCCCAACACCCGCCCCGCCAGTTCAAACGCAATCTCAACCGCCAAAACTCCAGGACATGTGTGCGTGTCATGTAGATTGTGTACGTAGGTAAGAGTAGTACGGTAGGTAGAATGAGACGAGGGAAAACAAAACAGAGCAGCCAAACCCAGGGACAAGGGGATACAACGCGCAGAGTAGCATATAGGAGGAAGACAGTAAGCCCTGTGAAAAACAGCAAAAGACCGCAATGCAACGCAATGCAATGCCCCAACCCAACAAAAAACACGACGCAAGGCAGATTGTCGACGTGTCGACACTCGAGTCCTCAGAGCACCGCCAGCCGGCCAACCAGGTCCAACACCACACCACCCCCTTTCAGAGAAAAAGAGCACATCTCAAGTCACCCCAAACCACCCGTACCAATGTCCCATACCCCTCCCTACAAAATCTCATCCCCCCCCTGCCCCCCCTGCTGCTGCTGCTGTTGCTGTAGCAACAACCTGGCCCCCGCAGCCTGTACCGCCGCCTCAATACTACTCGCCCTAGACACGGCCCCCCCCGCGCCCATCACATCACTGCCATCAAACACCCACGGCCCCGCATCATTGCGCGGCGTGATGGGTCCCTCATGGCCGTTTGTGGTGGTACCCTGCGCGCCGCCGCCCGGCGGGGACGGCGTGCGCTGCAAGCCCGGGGGCGGCGCGCCCCGCTGCTGCTGCTGCTGTTGTTGATGATGATGGACGTTGGGCGCGGCGGCGGAGGGGATGGGCATGGGGCGGGAGATGGTGTGGAGGGATGTCATGGTGGCGGTGCCGTCCAGTTGTGGTGGGGAGGGCGGGTCTTGGGTTGGGGGGGAGGGGAGGTCTTCGTCTTCGTCTTCGTCTTCGTCGTCGTCATCGTCTAGGAGCATGGTCACGTCGGGGACTTCGGTTGGGGTCGGTTGTTGGTGGTGGTGTTGTGATTGCTGGGCGGCGTGGCGCGCGCTGCGGACCGATTCGCGGGATTTGCGGGGTGCAACGGAAAGGGCGGCAGCGCCCGGGTCCGCGGAGGGGGGTTGGAGGAGAGCGCCCTCCTGGCCTGCGGTTGCTGCTGCTGGCGCGCCCTCGTCTGAGTCGAGCTGCTCCCATTCCTCGGGGTCTTCGACCTCGGCTTCGAGGTCGGCGGCGGCGCGGCAGTTGGGGCAGATGAAGATTGGGTAGGAAGGGGAGGCGAGGAGGGAGCGGATGCACTTGTAGTGCCACGTGTGCGAGCAGGGGGCCACGAAGAGACATTGGCAAGGCTGGGAAAGCAATCAGTCATGAACAGGAAGCAATGACAGGAGGGCGGGGGGTAGCTCACCGCAATGCTGTTCAGACATATCGAGCAGTCCTGTGAATACGAGCCAGATGCGCTGTTGGCGGTGCCGGCGGTCATGTTCCGTAACCTCTTGTGCGTGGCCATGCTGGCGGACTGTTAGTATGGTAGTATCAGGGCTACGGCTGGCTTCTTCCACTCACTTGAACGTGTTCAGCTTGTTTTGCCAGCCACGGTTCAACTCCAGTCGCATCTTGACGCAGCGGAAGATCATCTCCTCCCCGCCCTTGAAGTCGATGCCCAGCTGCACAATATCTCCATCGTTGATGGGGTACGGCTTCGACTCGGTGCCAGGAGGGCTGAGGCGGATGTGGTTGAGAAACGTCCCCGAGCTGCTCTTGACGTCCTTGATGAACCACTTGCCGTCTTCGTACCAAAACTCGCAGTGCCGCCGGCTGACCACCTTGCTCTTGAAGCCCACGGGCGACGCAGAGGGCGCGTTCGCCGGCACATTGGGCTGGTTGTCTCGCTCGGAATACCTGCCCACGCGTATGACCTCTCGCCCGGTAGGGAGGGTGCGAGAGACGGGCGCAAACTTGAGCGACGGACGGGTAGCGCGGGGGTCGTAGAAGGTACTGAAGCGGATCGAGGGCAGGGTGTCGAGGTTGGGCCCCGCCCCGCCTAATGGACCCATGGTATCGCCTGTTGTGCCGGACCGGGAGCGGGCCATGTCGTCGTCGGCGGTCGAGGGTGCTGCCTCTGGGGCCAAGCCGGCAATGTTCCCGCCGGTGAGGAAAAGGGCGGCCGACGATTCGGACAACCTCCTCCCCTGGTCGAGCCCCCCTGTGGACCCGGTGTTGGTTCTTCCTCCCGACGACGGCGTAGTCGTCGATCGACCGAGGGGCTCCGTGCGAGCGGACACGAGCTGCGGCGGCAGGCGGTTGGTACGGGATGTTGAATCTGGGGCGGGGGCGGTGGAGGGCTCGCTCCTTAGCGCAGAAAACCAGGGATTCGTGGGCGCAGCAGGCGGCGACGGCGATGGGGCTGAGGGGCTCTGCGCAGCGTGATCACGGGACAGGAGGTGGGTTTGGGTGTAGTTGCGGAGATAGCTCAGGCCGCGCAGGCGGCTGCTCCGCGCCGGTGCGGTTGTCGATGATGCTGGGACTGCAGTCGCGGGGGACACGGCAAGGTGACCAGGCCCCTGGAGTGGTGGGGACGCGGCGGGTTGCGTGAACATTGACGGGGCGGGCTGCTGTGGGTGTCGGAGGAAAGCCGCGGGCTCGGGCTCGGAGGTGTTTTCCTGGTGGAGGAGCGAAGGTCCGCGTCGCCGCCGTTGGAGGGGGGGCAAGCTGTCTCTGATTCGCCGGGCGTTGTTGTTTTTTTCGAAACAGAAAAACCGGGCGAAGGTCCCGAGGTCGCACACCAGACAAAGCAACAACAGCGCAAGGCAGGTGAGATCTGGTTTCGTGTGAGATGTCCAAGCTGCCAGTCACTGCCGTCGCGAAGGACTTGCACTGAAAGCGCCCGTGTGAACCTGGAGGGAAGGCTGAGGGCCGGGGGGTCGAGGTGGGTGTGGTGTGGTGTTCCCGGTTCAGAGGGTGCCAGTGCTAACGGTGGGACGGGAGCGGGTGTGGGTCGCTGCGGGCTTCAAATTTGGTACATTGGAAGACTACCCGTGGTCTGGACTGAAGCTCGATAGGAAGAGGGCGAGATTGGACGTGCTGTGACGGGAGTTGAGGGATGAGTGGCGAGGACAGAGCAAAGTAATGGCGAGCTGCCTGTTCTATAATAGGAAGAAAAAGGTTCCATGTCGCTCTGGCGGCACGCTGCCCAAAAACGAAACAAAACCGTTCCGTCTCCTGACCGCCTGTGGCAGGAGCGACGGTGACCGATCTCATCGGTTTGTCTGCAAGGCGGCCGCGGACCCGCCCAGATCCAGACCCCAAATTCAGCTGTGTATTGACGGGTAACGTTAACGGTTTCTGTACTTTGTGCAAAGTGCAGTGTACACTAACAGGTCGCCAGGTCTAGGCTCACCACAGACTCTCACCATGTTCCTTTCTGTTGATGTGATGCTACTCTCGTGTGTCAGAGCTGATCTAAGCTGGCTGAGGTTGGGTTTCGTGTGCTCGCAGCTGAACAGGTAATTACTCTGTACTCCGTAGGTATCTCCTTTCTCCCTTTTTTACACACCGGGTTTCGCCGCGGGACCCCTGAAGTTACAGTGTCTATACTGTGTACCATACGGAGTAATCAGGTGCACTCAGAGGCCCTGCAACTTTCCCTGGCTCGGCTGCATTCGGCATGATCCCCGCCACAGGAGACACGCCTGGGCTTACCTAAGGGTCCCATCACAGCTTTGGCTATTCGTTATCGATAGCACGGCCTGGCGCGACGCAATCGTGGATTTGCGCCTGTTGCTGCTCTTCGTGGAGGGATTGAGAGAGAGATAATCCAAGTTCACGACCGCACCAAGCACCCAGCACCCAGCATCGCCGTCGGCCCTTCCGACTCAACCACCAGCATGCTCCGCTCGTGCCGGCCAGCGCGGCTGCTCACGCGGACCAGCCCACCATGGAGCCCACAAACCAACATCAGCTGCCCATCTCTTCCGACTAGGAGGAGGATAGCTACGGGAACAAGAACGCTCGCCGCGGCCGCCAGAGGGGGGGGTTCAGTTCGCCCAACTCCTCGAGCGCCCAAGGCAAGCCGTCCTGCTTTGCGGCCGCAGCTGCCAACCGTCCGCTAACCAGATTGTATTCCAGGAGCCGACCGAGCGCGACAAAATCACCACGCTTCCCAATGGCTTGCGCGTGGCCTCGGAGGACCTGCCCGATGCCTTCTCCGGCGTCGGCGTCTACGTCGATGCCGGGTCGCGCTACGAGAATGCGTCGCTGCGGGGAGCAAGCCACATCATGGACCGCCTGGCCTTCAAGTCGACAAGCTCGCGCTCCGCCGACGAGATGCTGGAGACGGTCGAGAAGCTGGGCGGGAACTTCCAGTGCGCCTCGTCCCGTGAGTCCATGATGTACCAGGCGGCAACCTTCAACTCAGCCATCCCCACTGCCGTGGGCCTGCTGGCCGAGACGATCCGCGACCCACTACTCAGCGACCAGGAGATCGAGCAGCAGATTGAGACGGCCGACTACGAGGTGAAGGAGATCTGGGCCAAGCCCGAGCTAATTCTGCCCGAACTGGTGCACACGGCTGCCTTCAGGGACAATACGCTCGGGAACCCGCTGCTCTGCCCACAGGAGAGGTTAGGCGTCATTGATGGGAACGTCATCCGCGCATACAGGGAAGCCTTCTACAACCCGGAGCGCATGGTTGTGGCATTCGCCGGCGTGCCACACGAAGAGGCGGTCAGGCTAGCCGAGCAATACTTCGGAGACATGAAGAGCGTGTCGGAATCGGCACTCTCAAGGACGGGCTCCGAGACATCGCTGGATTCCTTGGGCTCCGACGCAACTGAAGCATCATCCAGCGTCTCATCCTCCCCCTCCGAACCGCCCTCCCCCGAACCATCCGGCCTTTTCTCTAAAATCCCCTTCCTCAAGAACCTCACACAATCCAGCGCCTCCTCCCCGCGCGCCCCCATCATCCCGATCTCCACCGAGGACCTGACCCGCCCGGCTCACTACACCGGCGGCTTCCTCTCCCTCCCGCCGCAGCCGCCCTCCATGAACCCCAACCACCCGGCCTTCACGCACATCCAGCTCGCCTTCGAGGGCCTGCCCATCTCGTCCGACGACATCTACGCGCTCGCGACCCTACAAACCCTCCTCGGCGGCGGCGGCTCCTTCTCGGCCGGCGGGCCCGGCAAGGGCATGTACTCGCGCCTGTACACCAACGTGCTCAACCAGCACGGCTGGGTCGAGTCGTGCGTCGCCTTCAACCACTCGTACACTGACTCGGGCCTCTTCGGCATCGCCGCCGCGTGCTACCCGGGCCGCACCCCCGCCATGCTGCAGGTCATGTGCCGCGAGTTGCACGCGCTGACCGCCGAGTCGGGCCACGGCGCCCTCGGCGCCGTCGAGGTCGCCCGCGCCAAGAACCAGCTGCGCAGCAGCCTGCTGATGAACCTGGAGAGCCGCATGGTTGAGCTCGAGGACCTGGGCCGCCAGGTCCAGGTCCATGGCCGCAAGATCCCCGTGCGCGAGATGACGCGCCGCATCAACGCCCTGACTGTTGCTGACCTGCGGCGGGTGGCGCGCATGATTGTGGGCGGCATGGTGCAGAACAATGGCAAGGGCAGCGGTGCACCGACCGTCGTGCTGCAGGAGGCGTCGGGGGCCGGCGTCAACACAGTGACTATGCCGTGGGAGCAGATCCAGGATGTGATTCACCAGTGGAAGTTGGGCCGGCGGTGATAGGAGTTGCCGCATGTGGGAGTTGCTGAGGGGCGGTGTAAGACCAGGTAAACGCAAAGAATTGTCATCATGTATTGTAATCTATCTACGACTAGAAAGGGGTGCGAAGTGTAGTGCATAGACTCGCATTGACGCTGACTTGGCCGACTGTGCATCATGCTAATGCTTGCTTTGCGCGAGATTTTTGTGTTGTACGGCAGCCTTCGTTCGATCAGCAAGCTTTTGCACACTGGACAACACCTCTTCTTCTGGAGTCAGCGTACATCTATCTAGGTAAAGGCTACAGACCGTCTCGAATCTTGAATGTATCAAAGCCCTCTACTCCAGGTATCTGGTTTCAAAGCGCGACATCTCCCGTTAGAATCCCGATTACGTCCAGACATAATAGAACAGTCCCTTGCCATCATTCATCGAATGTGATCCCATCCCCATCCCATCTGCGCCATAAACGTCCCGTCCTATCCAGTACGCCAACAAAAACATGCTCGCTCGCTCGCTCGCTCGTCTGCCCGCTAAACCAACCCATCAACGCCACATCGACAACTACAACAACCCCAGCCAAGCCAGCCCCAGTCCCAGCTTATAGCTTCGACCGCACAGCCTCCAGCCGGTATTTCACATCCTTCAGCGCCTTAGTAACCGGCTTCCAATCATCAAATTGACGCACCAACTCCGCCGTCTCAGCCGACAGCTCCGTCTTGACAAAATCCTCCTCCAACACACCGCGCATGATCCAAGGCAGGTGATACGGATTCGGATTCGACAAGCCCGCACCACCACCACCTCCTCCTCCTCCACCACTCCCACTCCCAGCACCCCCACCAGAACCCGTCGACGAGCTAGGGCGGTAGTGCCGCACCTCGCACGCCGGAACAGACGCAGGACCAGCGGCCACGTCGGCGGTCTCGAGCACGTGCGTCACGGCCAGGTCGTAGACCTGCGCGTCGTCGTACAGGCGCGAGTGGCCCTCGCCCGAGTACAGGCTGCCGGCCAGCGGGGTGGACAGCTCGCGGATCAGGCCGTGGTCGGAGACGCCGAGGTTGCGCAGCTTGAGGGCGAAGCCGACGAGGTGGGCGATGCTTCACATTGCTCGTTGTTAGAACTCGTTTGAAATGGAATCGAGGAGTGAGGGAAGGGGTGTTGTGGGGCTTACAAGTCGGGGGCGTGGATTCGCCCGTCGATGAAGACAGAGCGGAAGATGTACGGGTGGTGGGCTGGCGCGTAGATGGCAGACTGGGGTCGAGGCTATCAGCATTGAAGGAAGTGACTTTCGTACTCAATAGCATCAGGCATACCTCGAGGGGAACGAGCTGGTCGTCGATGCTGCCGACATAGGTAATGCGTGCGCCGTGGCTCAGCACGACCTTCATTGCCGCCTCAAGCCTCTTGGACACTTCGCTCTGCGAGTCCGCAAACTCCCACAGCTCAGCAGCTGACCCCATCAAAATGCCCATACTAGACCGGTAGTCGGGGAAGGGCCCGAGCGAGACGCCAGCTACAACCCAAAACGCCGTCAGTTTTCTCCATCCCGCATCGAGACGGAACGAACACTCACCCATCGCGCACACCCCCACCTTCGCCGACGTCACGACGCCCAGCTCAATCAACTTGGCCAGCAGCATAATACTAACCGGCACACCCTGCGAGTGGCACGCAATGAGTATCAAGTCAGCATTGCGGATGGGGTCGATCCAGTTCAGCAGCAGCTTCCAGAGGTTCTCAACCCGCTCGCCGATCTTGCCCTCCCCTTCCAGAGCGACCTTCTCGATCTCGCAGTCCTCGCAGCCGTGGCTGTCGGCCCAGCGCCGAATGGCCTCGGCGCAGTGGTTGGCAAATTTGATGGACGTCCCCGTCGGCTGGCCAATCATGGGGCGGAGGTAGGTTGCGGGAAACAAGCCGTGGACGCCGATGGCCAGCGCCTTCTTGATCTTGGGTGGTTCCTTCGCTAGGTAGACGTGCTTCGCCGGCTGTTGCTGAGTCCTGAGTAGCAGCTGTGCGATCTGTTTGATGATGGAAGGGTTCTCCTTGAGCTTGTAGGTCCCGTTGAAGGATGGAAGCAGAAGATTTGGTGGGAGAGCTTTTGTCGTGGTTGGCGTCTTGGGGGTCGACTTCGTGGTGGTTTTGGCTTGAGGAGTACTGGGGCGCGCAGGCGTCGCATCCCCACCCCCCATGGACTCCGGACGAGCGCGTTTGCTGCTTTTTGATGAAGACTGTCTGGAAGGCTCTGAAGCGGCTTTGGCCTGCTCATCTTTCCGTCCGCCCTTCAAAGGAGGTTCCTTTGCCGGTGTGGTCTTGAAATCCATCGAATTGGTTCTCTTGGGTTGCGTCTCGGAAGTCTCACCCATGACGGCAAGTCGACCTTGCTCTTCCTGCTGAACCGGCTTTTCCGTGGATGCCGAGCTTGTATCGCGAGACCAAAATGCCCAAGTAGACCCTACCTTGGGAGGGGGCGCTGGTGGCTCGGGCACTGGCGCCGGTGCTGGCGCATCCTGCATAATGGCATCCTCGGGTTCCTTGGTGGGCGGAGGAGCCCTCTCCGCTTCAGCAACCGGAGGCGCTGGTTGTGACTCAGTAGAAACCGGTGCATTCCTGCTAGACCAGGACCAAAGCCAAGACCCTGCAGACGCAGGCGCTGTTTCGTTTTGCGCGGGGGGCTGATTGTTGATGTCGATAGGCTGGGCAACTGGTTGCGCTGGCAACACCTCCACCACTGGCTCGGGTGCTTTGATCTCCCCAGGGTTGGTTTCAGCCAGCGCAAGAGCGGTCACACCCTGAGTGACTTCTTCCGAGCCTGACGCAGGCGAGGATGGGACTGGTTCCGTTGTTATCGGCTTGCTGAGCCATCCAAACCAGCTCGAAGCGGGTCTTTGAGCCGCTAGTTCCGACGTCGCCGGCTGCTCCGCAGGTGGTCCAGGCCTCTGTTCCTCCTCGCCGGCACCAGTCATTTCCGTATCGTCCTGCTCGGGCTGCTTCGGGATCTCGGTTTTCTTGACGGTTTCCGCTTTTGAAGGCGCTGGTTTTAAGCGTGCCTGGCCCGCTCCAATATCATCTTCGGGTGTCTTGGACACAGCAGACCCTTCTGGCGGTGTTTCGCTGATACTCACCGCATCGGAGGCTTTCCTCGACTCGAATCGGCTGAAATCGGCGGTCCCCTTCGGTTTCGTTGTGCCTCCGAGGATCGTTTCTCGCGCGACCTGTGTCGATGCTGCCGACTTTGGCACGCGCGGCCATGACCCATACCAGCTTCGGGTCTTGTGAGCCTGTTTCGAACTTGAAGGCGGTGTCGGCGTGCCCGCCCCGCTTCCTGGAATCGAGTTTCGGGGTGTGCCGTTGTCAGCGGGTAGTGGGACTTTGGGTTGAGCGGCACCGCCCATAGTGGATTCGCGGGAGGGGGATGGCTTAGATGAGTTCTGCGACGATATTGTGGAGGTAGATGACATCGTGGGGGCACTCGATTCGGCGGCTGGGTTCGGCTTGACGCGTTTGCGGGAACCCATGGCGCAGAACGAGCACGCGCAAAGGGCCCGCGTAGGGGTCGCGAGTCAGGTCGAGGTTGAGGGAGTGGTTATGAATATGTGGCTGCAGTTGAGCCGTTCCTGTCGTTGTTGTAGTCGTTGTCGTCGCGGTTGTTGCTGTTTGTTGCTGATGCCTGGTCGGGCGTGGCTGGCTGCACCTCTCGTATGGCTGCCGATGCCGCCCTCCTTCTGGCGTCCGGAGGCTGTACGTCATCCGTCAGTTGCGTTGAATGTACATGTACCAGGGACCACTTGGACTGCCACAGATGGGTCAGGTGTCAAGGCTTCTGGACTGGAGAGGCCAAAAATGAAGCAAATGGGTGTTTGTCTCGCTGCTGAGTTACAGCATTGCATGCATTTAACAGTAGTCGCAAGCAGCCCACGTTACGAAGATGGAAGCGCCCGCCTGCTGCGTCTTTGTCTGCAGTACTGGTACTTCCACTTGTGTTCGGCAGTGAACGTGCCCCAACAGATCAGCGCTGCAGTGAACGAGACCCCTGAGACCGGACACCGGTCCGAGCTTCAGCACCACCTGCCGCCTTGTCTTGGCGACGGGGTCATCCCCACACCCCTCATTCACCGCCTTCCTTATCGTTATCACTTGCATGCTGAACAGAGACCCGCCAGAAATTTTTGTGGTGGGCAGCTTCCAGTGGCATTGGAGTTGCAGTTGGAGCTGTGACGGGAGCAAGGAAGGCAGGCAGTTTCACCAGCTTGCGTCTCTACTCCTGCACTTCACGCAGCCACGCCGTCGCCATGGCTGCTCTGAAGCGGAAAGAGGGCCCCGGTGGCGCCTCTGTGTCGAAATCGACCCGTCCCGCAACCGAAACGAGACCCTTGAAGAGGGCAAAGCAGGGCGAGGCCGCGAAATCCGACGGCAAGAAGGGCGGCGCAAAGCAACCCGAGTCTCCTGAGAAGCCGGCCGCTGTCTCCTTGGTCACGAAGCTCAAGGACGAGGAGCCATTGTTCCCCCGTGGCGGTGGCAGCGTCCTGACGCCCCTCGAACAAAAGCAGATCTCGATCCAAGCAAAGAAGGATGTCCTGTTCGAAGAGCAGTCGGTCAGCAAAAAAGGGGGGGACAAGGCCGTTCGAAAGAAGAAGCGCAAATCGCGCGCTGATGAGACGGATGCCCAACCCGCGAAGGACGAGGACGCTGTTAAAGTGGAGAGTCTCAACTTCAAGGTAGGACCTCACTGTCGGGATCTGCATTGGTGTTCGATTGAACCATCGGTTGCGGCTTGCTAACCCCTTGCAGCGACTGGTCAAGGGCTCGCTGGTTCTTGGAACTGTTTGCGCCATCAACCCCCTCGACGTCGCTATTGCGCTCCCGAACAACCTCACTGGCCATGTCCCCATTACCGCCATCTCCGATGCCCTCACACAGCGGCTGCAGGCGAGCGCGGAAAAGGGGGATGGCGAGGGAGAGTCTGGGGATGAAGGCTCCGACGATGTTGATCTGAAGGATCTGTTTCACATTGGCCAGTACGCGCGCGCCTACGTCGTGTCGACACTGGATGAGTCAACACCCGGCAAGGCTAAGCGCCACATCGGCCTGTCCCTCAAACCTGCGCACGCGAACACGGGTCTTTCGGAACAGGACGTTGTGGAGCACTGCACGGTCATGGCCTCTGTCGTCAGCGTCGAGGACCACGGTTTCGTCATGGATGTCAGCATATCCGAGTCCCAGTTGAAGGGTTTCCTCCCACGCAAGCAGCTCGACAAGAGCATATCAGCCGACAGTGTTCAGCCCGGCTCCGTCCTACTTTGTACCGTCACGGCCAAGGCTGCAAATGGCAAGGTCGTTCAGCTTTCCACACTCGCCGACCGTCTCGGCAACCCCAAGAACACACCCTCGGAAGCTACCACCATCGACTCCTTCCTCCCTGGTACCGCTGCAGACGTTCTGATTGCCGAGGTCTCTCAGCACGGCGTCGTCGGCAAGGTCCTGGGTCACCTGGATGTGACCGCAGATCTTGTCCACTCTGGTGCCGGCCCAGACGGCGTCGATATCGTCGACAAGTACAAGGTGGGCTCGCGCATCAAGGCCAGGATCATCTGCACATTTCCAGCGGCGAAGATGCCCAAGTTGGGCATTTCCGTGCTCCCGCATGTGCTATCGCTGCAGCCGAAGACGGCCAGCCAAGGCGGAAAGGACATGCTACCAACCCAATTCCTCGCACATTCGGCAATCGTGGACAAGTGCACGGTGCAAAGGGTTGAGCCGGGCATTGGCCTCTATGTGGATGTTGGCATCGAAGGCATTCCGGGCTTTGTTCACATATCCAGGGTCAAGGACGGCAAGGTCGACAGCTTGTTTGAAAGCAGCGGCCCCTACAAAGTTGGCTCCGCGCACCCGGGCCGCGTGATTGGGTACAACGCTTTTGACGGCATGTTCCTGCTCTCATTTGAGAAGCAAGTCCTTGAGCAACCGTTTCTGAGGATCGAGGACATTCCGGTGGGTGCCGTCGTTCCTGGTGTCGTGGAGAAGCTTGTCGTCAACCAGGAGGGTCTCGGTGGCCTTATCGTCAGGATCGCCGACGGCATCTCCGGCCTTGTCCCCGAGATGCATCTTGCCGATGTCCACCTGCAACATCCCGAGAAGAAATTCAGGGAAGGCATGAAGGTGAAGGCTCGGGTTCTCTCGACCAACCCGGCCATGCATCAGGTGCGCCTTACGCTCAAGAAGACACTGGTCAACTCGGATGCGCCCCCTATCAAGTCGTATGACGAGCTTGCTGTTGGGCTGCAAGCTCCTGGTACCATTGTGACCGTGCTTCAGCACGGCGCCATCGTCCAGTTCTACGGCCAGCTGCGGGGCTTCCTTCCTGTCTCCGAGATGAGCGAAGCATACATTCACGACCCCAAGGAGCATTTCCGGGTTGGGCAGACGGTCAGCATATATGTCATCAGTTTCGATCCCGAAGCCAGCAGGCTTATCGTTTCCTGCAAAGACCCATCGGCTTTTGGTTTGGAGAAGCAGCTCGCGTTGAAGAAAATTCAGATCGGCGACCTCGTTTCGGCGAAGGTCACGCAGAAGACCGAAGATGACATTTTTGTCGAGCTCGCTGACAGCTCGCTGAAGGCTGTGCTTCCCGTTGGGCAACTGACAGACAAGTCGGTCAGCAAGACTCAATCTGCGCTTAAGAGGATACACGTCAACCAAACGATCTCTGAGCTGGTTGTTTTGGAGAAAAACGAGAGCCGGCGGTCCATCACCCTTTCCCATAAGCCGAGCCTGGTTCAAGCTAGCAAGGAGGGCAAGCTTCTCACCAGCGTCGATGACGCCCGGCTCGGAGACCAGGTGCCAGGTTTTGTTCGCAATATCACCGCCACGGCTGCCTTTGTCCAGTTCGCTGGCAAGTTGACAGCTTTGCTCCCGAAATCGATGATGCCGAGCGACGTCCGCGCCAAGCCCAGCTTCGGCATGTACAAGTCTCAGTCTCTCGTTGTCAAGATTACATCTGTCGACAAAGACCTTGGCCGTCTGGTGGTTGCCATCCCCTCCGCTATCCAGGAGAAAGCCGAGCAGTCTGCGAAGGCAGCTGAAAAGGCTTTGAACTCTGTGGACGACTCCGTCACCTCTGTTGACGACCTCGCCATTGGAAAGCTCACCAAGGCTCGGGTAAAGACTGTCAAGGAGACGCAGCTCAACGTTCAGATCGCCGACAACATCCAAGGGCGGATTGATGTGTCCCAGATCTTCGATAAGTTTGAAGACATTCCGGATCCAAAACGGCCACTCAAGCGGTTCAAGGCGGGCGACATTGTGCCGGTCCGTGTGCTCGGCATCCACGATGCCCGCAACCACCGCTTCCTTCCCATCACCCACCGCTCGAGCCACTCGGTTCTGGAACTATCAACAAAACCCAGTGACCTCAAAGGAGACGCATTGCCTGAACCGTTGATCCTCGACAAGGTTGAGGCCGAATCCACCCATCTAGCCTTTGTCAACAACGTCGCTTCCAACCACCTGTGGGTCAACCTGTCTCCCAACGTGCGTGGCAGAATTAGGGCTACGGAAGCTTCGGACGATCTGTCCAAGGTGGCGAACTTGGACAAGAGCTTCCCCGTTGGGTGCGCTCTTCAGGTGCGCGTTCTGGCAGTAGACGCCGAGAAGCAGAGAGTCGATCTGTCCGCCCGCACCGGCGCCGCTCCTGAGCTTTCCTGGGACAAAGTCCAGCAGGGCATGGTTCTCCATGGCAAGGTCACCAAGGTCAATGACCGGCAGGTTATTGTCAAGCTGAGCGAGCTCGTGGCGGCGCCCGTGCACCTGGTCGATCTCGCAGATGACTTCGACGAAGCGAACCCGCTGTCGCACTCCAGGGGCCAGATCGTCCGAGTGGCCGTCGTGGAGATCGACAAGAGCAACAAGAAATTGCGCCTTTCGATGCGGCCGTCCCGGGTGCTCAATTCGTCCTTATCCGTTAAGGATAAGGAGATCACCAAGAGCACCAAACTCGAAGTGGGCGACATTGTTCGAGGCTTCGTCAGGAATGTCTCGGATGGGGGCCTCTTCGTGTCACTGGGTGGGGACGTCGTGGCGCTGGTCCAGATTAGGGACCTTTCCGACGCGTACCTGAAGGACTGGAAGGAGCACTTCCAGGTCGACCAGCTGGTCAAGGGTCGCATCGTCTCGGTCGCTGACGGCCGGCTGCGCATGAGCCTGAAGGAGTCGGTGGTGGAGAAGGACTTTGTTCCTCTGACGACCATCGCGGATCTGAAGGAGGGTCAGATCGTGACGGGCAGAGTCCGGAAGGTGGAGGACTTCGGCGCCTTCATTTCCATCGACCGTTCGGCCAATCTCTCGGGTCTGTGCCATCGCAGCGAGATGGCGGATAGGGCGGTCAAGGACGCGAAGACGCTCTACAACGAGGGCGACCGCGTCAAGGCTCGCGTATTGAAGGTGGACTTGGAGCAGAAGCGGATCAGCCTCGGGTTGAAGCCTTCGTACTTCAAGGACGGCGAGGCGGACGGGATGGACGTGGACAGCGAAGACGAGGATGCCGGCGCCGCGCTGGATGGGGAAGATGAGGGCGAATCGGATGAGGAGATGAGTGACACCGGGGGCGCTGTCCTCATCGCGGGCTCTGATGACAAGAACTCGGAGGATGAAAACGAGGAAGACGGCAGCGATGTTGAGATGGCCGAAGTACCTGGGGAGGGGCTCGATGCTGGTGGCTTTGACTGGACTGGAGACGCTTTGGACGCGGACGACAATGTGAAGGCTACTGACGCAGCGGACGGGCCAGCCAAGAAGGCCAAGAAGCGGCGAGAACCGCAAGTCATCGTCGACAGGACCGCCGAGCTCGACATCAACGGACCGCAGACGTCCAGCGACTACGAGCGTCTTCTCCTCGGTCAGTCGGATTCTTCCCAGCTGTGGATCGCCTACATGGCCTCCCAGATGCAGGTCAACGACCTGGGCAGCGCGCGACAGGTGGCGGAGCGGGCGATCAAGACAATCAACATCAAGGAGGAGACGGAGAAGCTGAACGTTTGGATCGCCTATCTCAACCTGGAAGTTGCCTACGGAACGGAGGAGACTGTGGAGGACGTGTTCAAGCGGGCGTGCACGTACAACGACGACCAGGAGGTGCACGAGCGGCTGGCAAGCATCTACATCCAGTCGGGCAAGCACAAGGCAAGTCCTCGCCCCCCAAATCCCTCGCTCGCCCTGTTCCCACACCCCTTCTTTTTTGCAGCTCCTAACCATCCTGTCACCTACAACAGGAAGCCGACGACCTCTTCGAGAAGATCCTCAAGAAATACGGCGCGCGCTCCGCGCACGTGTGGACTAACTACGCGCACTTCCTGCACGCCGTCGCCGCCCAGCCCGACCGCGCCCGCGCCCTGCTCAAGCGCGCCACACAGGTCCTTGGCAACAGCACTGCTGCTGCATCGTCGTCGTCGTCGCACGTCTACCTGTCCATCCTGCCCAAGTTCGCCGCGCTCGAGTTCCGCTCCCCGCACGGCGACCGCGAGCAGGGGCGCACCCTCTTCGAGAGCCTGCTTGCGACGTATCCGAAGAAGTTTGACTTGTGGAATCAGCTGCTTGATCTCGAGACTTCGTCGTCGTCTGTAGGTGGCGGTGGTGGTGGTGGTGCGGCGGCAGGGAGCGATCCGGCGGTTGTGCGGGACCTGTTCGAGCGCGGGAGTAAAGTGAAGGGGCTCAAGCCGCGGCAGGCCAAGGCGTGGTTCAGGCGGTGGGCGAAGTGGGAGGAGGAGAATGGCGATGCGAAGAGTAGGGAGCGGGTGTCGGCTAAGGCGGTGGAGTGGGCGAGGGCCGCGGCGGAGAAGAAGGGCGGTGTTTCTGCTGCTGGTGCGAAGGTCGGCGAGGATGAGGACGATGAGGAGTAAGAGTTGGGGGTTGCTCCGTTTCGTGTGCGCGATGGCCAATTCGTTAGGGAATGGTTTGACCTAGCTACTTTGCGAGGCGGATGTGTATAAAAGGGGGTCTCTTCTGTCTTATCATTGGCATGCCTGGGAGCTTACTAGACCACTGGCTTCGATATCCAAAATTCTAGGTGGCGTTGGCGTTCAAGTGATGAAGCATGATTTCTTCTTGACGAGTCGACCACGGGGATTTCTACCCCTCTTCCCCCTCATCGCCTCGCCGCTCTGTCACACCATCCCCGGCCCCGATCACCGACCGCGATCACGACCCAGCCGCACACAATGACACCACTTATGCATGGATCCGACCCAGACCTCCGGGACGGTTTCCCTTCTGCTTGCCGTTGCTCCCCGCGCAAGCAGCCGAAGATCTAGGAACAGACAAGCAGTTCCACGTGGATTCCCATAGATCAGATCTGGCTTGTTTCCATGGTACTGGGTCGGTCGTGGTGTTGTCGCACCATGCAGGTACAAAGGTACATCCTGAGGTGCTTGTGCGTGATAGCTGCTCTGGCGTCAGATGGAGTCTATTCCCGAGGACTTCGCAGTTGCTGCCCCAATATCTACGGCGAGCAATATACACGGACCATTGCAAGGAGAAAGATTCGGGGTTCACTGATTGCACACAAACGGGCATCGTTAAAACTATTGGGTAATTCAGGTTTTGTGTGTTGTGCTGCATCTTTTGAACCGGGAAGTCGGCACTCTTCTGTTCTACGAACCCGCTGTCCATGCGCCGCCACCTGCGACCACAGTGGAAGGAAAAGAAAAACAGAACAATGGTGATGCGGTCGTCGCCGAAATCTCCGACCTGTATCCGTATATACTAATAATGATGATGCAGCCGTAAAATGCGGTATAATGTGGGATAGTGATGGTACCCCACCCCCAGAATCTCAGGGGTCCAAATGCCGAAACAATAAAACGATTGAACGAAGCCCGCCCATGCACAAGCGAAAAAAATGCATCCGACTTCCCCAGAAAACCCTTTCAGATGCTAAAATGGAAAAGCGCCGGAATGTCGATGCGCGGTTGCCTGCCGCTATCCGTTGTTGGAAGTGCAATCCCGGGGTCCGACTCCTATGCCGCCGGAGCCGATTAAATGTAGTATGGATATGTAATGTAGGGCCGAAGAAGGTGAGGGGGTAAATGGTTATCGAATGGTGCATCAGTTCCCCTCGCGTGAAACCCCATTGCGGCCGGCCATGTCCAAGCTGGGCCACTTCCGTCCCGTGCGGGAATAAAAATTTTTCGAGAGACCTCGGAGGGTCGTCGGAGTCGTGGAGATGCAGAGATTCGTCGGGCGGTGGTGCGGCCCGACCCCACACATCCCACGCCTGCAGGGTTGGCGACGTGTCCATCAGTAGCCGATATTGTTGGGGAAGGCAACACACTCTCGCCAACTAGCGGAGGGAGCATGCCGTGGGACGCGGGGTGTGGGCGCCATGTTGGTGCCCAACATGGAAGACGCCAGATCGAAGGGAGGAGGTGCTGATCGCAAAGCAGTAAAGCCTGCAATCCTCTCGTCCTGTCCTTCCCGATTCGGTGGGACTGCACGCCTCGTCGGCCGCCCGCCAAGACCCGCCGGCTCGTCTCGATGACGATGTTGAGCGGGTCGGGTATTTCGTGACCAGTCCGCCGGCGAGTTGTTATCGCTGGTCGACGGGTCGCATGTGTGAATACTGCTGTTGGGCGTCCACGACAGATGCAGCACTCAATGAGTTTCGGCAACCCATCTAGCAGGAACTCCGTCGGGTCCAATCTCATACAATCTCGCGCTGGGCTTCCGCGGCGGAAGCGCCCAGCGCGCTCGTCCCGGTCGCTGATCGTCGAGCTTGCCGTTCTTCCGCATGGCCATCTCCATGACCGCAATCCTGATGAAATCGGGGTTCTCGCGCATCTCACGCTGGCGCGGTCCTGGCATGGGATACTCCACGGGTTTGGTGTGCGAGGTCTGCGACGTATGTGCTGTCGAGGAGGGTCCGATAGATGGGTACGGTGAGCGGCCAGACAACGGTAGGCTGCGGGCGCGCGAGACTTTGTACGTCTGCATCTGAATAGAAGCCGTAAATGTCCGCAGTGCCGGTCCCGATACGACAGGCTGCGGCTTCTCGAGACGTGCAGTTGTCGTGGGGTTCAAGTAGCGCCGCAAGGCGGCCGTCGGTTCCTCCGCGAAGACGGGTGGTCTGCGCTCGTCGGTGTAAGGAACTTGGGGGTCAATCGTCAAGATGGACCTCGTGAGGAAATCCTCGGGCGGAATCGAGGAGAAGTTGAGGTTTGAGAAAGACCGCGCTGCTTGGCGCAGAGCTCGTAGCGACGCTGTCAAGTTTGACTTGAAGGCCGACTTTAACGGATTGAACGGCAACATCGAGGTTTTCTTGTCTGAGGCCTCCTCCTGGCCTGCAAACACCCTAAAATCCAGATCGTCGACTTCCATGTCGGGAGAAGACAGCGGGTGGCTTTCAGTCACGCCAGGTGGTGACGAGACGGGCTCCAAGGAACGCCGGGTCGGTCGGATCCTCCGCCTCCTGACGGGCGTCCGAGGTGATCCGAGCAAGGAGAGCGGATCAGTGACGAACGAGCTGCTCAATGACGGCATGGACTCCAACGAAATAGTCCGTGTCGACAAGACGGAGCCAGAGATGCTATCACACGTGGACACGTCGTCGGCCTCGAGGTCCTCGGGCGCCATCAGGAGGATGTCCATCGGGCCCCTGCTGAGCCTCAGACTAAGCTGCTTCTCGGACTCCTGCGCCCGCTCAATGATAGACTCGACGGTCATCCGCTTTTCCGCCTTTGTCTGCCGCATGCTCCGGACCGCCTTGGGCGATGGGATGTTGGTAATGGCTAGCAGAGCGGCCACGGAGGCGGGGATGGCGTCAGGCGAGTGCACGTCCCGAGGACGGCGCGAAACGGAGGGAGTGCGCCGCTCGCCATGGTTGCGGTGTGGTTTCTGCGGATGCGCCGCGTCTCGAGACCGAGGTCGCGTCGGAATCTGCACCGGTGTCGAGGAGACCACGGGCACTGGGTGCGCTAACCTCATCTCGGGCCTGGGAGGGCTCGGTGTCGGCGATCGAAAACCGCTCTCCCTCCGCTTGTGTAGGGTGGCGGACATGCTGGGGCTGCTGCTGCTGCTGCTGGGGCTGATGTCGGTGTCGAACGCGAAGCAGTCTTCATTTCCTGGAGTGGCAAACGTCGGCGACGACGAAAGCAAGAACGCGGCCGTTCGGGGATCGGAACCGATCAGAAGACGAGGCTGCGCCCGTGACTGTGGGTGGTGCTGGGTACGCTGCTGGGAGACAAGGCAAGGTCGTGTGGCCGACATCATCTTGGCGACTTCAGGTGGCCGCCCCCCCCAGACATAAATAACCAGTCTGTGTAATCCAGCTCGTCGGGCGCTGCAGATCAACTGCAGGGCGGGTCATTCCCGGAAAGGCCGGGTGCGCAAGTGGAATTCGGCTGGCTGCTGGCCCCTCTGCCACTTCGAGCCACTGCACCGCACTGCCGCAGCCCGCCCAGGGCAGCCAGTCACAGCGCGGACACCCCGGTGTCGCAGGGCAATGTCTCGCGTGCGGCAGGGCAATCCAGTACGTAAAATCGTCGCAATGTGATGTGGCTCTCAAGGGTCCACCCCGGGCCCGTCGTGGACCCCAGCCGTTTAACGTTAGGAAGTCGGAGCGTAGATTGCAGTGCGACGGAGGCTCGCGCTCCCGCGGTCGTCGAGGGAAAGTCGAGGGCTTCGGAGGTCTCAGGCTGGAATGCGAAAGGGAGGGCGGGAAATCGGGTGTTGCAAAATCTGCCCACGCACAGTGACAACAAAGACAACCGAAACGCTGGTTTGTCGATAAGGTAGGCGGCAGCTGCCGTGTATCCCCAGCGAGTCTGATAAGGCAGCAGCCCCCTCTGACCGTGTCACGAGTGGAACCAATGGAAGCAGAAGCAAGACCCACTGCCCCGATTCGGTCGTTTGCTCACGAGAGGCGTGCGAGAGCCAGCCGACCTGAAGTTGGACACGAAGAGGACGGAAGGAGCAGGCAGCGGATCGGAAAGGAAGAGCCAACAGCGGGAACCAGCTTATATTATGGAAAAGACATGGTCTTCGCAGTGGGTGTGCCTGGAGCCTAGCTGCGTGTGGCGGGGCGTTGATAAGGGCTCTGCAACTGCATGCCAGCCAAGGATTGCACATGGTAGCACTCCATACATCCGGGTATCAATGTTATAATGCAGATGAAGCCTCGCATTGGACGTGGGCGAGACGAGGGGGTGTGCACAGAAGGACTGGCTTATCTCGTGGAACCTTGGCAGTCAGACTCTTTCTCCCGCTGGCCTCGCTGTGTTTGAGCCACAGGACGCTGGAGGTTCAGGTTGCAGAGCTCGAACTGCTTACAAGTCAATCAACCTGCAGAGGCGTGGCGCTGAAACTTAATATGGTACATTCTTCTTGAATGTCGGACTGGCGGGTGCAACTGTCAAGGTTTTGGTGACCTCTCAGCCGTCTAGAACGTTGAGTCAACGGAGTTACACAGTCGGCATCTACGTCAGTCTCACTATCAACTCGGCGTGATTGGTGGATCTGACTCACGAGACCACCAAATTCACAGCCGGTACCTCCTTCCTCTTGCAAGTCCACCTGCACCTGGTTGTCACGCTGGAGCTCAATTCTACCAATTCAAACCCTCAGATACAGCAGCAGTACCTTCCATTTACCGCAATCTTCCGCTAGATTTGCGCACCCTCAGCATTTCGCTTGGCCTCAACTTGCAAATGAGAAAGCACGGAGACAGGGAGCTTCTCGACGTTTCATTGCATGCGCAGGCCACAAGTGAATCCCCACCTGCCGCTCCGCGCGGGGGTTCCATGTCACTCTCAACCTCCCGCGTCGTGTGTCCGAAATCCCGATGCCAGTCGACTCACCTCAAGTCGCGCAGTCAGCGGGACCCAACCCTGGCATCATAAGCGTAAGAAAACGATGAGAATCTCGTTGTTTGAGAGTTTCGGTCTTGCAACATACTATGATAACATGATGCTCTCCACTCACTGTCTTCGTCTTACTAGCTATACAAACGAAGTACACAGGACTCTTTCCACAGCCCAAGATTGCATGCTACACAGTCACCGTGGAGCACCAGGCTCATTGGGATCCGCCACCGAGCTTCGAGAAAAATTCGGCCCTTCCCTCGTACGTGCGCTGAAGTGGGCCGTCTACTAATATGAATGCGAACCTCTGTCGGCTCCACCTGTATCAACGATTTGGGGATGCCATCACCGCCAGACTCTCTGGATACCCTGCCCGGCTAGGCCAAGGAGGAGTGTTGAAGACGTGGCTGTCTTTTAGGCCAACGGCGATGGGTAAATGCATTCTTATTCCAAATTTTCAGCGTGAGGGTAAATACGCAGTACTTCATCCCGCCACGGCTTTGCAACGTATGACGATCCCCGGCCCGGCCGCGAGCCGAACGCACCGTGCAGGTGTTTCATCGACGGCATCTTTCCACCTCACCGGTAAAACTTCCCTTCAGGGACTCGCACCCCTCGCAATCAGCTTTGGCTGAACCTGGACTTTTGCACGGGGAGAAACTGCATCATTGCGTCGATGCGTGGCACAAGTTTTAGATGGGGAAGATAACCAGCCACGTGTCGGCCTACAGTCGTCTCCTCTCCATCCAACATTCCATAACAATGTAGAAGTTCTCCGGTGTAGGAATGAATCTTGCCTTTCTTTATTTCGTCGCCCCATCGCGCAGCTAGCTTCGTGATCATGCAATAGTAACGCTATGTACTCAGAAATGACAGACCTGTGGTATTATGCTCACCCACCCACCCCCTGACCGAGCGTGACCCCCAATCTCCAAGTAAACAAACCGAACCAAACCGAACCAAACCGAACCACGGAAGAACCAAAGAGCAAACCGCACAGGTATCGCAACGCCCGAGCCACATCATGCCCCCCCAAAAAGCACAACACGGTCTCATCAAAAAACAAAGGAAACCCGCCGCCATTCACATCCGTACATAAGAGAGATCAAAACGGCCTCCCACTCCCCTCCCACCCCCTCGACGTAGGCGTCGTCCCCTTCGGCGTGACAACCCCAAACCGCCGCTCCCCGCCGTACCGCGACACCCGCGCATCCCTCACCTCCTTCTCGTCCTCCTCCTCTTCCACCTCCTTGCCAATCCCCTGCTCCGGGTAGATGCTGGCGCTGTAGTACCGCTCCGGCGGCGGCCGTCTCGCCGCACCGTTCCCGCTTGTGCTTGGCCGTCGTGGGAGTGGGGTTACGGTTGTGTCACCTATTGTGATGGATTCCATTGAGGGTCTGGGTTGGGGGCGGGTTGTTGCTGATGTGGGTGTTTTGGGAGTTTTGGGGCGGGTGGGTGGTGGGTTGGTTTGCGGTGCTGTTCTTGCTGTTGGTGGCGTTTTGTTTGGGGTTGGAGTGGTGGTGGTGGTCGGAAAGGTGGTGGTAATTTTGGCCGGGGCTCGTCGCGATCGCCCCGTGTACGACCCGGCGCCCGCCACGGCAATGTCCTTGACGATGCCGTCGATCTCGCGCTGGATGTCGCTCACGCGCACGATGCCGTTGTATGTCATGGCCTGCTCCTCGCTCGACCGCGGCGAGCTGCGCAGCTCTGCCGCCGTGCGCACCCGCGTGATGACGGGCTTGATCGTGCTGCCGCTGCTGGTGCGGTTGCCCTTGCGCCGCGTCCGCGCCGTGCTGCCCCCCTTGCGCCCGCCGCGACTGCCCCCGCGCCCAAATTTGCTGCCGAGCACCGGCGCGCTGTCGCGGCCTGCTGCTGCTGCTGCTGTGGGGCTGCCGTCGCCGCTGGTGCTGCTGTCCCAGCCGATGGACGGCGGCAGTTTCCCGCCTGCCTCGAGGTCGGGCTGCGCGGTGGTAGCGCCGTTGGGGTTGATGGTGGGCATCATGGTGCGCGCGAACCAGCCGCCGCGGTCGCGCGAGCGGAAGATGGGGCGCAGGGCGGGCGCTGACGCGGTGATGAGCGCGAGATTTGTCTCGATGGCTGAGGTGACAAAGCCGATGTTGTTGGAAGAGGCATTGGGGAAGATGGAAATGCCGTAGAGACCTTGTATGAGGAGGATGAGACGGATGATCGAGGCCATGGTGGCGCTGTTGAGGGAAAAGGTGAGTTGCGTGAACGTGAACACAAACGGAAAGGGGGTGATCTGTGAAGGGGGTCCACCTACAGAAAGCCAAGGAGAAACACAACAAGCAGGGGCGCCTTGGTGCGCTTGGGGAGCTTGAGAGACGAGAAGATCCAAAGTGGCAGGCCGAGAATCAGAAAGTCCGTGGCAATGTTGAAGGCTGAGGTCGACACGTAGAGAGCTGGGCGGTCGACACAGCGGCCGCCCTTGATGGTTGGGTCCCAGTTGAAGGCAACGGGAAAACATTGCAGAACGATGGCGAAGAAGACGGCAACCATCTGCGAAACATTGGCGACGTTGAGCCAAAAAAGAAAGCGCCGCACCCCATCCCTCTGACCGAACAGGCGCGTCAGGAAGATCAAGACTGACGACTTGACCAAGGCAAGGATCGGGTTGTACAGGATCTGGACAGCGTATGTCCATATCAACGCCTGAGTCGGGTCGTGAACTGGAACCTGTTCCGGTGGGATGCCGACGAAGTTGGTCCTGATGACTGCTGTTTGTCAGTCTTTCGCCAGTGTTGACAGCGTTGTGGGTTATGAGCTTACAGAAGAAGCTGATAACAGTCTCCGCTATAGACATGAGCATGGCTATGCAGACCAGCCAGTCGTCAAGCGCGAGCTGGTTCGCTGCCACCCTGCCCGCCGCGCGCAAAGAAACGACGAGTAAGGCCAGAGTTGGAAAGAAGAAGTTGACGAACAGCGCAAAGATCTGAAGCCCGGACGGCGGTGACGTCGGCAGGGCCAACAATGAAGACCCGTCCATGGCGTAGTTGGTAAGGATGCTATCGCATTACAAACAGCTGTATATGTGATGCGGACATAACCTCCATTAGAGGTGAGATATGTGGAAGGTCAAGCGAAGAGAAACAGCAATCGATGAACAAAGATCCCGGGGCAGAATACCAAGACGTCGTGGGGGGTATGCAACCAAGATATACCAGATAGTCGAGCCCCAGATTTGAGTTGCATACGGGAGACTGCCGGGGACACGAAGATGCATCACCAGATAGCAGTTCCGGGCAACGCGGCCTCCAGATCCTCGCCACTTGAGCTAGTCCTTAGTTCCGGTTGACGCCGGGTAGAACTCTCTCGAAAGCGGCAGACTATGTCGATCTTTGTGAGTTGTCTCGCCTCGTACTGCGCAGCGGTTCGCATGTAGAAGAGGCCGGCCGGGTAAATCTGCCTCGTGTATCAAGATGGTTGCCGGCGTAGACCTCGACCCGCGGCAGGTGAAGCGGGATGACGGCCGGATGCCGATCGGCATTGCACAGGAAGAGCTGCCAGCTACAGCCGCGGGTTTCGGGTGCAGAGGCAATAGGACGGACACAACTGCTTGAGCCGGACCACTGACAGAGGGGAAGCGGCGAGTTGTCAAGAATGCGTCAGCTCTGAGAGATAAAGGGCAGTTCGAAGCGGTCGGTCAGGATTGGTCTGTCTCATGGTACGTGTCATGGACCAGAAGCAGGACAGCCTGGCAGGCGGCAACCATTGTGGTGTAGAAGGCGTCAATGGACATAAGTAACTCTCATCCAGCTATGACGCTCAGCTGGCAGCCACACCAGCGGGATGCGTAATGAAGGCAAGACCGCACTAGTCAGTCAACGCACAGCTTCACTGCGCCGTACGGAGGTCAAGGCGTCGTGCCTTGCTGCCGCTTGGGTCGAAGAATGGAGCGGACGCAGCAGGGAGGTACGCAGCCCAACCTTCTAGAGAGATTCCAGATCACCAGCCAAGGCCAGGCAAGATCAGACGACAGTTGGTGATGCCTGCAGTGGTGGATGATCAAACAATGCACCCCAGGCATCAAGGCATGTATCACAAGCGGCCATCCCGAACTGGACAAGGACCGGGTTTCCTGCGAGAGCACCAAGAAGAGCACCAACGAGATCCGCAGGGTAGGAGCAGAATCTGGGGTAAGGACAGGGGGAGGTCAGACACGCTGTGCAAGTGCCGGATCGGGGACCAGGTCTGCACGGCTGTATTTCTGTCGCGTTGTGACTGAGAGGCAGAACGTCTGCGGGGGAAGCACGGTCTTGAAACTCGTCCAGGAGGTGCGGCTCGATGGCCGCGGCAGGGCGTTGAGAGTCAGCCAACCAGCGCCGCACACAGACGTGGGAGCACCGGCGGCGACAGCCAGGAACGGGATGGGCGGGCTGGAGGAGGAGCGGGGGAAGCCATGGTTGGTTCAACGCCGTCTGTGCTAAAGACCATTTCGATTAGGTGTGATTCTGCCTATGGAGGCCGTGGTCAAAGGGTTCACGCCGAGCGCGCGGAGTTAGCCGGTGCCAGTGCTCTCGACGGTCGACGGGATTTTCTGAGGTCCGGACGAAGGGTGGGTGACGTGACGCTCAGACCGCATCGCATTGCACAGGGTCGGCATCTTGCGGGGTCCGGCAGCTGGTCGATCATCAAGGACCGGGAATAGGGTTCATGAACAGGTTGGATGGAAGGGAGGGAAAGGAGAATGAACAACAGAGAAGAAGAGACCCATGACAGACAGAGCCGGTCAAGTCCAGAGAAGAAGACATCGCCATGGCCGCTGACTAAATCGTCGGCTCGCACACAGTTTCTAGACGAGGACGGTCTGTAAAGGATCATGATCCAAGGGTTCGTGTCCAGAACAAAAACGCAAGAACAAGCACGGACGAGGCACACACAAGCTGGCAACCTAGCACGATGGGCACACCATCTCAAGTCGCATCCGGCCCGAAAAAGAAGCTTACCATGTTAGCAGCCCACATACATACCCCAGGGTGCACGGCAGCATCTTGTGCTTTCTTCCCCAGACCATCCGTGCCGCCGCCACGGTCTGTGCGGTTGATGCCAGGGGCGTGACCCAGAGACAACGCCGCTTTGGCCCATGCGGGAAGAAGGGGTGTCGGAGGATATTTAACCAGGCCCAATACCCAGAGCCACGAGCCGAAAAAAGTCGGTACGGCTCTTATGTCGGCGACGACTGCGTCAAGCCCAGAACACAGCGTTGTTCTCAATCTTTCTGCTCGTCTGAAATACACGTGCAGTGTATGGCATTGAGAATGGACTGGCAATCCGGCCCAACCAGCCTTGTTGGCTGGTTCAGGTCCAGTGCAACCACACAACATGGCGCCGGAACGTGGCGTCTCCGGCTGCCGGCCTGCCATGGCGCCTGGGCCATCGTGCAGGGTGGCGGTGGATGTAACCACATATCTGCCCCTTTCCGACAGCCAACACTGGTTGCCAACTCTTGCGGGGCAGCTCATTGCGAAAAGGTGTGATGGTGTCTCATGCGAGGACCGGTGATGATGTTGATGGAGTGTAGACATTTCGAGAAGTTAGCGCAGACCGAAGCACATCTAGTGTAGTAACGTTAGAGCAATGCCAAGCTGCAAGTCGGCAAGGCGGCGGCGCCTTTTTGACCCACATGGCGGCGCGCTTCCATTCACTGCCAGGGCAGAGAGCAAGGACATAGGAAGGGCGAGTATCGAACAGGACGTTACGGTCTTTGCCTTCGATCTAAGGCCCGAATCCATTCTTGGGCCATTGCCGCCGCCACGTGATGGATGGATACCTGATTTGTAAGATGCAAGACATCCATCCACTCTGCACGAGCTGGTATGGCGGAGAGCAAGGGAAGTGGAACTGGGCAGGATGCTGCTTTGCTGCGAGAAGCCCCGATCAGGGAAACCGTAAAATGCGGGGTTGAGAGAGCTGCGAGCGATCTCCAGGGCTGAAGCGATCGGGCGGAGCCAACCTGAAACCCCACCCAGATTGACTTGCAGGCGGCAGGCGGCTGCAGCAACAGCCACGCCGTTGCCGTGGCGACCGTGAGAAGGCGCGAACCAGGATTTGTGCGACTTTCACGGTTATTCCTGGAAACACAAAGTCGACTGGCGTCCCGCACTCCAGCGCCTTTCCTTCGAGATCTCATCTCCCTTCATACCTCCCTCTCGTTCATGATCGCCGCGAAGCTGAGCGCAGCATTGGCCGCTCGCCAATCCCCTCCTTGAGTATTCTTGATGCGACTTGGGATTCCTGACGACACTTCGTCTCTTTCGGCCATGTGCTGACCCCAGTCACTACGGGCATGCTTACATGGGCTTGGAAAAACAACACAGACCACAGACTTTTTAGCTGCAGAGCCACCAGCTGCACGTCATTGCGATCCATGATTCACCCCACTACAGCCAATCTGGTGCTTGATTGACAACACTCTACACATCACCAACACCAACTCTGCGCTCTCTCCAGTGGAGCCCGAGGTGCTGTTGACTCGCCTGGCTGGCGCCCATCACCTTTGCTCTTATTGCCGTTTTGCTGTGCTGCCACCAAGATGGACACCAGCTACCTGGCCCAGCAGGTCAATACCATCATTGGCCAGCTGCATGGCTTGTTTGATGAAATTGGCGTCTCCAACCATGACCGCGAAGCTCGGGAGGCCGAGGTAAGTCAACGTCATCCCCGGCTGCCCTTGCCGAGTGCTCGCGAGTTATTGACAGCAACCCGTCGCAGCTCTTCGCAGCTCTCTCCGATGCGTTGCACAACCAGGTCCGCCTTGTGACCGCGGAGAAGAAGGACATGATTGAGGAGGCGCAAAGGATGATTACGACGATTCGGCAAATGGAAGCCTCTCTCGACGATCCCAAGTCACACCGCGACCGCCACTCCGGCAACGACAAAGACCTCAAGATCACGTACCCGCTCGCAAGGTGTCTTCAAGTGCTCAAGGAGAAGCACATCCAAGTTTCGCGCCTGCACCGGGAGCGATACGAGCAGGTCAAGAGTACGCCACCCGACTACTTCATGTCAAGAGCAACACGACTAACCAGCTCGCAGAACTGGCCCAAGCTCTCGAATCCTACTCTCTGCATCTGGAACCAACATTTGTCAAGTTGGCTCTGCCTCCGACAGGACCTAATCAGTCCATTCCCCCCAGCTTCGATCTGTCACCGGCCTACGTGGATAAGCTGGATGCCGAGTTTACGCGTGTGTATGAGGAGTACACCCGCCGCGTGGCAACAGTGAAATCGCTGGCCGAGAGCATTATTCAGCTCTGGGCCGAGCTCGGGACACCGCAGGCGCAGACGGACGGCGCGATTGTCAAGTACTATCGCGACGCTCCAGAGCAGCTTGGTCTCCACGAGGAGGACCTGGCGCGGCTGCGCGCAAAGCGGGACAAGCTTTTCGACGAAAAGAAGAACCGCGAAAAGCGCTTGAGAGACCTGAAGAGCGCAGTGGAAGCCCTCTGGGAGAAGCTGGGGATCGAAGAGAGGGATCGTAAGGCGTTCCTGAACGGAAACCGTGGCTGCGGTATCCGCCAGATCAACGAGTTTGAGGACGAGTTGGCGAGACTGAACGAGCTGAAGAGGCAGAATCTGCACCTGTTTGTGGAGGACGCCCGCTTCAAGCTCCAGGAGCTCTGGGACGCCCTCTACCTGTCGGAAGACGAAATGCTCGAGTTCACCCCAGCCTTCTCGGACGTTTACAGCGACGCGCTGCTCGAGGCCCACGAGCACGAAATTGCGCGTCTCGAGGTGCTGAAAGAACAGCGCGCGCCGACGCTTGCGCTTGTTGACAGACACAAGAGCCTGATAAGCGAACGGGATGAGCTGGCTGCATCGAGTCAGGACGCCTCGCGGTTGATGATGCGAGGCCAGAAGGGCGAGAGACGAGACCCCGGAAAACTGCTTCGGGAGGAGAAGATGAGGAAGCGAATTGCCAAGGAGCTTCCGAAGGTCACCGCCGACCTGCGCAGGGCACTGGAGCAGTGGGAAGACGAGTACGGCCGACCATTCTTGGTACAGGGCGAGCGGTATCTGGACTGCATCGAGGTGGATGAATCCAGGACAGCGCCCGGCCCACGGTCACGAACTCCTGCTCCGACACCAACCCCAGCAAGCGCAGCCAATGCGGGCTTGAACCGGGCGCGCAGCGTCAACAGCATCAAAACCGGGCCGAAACCTACAGCCAAGACGCCAACGGCCGCGTCCGCAACGGACACGATCAAGCCCAACCAAACCCTACGGGGTCCACCAGCCAGTAACAAGGGCAGCCCGACGCGACTCCCAGCGCGCATGCCCCTCTCAAACCTCAAGCACGGCGGCAACTCCCCCGACCGCCCACCTGCGCGCCCCGAGTCAAGGATCGGAACCGGCAGCATCCGCGGTGTAAACCCAGTCATGCGAGCACCGCCGCCAAAGATGCGCGACCTCATGCCCCCACCAGAACTCGAAACCCCCGCAAACCACTATCGCGCGGCAGGCCTCGGATCCAGCATTGTCCGGCAGGTCGAGCCGGAAGACGTCTACGACGACCGGGCGCGGTACTCATACCAACAGTCCAACAGCGGCAGCAGCAACAGCAACAACAGCCGGCCCGCGTCGCGGGACTACTACGGCGGCGTGTCACGGCCCGTGGCGCCCGAACGCGCCGCCACCGCGCCGCCGCCGCCGCCCGCCGTGCGCCAGATCTCCAACACGTCGACCGTCGTCACGGGCTCCGAGAACTGGGAGACATATGACGACAACTCGGAGCCCGAGGAGGATCTGTCCGATGCGTACTTTGCCCAGCTGCGTGCGGCGCGCGCCTCGGGGAAGCGGGTCACGCCTGAGGCGGCGCCGCAGTACGGCCAGCAGCAGATGAAGCGTCCGCGTGGTTTGCCGCCTGCCCAGCAGATTGGTGTGGGGCAGGTGGTGGTTGATCATGAGGGTAATCGTATTGTCTCGGGGAGCGAGTGGACTGATGACGGGGAGGTGTATTGAGGGCTGATGAGAGCCGGGTGGTGGCACGTTTCTGGATGACGGGTATGAAGGTTTATGGTTGACTACGACGACGATGTATGTCTTGCTTTTTTCTGTCCTTGCGTGAGGAGAGCTTGCCATATGCGTTTGATGTAGCCTTGCACTCTTGTGTTTCTCCTGGGCGCGGTTGTTTGGATGAATGATGGATCTCCCGAGAGGCGAGGCGTTGTGGGTTTGGGAGGGAGGAGGGGGAGTGTTATGGATACGACAACATTGAAAATCTCTTCATGTCTTCTTGCTTTCTCGCTTCTTTTTGTTTGGTTGTCGGCGTCCTTGGACGTCGGTCTTCGGCAGCCGCAAGGCTGGGCTCAGCTCGAGTCCCCTTTCCTAATCGCGGATCTTTGTTCTTTCCTTTCTGGCTGGCGCGGGCCGATGAAAACAGCCTCGTTCATTCTTGGAGTGGCTTCTTTACCTGTTGCTTTTCTTGTTGCTTTTTATACATGTGTGTATCTGGGGGGTTCGGTGGGTGCGGCATGCATGCAAGGGGGGAGGAAACCGCTTCTTTCTTGGCCTTGGCGAGAGGGAAAGGGGTGGTTGTCCTTGGAGTGGAGGTTGGGGGAGTGGTCATGTCATGTCTTGCAAATGAACGGCGTTCTGCCGGTTGTGCGGTTGTGTTTGACCTACCTGGTGTGCGGAATCAAGGCCATGTACATGGCTGGGCTCCTCTGCCTGCGCAGAAGCCGCCTGGTGCAGCGGTAGATACTACGAAGCATCTGAGATCATTTTGTTCTGATTTTGGTCGAGTGGTGAGCAGAGTATAGGTGGTACCCTGAAAGCTGTGCGTCCATGAAGGCTCGCAATGACTGGTATGGCTGAGAAACAGTTTGCAGATGGTGTGTTGGGGGCATTAAGGGTCCTCATCCTCGTGAGAGCCCAGAGGCCCTGGCTGTCGTCAAACGTTCATCTTGGATGGCATGGTTGCTTGAGCCTGCATATTTCTTTTGCCTACTACCGAGCTTCTCTGCCCCGGACGGAAACCTTCTGACTTTCATGATGTTCGCGTCCCATAGCACATCAGAAGTGGTCGTTTCCGCCCATTCTCGCAATAACAATCATCATCATACAATGACGGCAAACCTTGTGTATTGAACCGTCTTCATTCTGCCAGATACCCATGATACAACAACGCCGATACAGCTCGCAACTCCTTCGGCGACCGCCAACACGGGCTGTTGCACTTGGGCCCCGCGCGGCGTGAGGAGAGATCAGATTGACTCATTGCACCCCTGGTTCGTTGGCGCGGCCAATGAGCAGCCCATGACGCTGTCGATGGATGCATAGATCGACGCTGGGTTGCCTGCGCAAACCACGGTGTAAGCGGGGCAGCCTGGGAGTTGCCAGGGAAGTCGGGCTTTTTGTCGAAAGGGCGAGTGCCGAGCAAGGCGACTGCTTTGCGCTGTGGTGAGATGGACTTGCAGGCGGTTGACCTGGTTGGTTGGTGCCGGCTGACATTCGGGCGGGTATAGCGGATATAACACGAGCTCATGTCGGCGAGGCAGCATGGTGAACTGCTTCGTGAGCTGGGGGTCTTGATCCACGACAAATGACCTTGTCTATAGCCTATAGAAGTTGAAGAATCGAAGGACTCGTGGGAAGTAACGTACTGGTGCTTAGCTCTGACGGAGACCTCCCGCCCCTACAGATTTCGGCGACTGGATACATGGACATGTCGCGGTAGAGGCTCATGCTCCGGACTGCTCCCACGTCCATTCGGTGAACGTCTTGACCGCTGCGATTTTCACTGTTCTAGATGGCATCACAACAGAGTCTCGGTGTCATCGGCCCGGATGCTTCAGCCGCTTCACAAGCGGGCCAAGACATTGAAAAGCAGGCCAAAAACACCCAGAACACGAACAACGGCTCAGGTACGGACCCTGCACCGCCAGACGACGGCGAGCAGCATGCACCACACACCATCTTCACGAAGTGGGAGAAACGCTTCATCGTGCTCGTGGCCTCGGCGGCGGGCTTCTTCTCGCCCATCAGCGCCAACATCTACTTCCCCGCGCTGAACTCGCTGGCGAGCGAGTACGCCGTGTCGACCACGCTGGTCAACCTGACCGTGACCGTGTACATGATCTTCCAGGGGCTGGCGCCGTCCTTCACGGGCTCGCTCTCGGACAACGTCGGCCGCCGGCCAGTCTATTTCCTGTGCTTCGCCCTGTACATCGGCGCCAACGTCGGCCTAGCCCTGCAGCACTCGTTTGTGGCGCTCATTGTGTTGCGCTGTGTGCAGAGTTCAGGAAGCAGCGGCACCGTGGCGCTGGCCAACGCTGTGGTGTCCGATGTCGCCACGGCGGCGGAGCGCGGCGTGTACATCGCATACGCGTCGATCGGTGGCGTGCTGGGCATCGCGCTGGGCCCGATCCTTGGGGGGATACTGAGCAGCTACCTGGGCTGGCGGGCCATCTTCTGGTTTCTTACCATCTGTGCGGGCGTGGTGGTCCTGGCCTTGGGGCTGTTCCTCCCTGAGACCGCTCGGTCGGTCGTGGACAACGGGTCGGTGCCGCCGCCGAGCTGGAATACGAGCCTCTGGGATCATCTGCCTGCTGTCAAGCGCAGAAAGGCCGGAGTCCAGCAGAGGGGAACCGGAGGAAACGTGTCGCGGAAGGCTGTCATCAACCCGTTCGCGGCGCTCAAGATCTGCTTCGACAAAGAGGCGTCCATCGTGCTGCTGGCCAATGGGCTCTCCTTCGCAGGTTACTTCGCCGTCGCGACGGCCATCCCCTCGCAGTTCGCCCGTATCTACGGCTTCGACGACCTCAAGATTGGCCTCTGCTTCATCCCCGTCGGCGTCAGCAGCGGCATCTCCACCATCCTCGTGGGCCGCGCCGTCGACTGGAACTTTGCCCGTCACGCGCGGCGGCTGGGCCTCAGCCCGCTGGAGGCGAGGCAGAAGAATCGCGAGCTGGGCAACTTCCCAATCGAGCGAGTGCGGTGCGAGATTGCCCTGCCGCTGCTCCTTCTGGGGAGCGTCTCGTCCGTCGCGTACGGCTGGGTGCTCGACTACGAGACAAGCGTTGCCGGCCCGCTGGTCTCGCTGTTCTTTGTGGGCTTCGCGGCGAACGGCGTCTTCACAATCCTGAGCGTGCTCATGGTCGACATGTACCCGCACGCGCCGGCCACGGCCACGGCGGCCAACAACCTTGTTCGCTGCTGGCTTGGGGCTGCCGCGTCGGTGCTGATCATCCCCATGATCGATCGGATGACCAGCGGCTGGGCGTACACGTTCTTTGCGTTTCTGTATCTCCTGCTCGTGCCCCTGCTGGGCATCACGATGCGCTGGGGGCCCAAGTGGAGGGTGGCACGTACGCAGAGGGAGAAAGAGCAAGCCGGCTCCTAGAAATAGAGTCGTGGCGTGGCATCTTACCTCTCGCTTCGTGCTGTCTCCATTCCTTGACTCAATCAAACCACGTTTCTCATTTCCCTATTACCGTGAGATGAGATTGCTGGAAGTCAACTTGGCGCTTTCAATCCTGGTTGGCGTGGCTCGAGCAGATGGTGGGTGATGGGAGTTTTAGGGGCATTGCGCATGAAGTGCAGCCTTTGGCGGTGTTGTGCAGGACGGAGTGGAAGGTACGGTAGCTGCTACACTTATTCACTGTTGTCGTCCACATTGAGAAAAGAGCGAGGATCGGAGGCGGAGACGAAAGACATGAAGAGGAAGGGAAGAAATGAAGAAACACGCAAAACAAGAAAGTAAGGAGATGCAAGAATCGGACACCCAAGGCCCAGGGCGTACTACCTACCTAGGTAGGTAGGTAATTATGTAGGCAGCTGTTGGATGTATCGTGTACACAGTAAAGGTGCCGTATGCGTCAAGTGGAGAGTGAGCTTGGAGGGCTGACGTACCCCTGTCTCTTGGCCCGATCTGGTGGACGTTACCGCAGTGACCCACTGTCACCCTCAACATCCATCGTTCGACATGGCTACCTATGCGGCCAGAAAGGAACACACGAGACATTGCACGGTACACTCAGGAAGAAACATGACCCAGAAGATGCCGGGATAAAGAGACCGTTCTGAAACCCGCCGTCGGCCACCCACCCACCTACAGCTCCCAGCGACCCTCCATCGTTCCGCAATCGCCGTGCATCGCCGAAAGTCGAGAGTTGCAAATCCCACGTGCGCAGCTGCCTACCTACCTCCCTCCATCCCTTGCAAGCTCCGTCCTCGCCCATCTATGCAACCGCCACCTTCTCCGACTCGAACTTATCAAAGACACGGTCCCGGCATACCGTCTTCCGCTTCGAGCTTTCCGTCGACCCTGCCAACATCAGCGCACGGCGATGTCAGCACTGCGGCCTCAGCAGCCCTGCAAGGGGCTACGCTTGCCTTCAACAGTCAGGCGAAGACGATAGCACGGGAACACACTGGACACCGCCCTGCTCCACCGAAACCGCCGAGCAAGAAGCCGAGCATTGGGATTGGATCTGGCTCAGGCTCGGAGCGCGTGCGTGGAAGCACGGGAGCCTCGGCGGCGAAAGAAGCGAGGTCAGATGGCGACAGCGGTGCGCTGTTGGCCGCCACCCAAGCGGCAAGGGAGCACGCTGCCTCACGGCTGAGGTCTGCTGAGAGCCCCGGGAGCTCCGGCAGTTCGGTTCGTCATACGACCGGTGCCAGCACCAACGGGAGCGGGCAAGATGAGCCTCGACTGCCAGCGAAGGCAGGAAGCCAAGCGCACGGTGGTCTGGTCGCTCAGAGGTTGGCAGAGCTGCCTGTCGGTGGCAGAAATACCGACTCTGGTGCGCTGCTCTCTCCGCCGAGTCGGAAACGCGGGCTGGACCACGCCAAACGGCTCTCGACGTCGCCCTCGCTCATTGCCGCTACTCTGGCCGCTAGCAGGTCGCCATCCCCCGTTCGAAACCCCAGCCCCCCACCGGGCGTACGCAGTGGAAGCGCCGCCAGGAGCCGTGGGCACAGCGTCGGCGCTGCAAGCGTCACTGCAAATCCGATAGCATCTCCCCTAGGCGTAGCTAGGAGATTGCCGGAGACCCCGGACACGGCGTCCATCCCACCCACTACCTCTCTGGTGTCGCTCTTCGAGAACAAGAAGGACGGGTACGATGGGGATCCTGTCAAGCGGAAAGCACCGTCACTGAGGATAAAGAGTCCTGATACGGAGGAGGAGCCAAGTCCAGAGCAACATCAGCAGCCACCGAAGGCGCAGAAGGTGAAGCCCAAGCCGAAATCGAAACCTAAGCCGAAGCCGAAACGGGAGTCAACTTCCGAAAATCGCAGCCCGGGCCTAGCTGAGACGGCAGATGAGTCTATCCAAAAGGGGAGGCATATTACAGGCGGCCGAAAAAGCGGCCAGGATGATGGCGGGGACCGGGCAGCGGCGAGCCTGACACCGGCCACGGGGAGCCCGCATCGGAACCGCCAGCGCCCAGCAGTTACCAAACCGAAACCTTCGACAGTGGAGCAGCCTTCCAAGCCCAAGTCTACTGTGGCTTCGTCCGATGCTTCCCCGAAGCTAGATTTTCCTCAGCCGCGGGAACTCATCCAGGCATCCCGCATCACGTCGCGGACGGCTCCAGGACTGACGTCAGATACGCTGACAGTACCAGAGCCAAACCAGCGAGCTGCACTTAGTAACCCGGAGGATGTTTTGCCCCGTACATCTCACGACTCCGATCAGCAGGTACGAGTCCCACGTCGACTATCGGAAAGCTCCGCCTCGTCCGATGACACATTTGTCTCGGCCTCCTCTGCGCCGTCGCGGGCCGTGTCACCAACCAGGAAGCCGGAAGCAACCCACATCCCGAGTCCCTTAGCACGGCTTCGTCGGCGATCTTCGATTCGGTCACTCTCGACGCCAGATCCACCGCGTCCGCCTCCCCGCAACGCCTCCACCACGAGTCTGCCCCTCAATGCCCTCACCAACGCCATTGTGGCAAGCAATCTCGCCTCTGCCAGACTCTCGGTCCCGACAACCCCGCAACCTCCGGCCGTGCCCGCACCTCGCCGCTCCGGCCGCACTCCGGGCACAGGCAGTCCTCTCGTCCGCCAGCGCACCGCCGACAGCATCATCAACCTCCGCCCGCAGCTCACGGGCGGAAGCAGATCCCCAAACCGCCATCAACAGCAGCCGCCAGCGCGAACCGGCATGCTGCAAACCCTCCGCAGCCCACACACACCTCTCTCCGACGACGAAGACGCCCGCCGACGGGCAACCCACCGTCACCACGACGACGGTAACCGCCGCCGCAGAAAGGCTCTCCTCGGCAGCAACCGCAAGCACGCGCACCACGAAGGCTCACGCCGGCGCTGGCGCGACGCCATCACGCCGCGCGAGCGCCGCCGCTACGAGGCCGTCTGGGCCAGCAACCGCGGCCTGTTCCTGCGGCCCGGCTGGGCGCTGACGCACCACAGTACCGCCGCCACGTCAAACAACCCGACAGAGCAGGGCCGCGCCGTCGATGGCCCCGCGGCCGACCTGGTCGTCAACGTGGTGGCACGCGACATCTTCGCGCGCAGCCGCCTGCCCGCGGACGAGCTCGCCGAGGTGTGGGACCTGGTCGACCGCGGCGCCAAGGGCGCGCTGGGGAAGGAGGAGTTTGTGGTTGCGGTTTGGTTGATTGACCAGCGCCTGCGCGGCCGCAAGATCCCCGCGCGTGTTGGCCAGAGCGTGTGGGACAGTGCCGGCTCAGGCGGGTCGGGGGGTGTGGGGGTGGTTGTGCCGTTGCCGAAGGGGGGTGGGGGTGGCAGGTGATTGAGTGTTATACCCGAGCTATGGGATGCCTTTCGGTGGAGGGCGAGGGCGTGGAAATGGGAGGTTGGGCGAAGGGAAGAGTTGAGCAAAGCATCGAGAGGGGGTGCTCTGGAGTTTGGCGCTTGGCTTGGAGCAGCGTTTTGCTGCCCAACCTGCATTGGCGGAACCGGTATGGTTGGCTCAAGGCGATGCCTTCTGATACCTTTCTGGCCCTTTGAATACGCACATACCGCGAGCGTAGCATACCTAGTGATACCCTTAAACAGCTTATATGTAGACCAGACTGGTCTTCTATCCACTCATACGTCTCCATAAGAAGAAGTCTGTGTCGACCGCTGCAAAGTCACGGACCGCGGCGCCAAAAACGACGATAGTCCGACTGCACCAAAGCACGGAAGATTGTGTGAGAACTGGTGGGCTCCCAAGATATTTGATCCCAGTACGGTATATATCTTGTACTTCAAGCCCAAATTCGACACCAAAGATCACCTCCGAGTCGAAGTGCCAGCAACGTGGGGCCCCACACTCACTACTGCCGCTCGCGGGCCGAGGTAAAGCGGAGCGAGACTCTTGGCATCCAGCCTGCGGGACACAACCTCGGGTCTCGTTCATCCATCGAACGGGGTGGGGTGGGGCTTCATCAATGGACGAGAGCAAGAACACAGTGCTGCTGGACATTGCCAGTTCATGCGACAAACGCTAATGCAGCAAGCCCCTCCCCGTTGCGACGTCTTCTCCCGGATGTCGAATTCCTGAGGCGCCAGGCACGAAAAGTAGGGTACATACAACGGCCGTCCAACGTTAACGTTAGTGCGACACGTCGACATCTCGCACTTTCCCAGCCTGCATCCCATCTCCGCTCGGATCTCAATCAATCACGGGCCACCGACCAAGAACTTCCTCCTACCTCTGTCCCATCTTCCGCTCAACACCGCGCAGCCACGCCCAAACGCGAGCATCGCAACCACCCTCCCTCGATTCACGCGACGACCCGCAACAATGGCCGACTCAGCAGCAGCAGCAACCATCCCAACACCCTCGCCGCCCGTGATCGCAGATCTACCCTCAGGCGAGCCGATCCCGTCCTCCACCCCGCCACCCACCACCACCCCCAAGCGCCCCCAACCGCTCCCCCTCGGCGCCCTGCTGGCCGCGCTGCCCTCCCACGCCGACGCCTTCCTCACCCGCCTCGACAAGTGCCTCGCCACCCCCGCGGGCATCGACACGGTCATGCTCTGCCTGTGCTACACGTCCAAGCTGGGTGCGTCGGTGCTGGCGTCGCTGTCGCAGTCGGCGCTGCGGCGCTCCGCGCGCGAGTGGATCGCGCTGGTTGCCGCGCTGCCTCGCGGGACGACCGTCGTGTTCTCTTCCCCGGCGGCCGCGGCGGCCGTCGTGGGGGGTGTGGGGGGTGGTAAGGGGGCGGCTGCGACCGTGCCGCGCGGGGCCGCGCTGGCGTTGTTGTTGTCGAAGCGTCTGGCCGCGCTGTCGGGGCTGCTGAGCGAAGCGCGTATGATTCTGCGGCTGTGGGCGCTGCTGGGGATGTATTTCTGGGCGCGGGGACTGGTGCGGCGGACGTTGCTCTCTTCTTCATCCTCCTCCCAGTCCGAAAAGACGGACGGCACCACCGCTCCTCCTCCTCCCAGCAGCAAGCTGGCCACAGCCCTGGAGTACCTCCGCCTCGCGCTGTGCATCACCTTCCAGTCGCTCGAGAACGGCGCGTACCTGTCGTCGCGCGGCGTGCTGGGGTGGAGCAAGCCGCAGCAGGCCGCCGCCTTCAAGTGGAGCGCGCGCTTCTGGGCCGCCTACGTGGGCATCGAGCTGGGCCGGCTGGCGGCGGAGCGGGTGGACGGGCAGGGCCTGAAGACGGCGCGGGCGCGCGCCGACTGGACTAAGCGCGCCGTGCGGCAGCTCGCGTGGGCGCCGCTGACGCTGCACTGGGGCAGCGACAAGGGCCTGCTGGGCGAGACGGCCGTCGGCGCGCTGGCCAGCATTCCGGGGGTGATTCAGCTGAGGGATCTGTGGGCTTCGACGGCTTGAAGGGGGGTTTTGTGGGTGGGTGGAGGGAGGGGTGGTGAATTGGGAAGATTGATGATGGGATAGCGATGGCCGTCGAATTTCCTCTATTGGGAATCAAAGTATGCGTGTTAGAATCAAGTCGGCTGAGGGCGTAAAATATGCGCTTTCCATGTTCTGCTACAGTAGTCGTGTATTCTCAGTCCGGGTCGAATTACAGATCTCTTTGAGGATGAGTTCAAAACGTGAATTAGACGCACGTGGTATCATGGTATTACAAAACTTCCGTCAATGCTAGATCCCAATGCTGAGAGGCGCGCCGCCTCCTTTCCCTTCTCCGTGTCCCTCGTTTAATGATCCTGTGCCACACCTGGCGCTCACCACCTCAACTTCAGCCATTGAGCTGTTCCTCGGCTCATCCTTTCGAGGAACCGCCAATACGCCGGCTTTTATCCATCTCAAAACCCAAGGCGCATTTCAATGTCGTGCAATCGTTGCCCATTACTGCTATTGAGTTTCCAGCTCATATCCGCCCAGCGTGCTTGATTAATGCAAAAGAAACAGGCCAAGGCCTAATGAGAGAATTGCCGCCCTGGCCCAGCAAGCCGTGAGCGCCGGCGAGCGGCTGTCTGGTAATGGATCGAACGGGCTGCCACCACCTCCCAATGTGCCGCGATCCGGCTTGGGGGTCGACGTCGTAGTCGACGAACTCGAAGTTTCGGTCGTCGGAGATGATGTTGACGACTGCGTGGGTGCGAGGGTGGTCGTTGTCTGAGAGAGATCGGTCGACGACTGGCTGGTGGATAATGTTGATGATGTGTCCGGGTCCTCCGTCTGCGTCGCTTCGGACGAGGTCGTCGTCGACGTGGAAGACACTGTGGTGAAGGTGAGCGCTGGCCTAGAGCTGGTGCGCCTGACAGTGACGGTGGTAGTAGCCACCGTCCGACTCGGGCTAGGTGGTGGTGGTGGTGGTGGTGCTGGAGTATCAGAAGATGTACCTGGACAGAGCAACTGCACCAGATTACCCATCAGTAGCATCCCCAGCACCGAGTTCGGCGGAACGTCGGCGCCGCTGCAGGCACTCGAGACGATGTACTGCACACGCTCCAGACCCTTCACGCACCCGGCCGAGCATGTGCCCCCCCTAGTGAAGTCGCTTATGTGGCAGCCGGGAATGGGTTGGTTGTAGGCTAGGATGCAGCTGAGAGGGACCGCTGCTGAGGCGATGAGTTGAAAGTTGGCGAGTGTAAGGGCCGAGCCGTCTGTCAAAGCCGAGGCCGTCGAGGCAATTGTGAGTAAGAGCAACGACCATCTTGAAGATGGCCGCCTGTCGTGACTTGCCATCTGAATTGGTGACGACAATCCGAGGCGAGTGGTTGTCGGGTGGAAGAGGCTTCAGCCCTGCGCGAGAGGTGGGAAGTCCTCAACCGGCAACCTCCGACACTCTTCTCCCTCCCTCTCGCGGACTACCCAGCTGACAGGAGGTGCGACACTGTATGAAGTCTGGCAGCCCGGAACGAACGCGCTGGTTGCTCCGTCCCCAAAGGTGGAGTAGGCGATCGGCTCTCGCTGTGTGACTAGCCGAAACGCGATCTGTATCAGGGCACCGTGATGGCGGGCGATCCGGTCGGTCGGGTAACCGTGCAGCCTTTCCACGCGAGTCGCCGTGCGGTCAATGCGGCTGAAAGCGGCTGGGTCTTTGCTGTTCTCGGATAAGTTGCTGGGGGTTGACGTTGGCGCACAATGGGTTCTTCTCATGCGCTGGACTCGGTGATGCCGTGGGCCCAAGCGAAGCGTCGCCGGGAGAGTCCGGACGGAAAAGGCGCGAACAGGTGGGAAAACAGCTTGAATCCCCCTCTTATCAGTCGGTTGCCCTTTGCCCGTGAGAGGCGAGGCCACAGGATGGCGGGCAGCAGAAGAGGCCGGTGGCGAAACCCGGGTGCGACGTGATGCGCGATGCGATTCGACGAAGGATGGTTGTGGTCGACCAGGGAGCGGCCAATTGCGCTCGCAAACAGACCAGGCGGGTCAAGCACAAACAGAAAAGATGGGAAGAGAAGACCTGCTTCAGATGGCCGAATTTCGCAAGAGAAAGAAATTGGGCAAAGGGCAGTCAAAAATGGACGAACCCGAGGGAGGAAAGAGGGAAGCCCCTGCGCTCGGGCAGCCAGCCGATCGTTGGTGTCGTCACTGGAGCGAACGTGGACGACGGGGAGACCTTGACTCGATATACCCTCTTCCCCCAAAATCTTCCTGTGGGCTGTTTGATGAAAAACACACGGGTCTTGCTTGCTTTTACTGGATGAGACGTCAACCCAAGAATATGCACAGCACTCGCTGCAAACGCCCCCCGACATCAAAGTGTCCTCTCAGCCCTCGGAGATTCGCTGCAAGCCCGTGATGACAACGGACCATGGGCAGAACAGGTTTGACTCCAAGCCAGTCAGCGGCGAGCATCCAGCACCAGGCTGGGCACCGCACGTGTGTCCCCTGCATTCTCCGCGTTTCAATGTCACGCCGCGGCGCGCGAAACAAGGTCGTGGGGTGGCATCGTCGTTTGCACGCTCCGTGGGCGACCAGCGAGGAGCACCAATCGAGTTGGACAGGAGAAGCCAGCGGCTCGAAACGAAACAAGACGAGCGTTTGAGAGGAGCCCCGAGTGTGCCCCCTGTCGCACTTGCGGTTGGCCCACACAGGGTTCCACAGCGGGAGGCCTTTCAAAAGCGGCCCACATTCACACTTTAACTGGGTACAGGCACAGGGCTGGATGGCCGCCAAGAAATGGCTCACGAACCTGGAACTTGCAGTGTGTAAGACATGATGACACCACGGCGAGAAAAGGCCATGCTTTTGTAAGGTTTCGAAGTCGGCACCGAATACATTCTGTATACGCAGTACGGTATCTTTGTCTCCCGTACCAATGCCCCTCAGCAAAGCCATGAAGTGATAATAATGGAGCGATGTGACAACGAGGGCAGACCAGGGACACAGAAGTAGGCCACTGGACAAGCTGTCCAGTGCTGATGTATAAACCGGTGGACGCTTGGTAGTAGTAATTACAAGAAATATGTACACATTCGCGCGCTAGCAGATACCAGAGGGCCGAGCCATCACGACCTCTTCTGCCCCATCTCCTCGCCCGCAAACTCATCCCACTCGTCCCCGAGCCCGCCGCCGCCCACCTTGCGGCCGACCCAGATCCCCGCCGCAGTGCCGACGCTGGCGAGCAGGAACCAACCCTCGAACCAGCGGTCTACAAAAGCGGGCTCGAGGGCGCTCTCCAGCGCATCTCCCACCGACCGGCCGACCTCGCGCGGCAAGCTGCTGCGCAGCAACAGCGCTGCGCTGATGACGTACGTCGCCGCCACCTGCCCAACCAGCAGCGCCAGGTTGGCCTGCGCCTGGCGGAGCAGGCTCGGCGCCCACTTGGCGAAGAGCCGGAACGTCTGCAGGACCGAGTTCGCGCTGGCCGCGAGAATCACCCCGGACAGCAGGAACGAGATCTGCCGCGCCCAGCCGATCTGGTCCAGCTTGGGGTCCCAGTGCTTCGCCAACAGGCCGAGGAACCGGTTGATCGGGTCTGACGAGGAGAACGAAGTCGACGGCGAGTACATGCGGTGGAGCGTGGTCAGCGTCGTGGCAAAGACGCGGTAGAGGCAGTAGCCGGCGAAGATGTAGCGTGGCACGGCGAGAACCCGACCGAGAGCGGTGCCGTCGCGGGCGTGCGCGGCTTTTTGGGACTTGAGGAGCGAGAGCGAAGCGGCGAGGTTCGACTCCATCGTTTCCAGCCCGGAAATCTCCATCTGGAGGGCTTTGATTTCCGCCGCCTCGCCGCTACCGGCCATGGTCTTGAGCGAGCCGATGACTTTGCTCATGAGCCCGCTCGACGGCGCTGCTGCTCCGTGTGGTGTCCCTCCTCCAACACCAGCGCCGACCGCCTGTGCCTTTCTTTGCAGCGACCTCAAACGGTGCCGCTTGGTCAACAGCAATTCGCTTGTGGCGTCCAACCCAGCCCGCTTCCTCGCAATATCGGCCTCCGTAACCGGCCGCTTCCGGTATATCCTGTCGTCCACGAACGTATGCCAAGGACTCGACACGCTGGCAAACCCAGACAGCAACGCCATCAGCGAGATGCCAATCACCCCTATCCTCTCCAAACATGCTCTCGACAGCCCCCCATCCCCCACAGCCACAGCTCCAAACCTCCGGCCACTTACCCTCCCAATCGACATAGCCGAACTATCAAACCCACCCTCACCCCCTTTCACCTTCGCAGACGCAGCCAACCGCCACATTTCCTCATCCCCCTTCCCCCCACCCGCACTCCCCGTCACCACCCTCCCCACAAACCAAAACCCCACCAACCACCCGGCAAACACCACGCCCAGCACCACCCACGCAAGCCGCGACACCAACCTCCCCTTCCCATCCCTCCCAAACCGCCACCCCCTCGCAACCATCACACTCTGCACCTCCAACACCGGCACAACCCCCACCAGCATAGCCACAAGCGACGGCACCGTCCACCTCAGCCCCACCGCCCTGGCGCCATGCCCCAGCAGCGGGCCCTCGACCTCCCAGATCTCAGCCAGGATCAGCTCCGCCAGCGTGGCGCTCAGCCCGACCGTCACCGCAAACGCGGCGGCCGCCAGCCGCCGGCGGGGCGAGCGCGAGGCCTGGTCGGCGTGCGCTTGGCGGAGGGAGGGCGGTGCCGAGGCGGGGAGGAAGTGCTCGTGGCCGTCGTCGAGGCCGCCGTCTGGGTCGGAAGAAGAAGTGGGTTTTGGTTGTTGTTGTTGTTGGAGGCGGGCCAGGCGCGGGAAGAGGCGTGATGCGGCGAGCGAGGAGACTAGCGCGAAGGTGAGGGCTACCGGGGCGAGGGCGATGGCGGTGGAGAGGAGGGTTTGTGGTTGGGAGGGTGGGGAGCAGGAGGTCGGGCCGCAGGCGGCGCCGTCGGCGTCGGCGCCGGGCGGGTCGGCTGGGAGGGCCATTGCGGGCGCTGCGTTTGCCGTCGTTGTTGTGTACTAGGGCTAGTTGGTGGAGGAGGGGAGGGTTCGATCGAGGAGGGAGGACGGCTGGCCGAGCCAGTCGGTGCGGCGGCTGATCGTTCTGCTCGTTGGGAGCGATCGGGTGCGGGGGGCATCATACGGTGGAGGATGTCGAGGCGCAGAACAACAATTTCCCGTATTTCAGGGGATTTGGGGCGGAATTGCCATGGCGACGTCGCAGATTGGGTGCAGAGTCTCTGTTGGTGGCTCGTTTGGTCCTTCGTGTTTGACAGAGGTTGCGCGGCTGGTGGGAGCTGACGAACCGCGCGCTGAGCCGGGGACCCCGGATTTGGAGCTCGGGCCATGCGCTCAGCGCTGACTGACATCCCACTTGGCCCCACCCCCCACTGTCTGTCACAGCTGCAGCCTGCCGAGCTGTTTCCGTGTTCCAGCTCTGAGCCAAGGCGTTTCTGGCGTTGCGTACGCCATTCAAATTCCTCAAGCAAATTCTGAACAGTGCGCAGAGTAAGGTAGGTATACAATCAAGGAGCCGCGGACCCCGTGAATTGCTCGACTTAGTACCCGAGACGGCAGCATGGTAACTCCTTTATATCACTTCCCTTCCCTCAAGACCGACGGCACCAATGCATGTACGCCTAGATCTTCAACACGACTCCATGTCCTCACAAACCTCTGGCATCGCACCTGAGGTGCACCATCTGACCAGACACCGGATTTGGAACGGCACCGCAAAGCTCAAAGACATCGCTGTGGAGATTGCCTCCGACCCTATGCCGTACCAATACACAAGAAAAAAAAAGCCATCCGTACTCCGTTCCCAGACTGACTGCGCATCCGACCGCGCACATATTCCTCTATGAAACGAGCAGAGAACACACGCGCCCCGTAGTCCAGACGAGCCCGTCTGATTGAGTTCCAGCGCAAAAAGGAAGATCTGAACCCCAGCCGCCAGAGCCCTAAGCCCCCATAAAGCCCCCCCCCCCCCACCCACCTTTCACAAGTCCGTAACGCCATGAACCGCCCATCCTCCTCGCCGCCTCCAGAAAGTAGGCCAGCAACAGCACCAAATCAGACTCATCCACCCCGCACAGCACCCCTCACTCAGACTGACCTATGGTCTGGCAGCTGCTCCGCCATCCCCCACCTGAAGCTTCTCCGGCACATCCTCATCCTCATCCTCATCCTCTTCCTCATCCTCTTCCTCCTCCTCCTCCTCCTCCTCCTCCTCCTTGGCCAGTCCCGACTTTAGCAAAGCAGCGGCCTCGCCCACCTCCATAGCATGGAGACGCTCCTTCCGCTCTCTCTCGAGCCCGCCCTCCTGCTGCTGCTGCCGCCCACCACCACCACCGGGCGCCGCAAGCTTGCCGTCCGAGGCAGCGACCACCTCGAACTCGTCCTCCTCGTCGCCGCTCTCTTCGTCTCCGCTCTCGGCGCGCAGCAGTGGCGTCGGCGGCGGGGACAAGGATGCAGCCCTGTCCGAGGCGATGGAAGCAATCACCGACGGCGAGGAGCGGCGGCGGCTCGAGTCGCGGGCGTTGTAGGGCTTGATGGTGGGGTCGAACCGCGCCGGGAGCCCAATAGCGGCGGCAACTCTGTGCGCTTCCTCGTCCGCCGAGATGGACTTCTCGAACTCATACACGCTGCTGGCTTCGCTGTCGGCTTCGTGTCGTCCCGAGTTGTACGCGAGCATGGCGGCGTAGGACTGTCGTGACGGATCCTGCGAGCGCTTCTCCTTCTTCTTGAGCCGCTTGTCGTCCGGCCGGACCACCACCACTGGGATGGGACTGTACTGGAGGCAGTATTTTGAGAACGAGTTACGCGTGTTCATCAGGCCTTGGATTCCTCCTAGCGATCGTCCCTTAGTGCCGACGACGAGCATCGAGGGGTTGTAGATTCCGAGCTACAGCGCATCCGCGTCAGTGAAACTGCGTCATCGAGCTCCAGAATCCGCCGCCAAAGACTTACCAGCTGCTGAAATGTGTCATGGAGCTTCCCGACGGAATACTCAAGGACGATACTGATGGCCTTGTTCAGCTCATTCTTCGCCTGAATTGCCGCCAGTAGCTTCTTCGCCTCCTCCTGGTAGTTCTTGTCGAGACGGACAGGGCTCTCCAGCACCCGCACGCAGATCACCTCGTCGCCATCGTCCACCATGTTGCTCAGCAGCCATACCAACGCATAATCGGAGTAGGCGTGCTCGTCCACCCCAATCATGAAGGTGCGGGATCTCCGTGACGGGTGGTAGCCCTGGTGTCTGGCTTGCAGGGTGAACGAGGAAGGATTGTTCTTGGTCGCTTCCCCGACGGGGAGGTTGTCAAAGCCAACACGCTGCCGGAACCTAGGCGGGAGGGAAATTGCTGTTAGCGTCGCCATGGCTCGAGGCCGAATGGATGCAGCGTGAGGAAAAGAGCCCAGAGCAGCTCTGCGAAGTGAAAATGTGGCAAGTTGATATCCTGCGCTGCGCACGGTTGAAATCAAGCAAGGCGCGTGACCAGGACAAGTTGGCTGCGGGTATTTATGGACTCGGAAGGCCAGAGGCAGATCTTGGGCAAGCGAGTCGGGTGGATGACGTGGGGAAATAAGTTGATTGTATGCACACGTGTATCGGCGGGTAGTGATCTCGACCTCTCAGGGCTGGCCACTAGGCCCCGGTCGACAGAGGATGGGCAGGCACATGCAGGGAAACCCTTTCGTTGCCCCGGCTAACGGGTTGGGCTGGACACGCGAGTTTCGTCCAGCCAGAGCGGGTGGGATGGTGGGGTTGCGGGGTCGAAGGCTACCGTTCAGTCATGAAGCGAACTAGCCCTGGTTTTCCACCCTCGATAATGCAGGTCCATCTCGGGTAAGCTTCAACGGCGGTTTACACCAGCCCTGTTGCAGGGTGGTGGCATGGTACGGTTCTCGTCTCGCTCTTCATGCCGTCGCACTTGTCGATGCATTGTCTATGTTGTTCTCTCACGAAAGAGGTGCCAGCGATCGCGGGGCCGTTGGTGTTGAGAGCCTTCTCCCTGCCTTGACCTTCGCTAGAGCAACATGCGGCGAAACCTGCCACGGCACAGGGACGGATGTTGCCCGCATGTACACCCTTGGCCCTCACTGCGGCAGGTTTTGGCAGCTTGGCACTCGCTTTTGAGCCGCGAGTTACGACTTCACCGGAAGAGAGGAGAAACGCGCAAACAGTTTCTGTTGGGGCCAGCTGCCCAACAACAAAGCAAACAACAACGAGTGCGGCGCCACTTGGTCTGCCTTCTAGCGTCGGAGTAAAGGTAGCGGCCGGGGAGGCTTCTTGTGCATCATGGCAGCGCAGTGAAACAGCACGAACGTCAGAAACTCAGCACTTACCTCACTGGCGAGGGCGACGATGCGCGCAGCCGTCGGTTATCCGTCTTCCGCGGGTTGCCCTGGGGCAGCGAGGGGTTGCGCGGCGGTCGGAAGGTGACAGAGGCGGTCGAGGAGTTCCTATGTCCCAGCGGTGGGCGGCCACTGTCGTTGGAAGACTGGCGGGAGCTGTCGTCGTCCGGGCACTCCTCCGAGATGGACGTCAGGGTGGTCGTGCTCGACGCCGTCGCAAACGGCGGGGACAGCGCCTCCAGCCTCCGGTCGCCGTTGGCGGCGGACCTGGCCGAGAAGTAGTCGGCCGATACGGGAGGCACGGCGGTGCCCGGCGACACATCAGAGTCCGGGCTCTTGACGGCGGAAGGGCCTGAGGTCAGTCGGGCCACATGGTTGACGTTCTGGGCCATGGTAGGCCGGAAATCGCGGGTAGATGTCGTGTCTCCAGGAAACTGTGCCAGTGCTCGTTCGGCCTCACGGGGAGGCCAGCAGAGGCTATCCCGCGAAAACTTGCATCGAACTGGAGATTCTCTGGCGCGGTCGCGAAGAGCTGGTGCTGTGGCACCAAGGGGCGATGGCGGAAATCGTCAGAGGGAGGTCTCCTGGAGGGTTGGAGTGCGGGAGGCTGCAAGGGATCGTTGTGACGACCGAGGACTGTGCGGCTGGGGCGACAAAGAACGTGAGCCGCAGAGCAGCTGGATATAAATGGTCGGGTGTCGGGTTGAATCTCGAGGTTTTGGTTTCTCGTGCTGAGGCTTGATTCCACCTCATAAACTGTGTGGCAAGAGCTTGAAGAAGTAGATTGAAGCACTGGCTGCAAATTGTGGCAGGTGCAAAAAAATCCACGAGCTGTCCGTTCGTTCGGGAAAGCTCAGGGAAGGTAAGGTAGCTGTGATGAAAGCGGGAAAGAGCTTCCTGCGGGGCCGTGTCACGGCAGGAGCTCGACGCTTGGCAGCAGCCGGCGGGAAATGACGGTTTTCTTGCTGCACAGACGCTCGACAGGTGGAAAGAAAGCGTGGGCTGTGGCGGACGAGCCAAGCTGCTGAGCAGGAACAAGCTTTTGAGTTCGTCAGACAATGAAACAGGGCCAAATTGGCGGATGCTGGGAGTAATAAGCCGAAGCACATGGTGGGCTTGGCTGGCGCCTGAGATCTTGGCGCCTTTGGGCAGGACAGCGCCCCCCTAGGTCCCTGGGGCCGTGGTGTGGTAGTGGTGTGGTGTGAGATTTCGCGGCTCGACTTCCGGGCCCAGAGCTTGTCAGTCACCCATGCATATTTTTCTCCCGCCAGGCTTGGCGAGCGGGCGAATGCTACCTCGACCCTTCCATCATCCTGGCAATTGGGATTCGTACTGATACCTGTAGGGCCTGACGGCACCACGGCTGCGGTAGTTGGTCAGCCCGTCAATCTATGACAAAGTACCCCGTACCCGACCTGCCTTGGCGAGCGTGCCCGCAGGCTTGGCCGCCTGGAGGTTCTGCTTTACATGTATGCTTTTGATACAATCACAGTACGAAGCATTGTTCACTAGGTAACTCCACACACCAAGCGAGTTCAGGCACTCCCCATAACCCCCCGGGACGCGTGCCATTCATAGTTTTACACAGTAGCATGTGAAGCGACGGACAGCGGCTCGGGCCACTCCCTGGAGCCGGGAATGGTGCAGGAGGGACAGTGCGAAACGGGGCGTATGTCCACGTGCGGTGTACCAGCCGATCACGATCTCCCGGTCTAGACCTTTCAAAATAGGCTGCTCCCCAGCACTAACGTTATGTAGCCAGTGTGTAATCTGTAGAACTGCGGTGAGCCAGCTCCATATGGCCAGATTAATCGAGACACAAAACTGTCCAATCCCTGCGTTTTTGGCTGGCAAGTGTCTCGCTTTTTTTGGCCAGATGGAGGCCAGTTCATGATGGCCAACTGTTCCAGTGCCTCGTTGCATACGCAGTACTCATTGGGTGGCAGGGTACACAGGCGGCTTACTCCACGACTGGCATGATTGTGAGCTCTGTGGTGCACAAAGTAGATACTCATGGAAGCATTTCCGCAGCCTTCATCAGCAGCCAGTCCATCCTGCTCTCATCAGTCCTCCATGACTCTTGTGCTTGTGCTGAGTATGGAGCCCCCCGTGCCGACAGCATCTCGGTCAATTCGTGCTGCTTGCCAAGAATGAGATGCTCATCGGCTCGTGGGGTGACGGCTAGCCAGGGCTGATCAGCGAAGCTGCCTCGGAGATAGGTAGCAGAAGGCAACCTCTTGCAGGCGCCTCATGGTCATAGCAAGGGACCTATACACCGCGGCTTGATTCCCATTGCCTTGACTGGTTGCCTACAAGTATGCTTCTTCTCATCCGTCCTCTCACACATTCAGGTTTGTGGAACTTCCCATGAGCCCGTTCACTTGTGTAATGTGTTTCCTCATTGTATATCTTTTCCATATTTCTTTCTCTCTTTTCTCACGTTTTTGCGTCTGTGACATTCTTGTGACATTGCTCAATTGCCAAGATGGACACCAGCATCCCCCCTCCTTTCCATCCGACCCTTATTATCACCTCAGCGCCTTTCCGATATCACAACCAGCTTGTACAACCTCACCCCAACCCCCACCAACCCTCCAAAGCCCACCTAATCCCCCACCACCCACATTGGAATCCTATCAACCAAGCATTCACAACTGCAGCCTTCCTACAGCAGCCCATGCAGCCCCCAATGGAGGCAGTTGCGTGCTCGGCTGCACCTTCTACGGGTCGGTTGGGCTCACTCGAAACACACCTGCAGCGGAGCATGTGTGTCGTTACAGTACTTGCATGAACAACCTGTAGCCGGGTCCAGATCCGGTCGGAGGCCTCTCTGCCCAGATCCTGGGCCCAGTGGTAACCTGGAAGGAATGGCAAAGATTCCTTATTCGGCGAAACGTCGGCGCCAAAGACAATCTGCTAACGTTCTTGGCGACGCGGGGGGAACCAAGCAGGTCTGAGAGTATGATAGACCGACGTAGAGGAATCGGAGGTTGAAATTGATTGCCGAACCAAATCATCACCGCCCAGATATGGTGGTGGCTTTGACGACAGCCTTGTCTATCGCCAGTTGTTTGTAGGGCGCAAGAGACGTGGAGGGGCTTTCACGATCGCCGCCATCAGTGGCGTCATCACGATCGTCAAGTGAATATCGCGAATCACGAAGGGACTGAGACATCCGCAGAAGAAAACAGCTTCATGATTTGCGCCTTCTTAGTCAGGGCGCACTCCTTTCCCAACCCGTTTCCCATTCCCATTTCACCTGGACGTTTAACCTTGCCTCATCCCCATCTTCATTTCTGATCTGTCCGGGGTCCCAAAACTGATCTTTCCCCCGGAGATCGCAGGATATGGCACTCCACGTCCTCGTCCAGCGTCACCAGCCACCCCCATCATTTGCTCCGTGATCTGCGATATCACCTACAGTTGCCAGGCAGCTTGCCTCGCGCCCTCTAGCCCCTGATTTTCCCTTCCTATGTGCCGGTCCGACGCCTGCTATGCAATGTTGCTGACACGATACACCCAATAACGGCGCTGTGCTGCGCAAACAGCGGGACAGAGCTCCTCCCTGCCCAGTTCACTAATTGCTAGCAGCAACCCGTCTCTTCAGCTTGCTCCGGTAACTCGTCACGCTCACGCGTACGTGCGGGACAGGTTGCGGAGATACCAGTCGACCAGCTTGCGGCCCATCTTGGCTTCCGAGATGTGAATCAGGTCCTGCGTGAAAATAGTCAGCATGGTTGATACCACCCATAAAAGGATAACAGTTTGGTGAAGAGCTTACACCCTGCAGCGCGTAGTCCAGGTCGCTGATGTTGACCAGCTCGCCCTCGAGCAGTCCGTTGTCGGTCCAGCGCAGTTGCTTAGTCCGCTGCTTGTTAACCAACAGCCACGAGCGGAGCTCCTCGGGCTGGACGTCGAGGAAGCCGGCCAGCTTCTTGAGGTCCATGGTGGTGTACAGGCGCAGGTACGACTTGACGGTCGGGCTCCACATGTTGGTCTTGACCTCCTCCATGAAGATGGACAGGTGGTGGTCGACGGGGTCGACGTTGGCCTCGGGCTTGTCGAAGTCGGGCGGCACGGGCGAGATGAACTTGGGGCAGGCGATCTTGAAGAGCTCCTCGAAGACGGGCAGCGAGTCGGGCCCGCCGCGCTGCAACTTGAGCAGCTGGTCGCCGTACTTCTCGCGCAGCGCTGTGTGGATGGTGTCGTCCAGGCGCGTCGGGTGGAAGGCCACGCAGATGGCGATCAGGGCGAGCATCTGGTCGTTCTTCTTGCTGATTGAGTCGTACTGCGCGTTCTTCTGGAAGTTCTTGGTCCGCGAGACGTAGACCAGGATGTGGCTGAACATGCGGATGGCGTCAGCGTAGCGGCGCATCATCATGTACGAGAAGCCCACGTAGTAGTAGGTGGTGAAGTGGGCCGCCATGACGCGCGCGAACATGGCCTTCTTGTTCAGCTCGATGTCGTCGAGCGTCTTCAGCGCGAGGCTGAAGTCTCCGAGGAGGCAGTGGACGCGCAGCAGACCAATGATGGAGAAATACCCCAGCATGCGGTAGAGGTTCTTGGTGCCGTACGGCCCGGCCACGGCTGTGGGGTCCTCGTTGCGCCGCATGGCCGTCAGCTGCTCGGTGATCTGCGACTTCTGAATGAGGGAGTACAGCACGTTGAGCACGCTGTAGCAGCCCCAGGTGTTCGGGTTGTCGCGCAGAATCTGTGCCTCCTCCTCATTGTTGTTTTGCCTCGCGATCCTCGCCCGGTATGATGAGAATGTGTTGAATTGGTAGATGAACTCGTCAATCACGTCCCACGCCCAGTAATACTGCGGTAAGACAGTCAGTAACCTAGCGACACCCGAGTAAGACATGTTCCCGTGGACGAAGGAGGAGCCCGGGGCGAGCAATTCTGGGGTTGTAAACTGACCGATGGCGGCTCGAGGTCGACGGGTCCCTCAGAGTTGAGAATGTAGTGGAACAGCGCACAGTAGTTGTCGTAGCTCTGGAACTTGGCCTCGAGGGTCGCCTGGAAGTCCAGCGGCTGGGCAGCCTGAACTAACCGCGACTGGATCTCGTCGGCTTGCTGAGCGAGAGAAGGCTGGTGGAGGTCGTCCATGCCGCCGCCATACTGCACCTGCTCCTTGTAGTCGGCGACGAGGGCCTCCTCCTCAACGTCGCTGTCGTCCTCAAGGGCGCGGGCGGGCGCCATGCCGTTTTCGTAGCTCATGATCGCAAGTCGCTCCTGGCGGTTCAGCGCCTCGAACTGTGAGGGAGGAGGACGGGAGCGGGTGGTGGAGGGGCTGGGGGGGTTGTCGCCGGCTTGCTTCCTTTGTCGCGGCCGTCGCAGACTCCCGAAATGCTTTGCTCGGTGGGGCTCGATTTTTGTGGTCGAGGGGCTCGGGCGGTGAATTACGGAATAATTTTCAGAGCATGCCGCCTCTTCGGTTTTAGGGTTTGGTGGGTGAGAGCATGCCCAGACAGCGTGCAATGTGTTCTGTTAATTGCATACCACGGCGTGGCATTAGTGTCAAGCGAACACGATTCACATCGTGAGGGTGGGAGCTGTTGAGCCATTATGACGGAAACCCATGATTCATAGTACCTGCTTTCTCATTTACTATTTTTACAGCTTATGAAGACGTACTGGCTGGGGCAGCGTTGCGGCTGTCACGGAGTCTGCACGTACATATTCCTTTATCCACATCTTACACTCACGACGTCGCATTGGCGTTCTGCCATTTTGCCCCGCCAGACATCCCACTTTCCTTGCCTGGCAGCAGTCATTGAGCTGTGTTAGTCAGGCCGAACAGCTGCAGTGCCCCGCCATCGCCTTGTTCGTCGCCCCTTATCCTCAAACTGGAATTACACCAAGATTTTCCACTTCAGGAGAAGTTGATAAAAGCTGATATCCTGGGTCATTTGTATCTAGCTCAACTTCACAACGGTCGGCGATCGTGAGCTTGATCAAGTCAAGCAAAATGCCCGTGGTCAGCCCGGAGAAGCTGGCCAAGCTCCAGCAAAATGCCGACGACGTGCGAAACGTGAGCTTTTTTGTTGTCTTTGTTACATTTGAGGTATGAACCAATGAGCTAATTCAGTTACGCAGATTTGCATTCTGGCCCATGTCGTAAGGATCTCCCCAAGTACAGACATCCCCGGTCTCAAACTCATCACCGATTGATTCTTCTCTTCTAGGACCACGGCAAGACCTCGTTGACCGACGCCCTCCTCGCCACAAATGGCATCATCTCACCCAAGCTGGCCGGCAAGATCCGCTACCTGGACTCCCGGCCAGATGAGCAGCTCAGGGGCATCACGATGGAGTCGTCAGCCATCTCCCTCTACTTCTCCATGCTGCGGCGGTCGAGCGCAGAGGCGGCCCCCGAGCCCAAGGAGTACCTCATCAACCTGATAGATTCACCCGGCCACATCGACTTCAGCAGCGAGGTTTCCACAGCGTCTCGATTATGCGACGGTGCTGTCGTGCTGGTGGACGCAGTCGAGGGGGTGTGCAGCCAGACCGTCACCGTGCTGCGGCAAACATGGATCGAGAAGCTCAAGCCGCTGCTCGTCATCAACAAGATCGACCGCCTCGTCACCGAACTGAAAATGACGCCCGGTGAGGCATACATACACCTAAGCAAGCTATTGGAGCAAGTCAACGCAGTCCTCGGGAGCTTTTTCCAGGGCGAGCGTATGGAGGAGGATCTCAACTGGCGTGAGAGGATGGAGGCTCGCGTTGCTGCGGCAGCTGCCAAGGAAACAAAGCTCTCAGACCAACAACCCGACTCCGGGGACCTTCTATTTGAGGAGCGAGACGACGAGGAACTTTACTTTGCCCCGGAGAAAAACAACGTTATCTTCGGCAGCGCGATCGATGGCTGGGCATTCACCGTAAGGCAGTTTGCCGGCCTGTACGAGAAAAAGCTAGGCATCAAGCGCAGTGTGTTGGAAAAGGTTCTGTGGGGGAACTTCTACTTGGACCCCAAAACGAAGAAAGTCTTGGGCCCCAAACACTTGAAGGGCCGGCCATTGAAACCACTGTTTGTCCAGCTAGTGCTTGAGCAGATATGGGCAGTCTACCAGGCCACCGTCGGCGGAGACAGCGGGAAAGGGGACACCAACCTCCTCGAGAAAATTACGAAGTCTCTCAACATCACGGTTCCTCCTCATATTCTCCGCTCGCGGGATACAAAGCTGCTGCTCACCACCGTCTTCTCGTCTTGGTTGCCTATCTCGGTGGCGCTACTGGTCTCCGTCGTGGAATCCCTGCCGTCGCCGAGGTTGGCGCAAGCCGAGCGCTTTCCGCTCCTCTTGGAGGACGTCCCAGGAGCGGACCACATCGACCCAAAAGTCAAAGATTCTGTGGTTTCATTTAAGAAGGACCCATCGGATCCGGTGGTTGCCTACGTGAGCAAGATGGTATCAGTCAGAGAGAGCGAGCTGCCCGAGAACAAGCGGCGGGGGCCTATGAGCGGCTTGGAAGCCCGAGAGTTAGCCAGGAAGAAGCGCGCCGAGGCAGCGCGGGCACAAGGCAATCTGGCTGATGGCAACGACATGGAAGCCCTGACTACTGCCTTTTCGGGCGCGAGCCTGGAGCAGGAAGTCCCCGAGGACGACGAGAAACAGACCGAGTCAGAGCACCTGATCGGCTTTGCACGCATCTACTCTGGCACCTTGTCAGTCGGGGATGAGATTTACGTCCTCCCTCCCAAGTTTTCGCCAGCTCATCACCTCGCCGAGCCAGTGCCGAAGAAAGTCAAGGTGACGGCACTCTACATGTTGATGGGTCGCAACCTGGAGGCCCTCGACTCAGTCCCTGCTGGCGTGGTGTTTGGCATCCGTGGGCTCGAAGACAGCGGGATCCTCAAATCTGGCACCCTTTGCAGCCAGCTCGAAGGGGCCATCAACCTTGCTGGCATCGCCAACCTCCAAGGCCGGCCCATTGTGCGTGTGGCACTGGAGCCAGTCAACCCGGCCGATCTGGACAAGCTGATCAAGGGCCTCCATCTACTCGTCCACAGCGACCCGTGTGCTGAGTACGAACATTTCGAGAGCGGCGAGCACGTCCTACTCACTGCCGGTGAACTACATCTTGAGCGCTGCCTGACAGACCTGCGGGAGCGGTTCGCAGGATGCGAGATCCAGGTTGGTGCGCCGATCGTACCATACCGCGAGACTATCGTCCGCGCCGACGAGATGCGCCAGCCTGTCAACAAGGATCTCGGCCGAGGCGTGGTAGTTAGTGTGACAAGTTCCAAGCAAGTAACGGTCACGTTACGAGTGCGCCCGCTGCCCCGAGACGTCACAGACTTCTTGGTGAAGAACTCAGCGGGCGTCAAACGGCTGTACTCGGATCGCAAAGCTGCCGAAGAAGGCGAGGAGGGATCGCCTACCCCTGATCCGGTTGTAGAGAATGACACTCCGCAAGACGACTCCGCCGAAGCAGATGACGAGCTCTCAGCGGCTCACAAGGCACTCTCCCCTGAGGAGCTGGGCAAGCAACTCCAGGTTCAGTTCGAGAGCGAAAAGGACCGCCTCGACAGCTGGAAAGGAATTGTCAACCGCGTCGTATCCTTTGGTCCGCGTCGAACCGGCCCTAACCTTCTGATCGACGCCACCAAGGACCAGTTCTTTCCCAAAGCCTTCGCCTCAAACGCTACCAACAATAACAACCTCTCGGATACCCGCCCCTCAGCCACGGAGTCTCTCAGCCCGCACCACTTCTCCGACAAGATAACCTACGGCTTCCAGCTCGCAACCCACCACGGCCCGCTCTGCAATGAGCCCGTGCAGGGCATTGCCGTCTTCATTGAGGACGTCTCCGTCGCCCCCGCTGACGAAGAGACCGCCTCGGCACGCGACCGCCTGAACCGTCTCACCGGCGAGGTGATCAAGACCGTCCAGCAGTCCATCCACAAAGCCTTCCTCGACTGGTCGCCGCGCCTAATGCTGGCCATGTACTCGTGCGAGATCCAAGCCTCCAGTACGTTGCCCCCCTCTCCCCTGCATCCCACATACCCACCCACCCTGTAGACAAAAAAAAGGGGACACTTCGCCGGTGACAAGAGTGGTAGATCCGTGTTTAGTGTCCCTGTTCTTTTGGCCAGAGCGTGCCACCTTCCAAACCTGCCCAACAGATCCACTAACCCACCAAACAGCCGAAGTCCTCGGCCGAGTCTACGACGTACTCACCCGGCGGCGCGGGCGCGTGCAATCGGAAGCGATGAACGAAGGCACGCCCTTCTTCACGATCCAAGCACTTCTCCCCGTAGCCGAATCCTTCGGCTTCGCCGACGACATGCGCAAGCGCACCTCGGGCGCGGCGCAGCCGCAGCTCATCTTCGCCGGCTTCGAGGTGCTGGACGAGGACCCCTTCTGGGTACCCTTCACCGAGGACGACCTGGAGGACCTCGGCGAGTACGGCGACCGCGAGAACGTCGCCAAGCGTTACATGGACGGCGTGCGCCGGCGGAAGGGGTTGTTGGTGGAGGGCCGCAATGTGGCGACGGATGCGCAGAAGCAGAAGACGCTGAAGAGGTGATCTGTAATGAGATGGACTTTTGCGCTAAATCGGTTCTATGAGAGTTGAGAGTTCAAATAGGTTGGGTAGGGAAACCGGGCTTAGCTTATGAGGGAGACAAGATCGTTTGATGGAGGGTGCTTGAGTAGTCGAAGCTTGGAGAGAGAGCATTGAGACGTTGCACCGATGTGGCAGTGGCCTCACTCTGCTGTCCTGAGCATGATCATAGACAAGCTAGCCATCAAAACGAACAGGAGTGGCAAAGGTTATGTGAGGATATCTTGCAACGCATTGTCACAGCACAGCAGAGTCAAATCTGTAAGATGCATCCTGTTTCCTTTTGCTATCCCTCGTCTAAACTAAGTAGAGACACTTGTTCCAGCACGCCCAGCGCCAAACCCAGCCCCCTCCCCCCACAGCATGGATACCGTCAGCGAAGCATGTCGTCCTCTGAACGCAAAAAGAATGCCGCAGGCGTCCAGAGAGGAGAGAGGAGAGGTATAGACCCGGTGTTGAGGCATATTGCATGAGATGACCAAAGAAACAACGAGAGGAATGATAGGCCGGATCCGTCGACGTGAGCTGGAGAAACCCGTCATTGGTGCCCTCCGCCCATATCTATCTCCTCCTTCCAGACAACGAGATTCTGTCAATATCAAACACAGAGAATGACCCGCCGTGACGACCGAAAAACAAAACCCGCATTCATTTCATTCGGCCGCCGCCGTGTGCACCCATTTTTAGTACCGCCAGGTCCGAACTGCGTTCCACTGCATCAACGTCATGGCCGAGAAATAGCGAACGCATGTTTTTTTGTTGGTATAGGGAGGATGTCATGTCGGGTCAGAAACATTCAGTCGTGTCGGGCGACATAAGTGGTAAAACTCCGCCAAGGATGAGAAGTCGGATGAGCGGTAGGAAGGCTCCGGCCCCGGAAGAGAAGTGAATCTGCATGGATTCGAGGAACGGTGAACCAGGTACGTTTCGCCCAGTTGCTCCAAAGCAAATGGACGCATGCTGTGTCAAGTCAGTGGAGCTGAGGCCGAGCTATCCAAGCCAGGAACACATGAAGCACAAGGTGGGAGCTCGCGCCTTCGTGCCACGGCCGGACAACGCGCCAAAGTCCGTCTCCAGCTAAAACCGGGGTCGGAAAGCGTCAAGGATGTTGCGGGACGGGATTGCATTAAACGCCTAAGCCGCAGCACGGTTGCCCGGCCCGCGACGACCCTTGTTAGGAACAGTGGTCCATCCATCCTCATCCACAGTCGGGGTCGGCGGAGCCTGCTCAACGCTCGGTGACTGCGGTTGTTGCGGCGCGGTGCCGTTGCCGTTGGACCGGGGCTGGCGCGCAGAGTCCCGGGGTCCACGGGGAGCACTTCCGCGGCGAGGGCCGCTGGGGGGAGCATGGCCGCCGCGAGATGGAGCACGCTGCTCCCCGGATGCCGACCTCCAGTTGCCGCTCTCGACTGACCGCGACTTGGGTGCCTCCCGCGGCTCGCGTGCTTCGCGAGACCGGATGGGAATTTTCTGCTCGTCTGTGGCCTCCTCTGAGGTGCTCTCCTGGGGGGTTGGCTTTGTCTCATCGGCCTCGGTTGTGGCGGCTGGGACCTCCTGCACTCCATTCTCCTTCTCTTTCGCGGCCTCCTCAGCAGCGGCCTTCTCCGCAGCAGCCTTCTCAGCCGCTTCCTTGGCAGCCGCTTCCTTGGCCCGCTTCTCCTCCTTAGCCTTCTCCTCAGCCTCTTTCCTGTCCTTTTGGCGCCGCTCCTCAATCTCGCGTTCACGTGCCGCCGTGTCAATCGGGCGAGCCGCGCCGAAGGGGCTGGCCTTCGAGTCACCGGCAGCGGAGGCCGCAGGAGACGAATCAGTCGCCTCAGAGACAGTTCGCTTGGTGAGATTCAATTTCGGCCGACCGGCAGGATGGGCAGCAGCGGGCGCTGGCGAAGGGGGAGCCTCGCTACCCTCACGGGATTCGCCGGGCGACTTCACGGCCGAGTCAGGACGCATGTTGTTCCGCCAGTTGAAATCCTTCTCGGCAGCAGTAGGGACGCGCTCGGGGCGCTCGGGGCGCTCAGGACGGTCGCCAAATTCGCGACGCGGCGGGCGAGACTCGTCCTGACGGGCTTCGCCGGGACCCCAAGCCGCAGGGGAGGCTTTCCGGGCGCCGCGGAAGGACTCGGAGCGGGTATCCATGGCACGGGAACGAGAGCCCTCGCGAGACTCTGGCCGCTCTTGCTGCGGCAAGGGCGACAGCGGGCCGCGTCTCTCCCAGTTGCCGAAGTCTCTGGTTTTGCCATCGTCGGCGGCCTGGAATTCACGTCGACGCTCGCCGAAGTCAGCGCCACGACGTTCACCGCCGCGGTTGGGAATATCGGCCAGCGGGCCCCTTCGCGCAGACCAGTCGAGCTCACGGAACGAGTCATTCCTCTCAAAGCCACCCCTCGCTAAAATGAGAAACCGGTTAGCCGCAAACCGGACGATGTAAGCAAACGCACACGTAGATACATACCGGGTTCAGCAACCTTGATCCGAATGCTGCGGCCTTGGAAGGTTTGCCCATCACGGGTGAGGGCTGACTTGAGACCCTCAAGGTCGGCAAACTCGGCATATGCGAAGCCCTTGGGGCGGTTCTGCTCGCGATCCTCAATGATACGCACGCTCAGGATGTTGCAGCCCTCAAAGAACTCGGTAACAGTGTCGACAGTCGCATCGTAGGACAGGTTGCCGAGATGGGCGGTGAAGGGCGGCTTGTCGGGCAGCTGCTGCGGGAGGTTGTCCCGAAGCGAGTGGTAACCTGGAGTTGAAGCGTTAGTTGATGCAGTCTATGAGAAATGACTCGAGGTGGCAAGATATATACCTCTGTCGTTGTTCGCGCCATACGAGCTCATCGGCATACGGCGCTCCGAAGGGGGAAGCGGCTGGGTGCCTAGATGCAGTCAGTATCCCGGTCCGAAGGTCAACCTGTTTGCAAACGTTTGCGCACCGGAGGCTAACAAATCAGCACCAAACGACAAGCCAAGCGAATCTCGACCGCGCGGTAGCACTTACCATAGGTGTCTTCAACTTCATCGGCCCACGAGCCGCCACCACCAAATGCTGCAAAAAGTCGGGTCAGCACAGCGTGCGATCAGAAGGGGCCAGCGCAGAGCTGTGTGGCACCCTGAGGGTGCTGGGAAAGGGCGGCAGCCTTGGCAAACTCAAACTGAGGGGCAACAAACGTACAGCTATCGTTCAAAAAATCGCCCAGCGACAGCTTCTGGACTTCCTTCTTCTTGGGCGCTGCATGATTGAGTTAGCACCGCAACGGCGAGAGAGAGATGCGAGTACCCCCGCGGAGCAAACAGGTGTGGGCAGGCGGGCGGGCAGGCGGCCATGGAGGGGGGCGCTCGGCGTTGCTCACCCATGATTGCGGTTTTTCTACCCACACGCGCAGCGATGTACCACCGGAGCGCGCTGAGAAGCTGGTCGGCCGGAGCTGCGGGTCTCCGGGGATAATTTAAAGTAGTGAAGGGCCTGCTCGATGCGAGGATCGAGGGTGCGGCGACTCCGGGTGCGGTGCAGGCGGAGGCGGGATGGGGGAAGTGCGAATGTGTGGGATTCGCGCCGAGTTAGGTCAGGTAGTTTGTCCAAGTAGAAGCGAAAAATTGATAACGTGAGGTGCGATTGAGGGTTGCCGACTTTTTTTCCTCCCACTCGGGGAAGAGAGGGGCCAGTGGGCCGCGTCTGGCCAGCAGCCCCGCTATGACAGAAATAGCCTAGCGCTGGACCAGGGCTCCAGGGGAAGCGGCATTCTGCATCCTCGCAGCATCAGATCCTGCGCCTGCCTTCATCGTTACCGTTCATTGCTGTCACCATTTACACGACATCACCCAATATCGTCACCAGACTGCTGATGAACCCGTTTTGACTGCCTGAAGCTGCGTCCTCATTCAGGATACTTTATGTGCAACCAGTGACGACAGCGTAAACTCTTGGAAGCACACAGGTGTCAGGCTTACTGCCCTTCTATATCTGTCTCTTGTCTTGCATTGCTGAGCACCTTTCCTATTGGATGAACACTTTGCCTTGGGTCGTCCTGCACCACTTGAACCCGCGAACAGGAAGCGGCAGCTCGATGTTCAGCACAGAATGAAGCGAGTCGTATATCCAGTTCCATCGGTCGAGCAACAGTCCCAGAACCACGAGCGACATGAGGCCCCTTCACGCCACTCACCACCGTCTGCGGCAGCAGCAGAACCCCCATCGAAGGAGAGGACACAGGCGCGGCAGACCCAAGGGCTTCCAAGCGGCTTCGATGGCATTCTTGTCCCGTCCTTGAAGGCCGGTGCGACTGCTGGTATGGCCCTCGTGTCCCTCCCTGTAGCGAGTCACTCTCCCTAACACATTTTAGGCGCATGTGGTCTCTTTGCTGGAGCTGCGGCCGGTATTGTTCGGTCTGCCCCGACCCTATTCTTCTCGGTCATTGCAGGGGGTCAATGCTTCACACTGGGTACTAGTTATTATGGTGAGCTGCATCGCGCTTGATCTGCTCATTGTTGTATATCTAACATGCCCCAGCAACTAGGCTGGTGGGCCTTAGGTACTTCGGTACACGTGAGTTTGGGGAATCCACGCCTGGAGACAAGGTGAAAGCCAGCACCGTGGCTGGCGGGGTTGCTGGAACCCTAGGCGGGTTGCTACGTAAGTGTTTGTGAACTCGGTGATCAGCCCTTCACTGACAATATTTTAGGGGGGCCAAGAAATATTCTTCCAGGGGCTCTGATGTTTTCATTGTTTGGAGCCGGGGGGCAAGCCGTTGTGAACTGGCGGGCTGCAAAGGTTGCTAATGCACCCCCAACCACGGGTGAAGGTTTCTGGTCGAGATGGAGCCCCGTCACCAAACTCTCAGACGAAGACTACGTGAAGATTCTCGAGGAACGGTTGCTCCGCATCGAAGCCGAGATTGCCCTCATAGACGATCACATCAAGGAGCTGCGCGAGTCGAAACGCCAAGCGGCAGCCGAGAACAACATCTCAGCGCCGTCCGACAAAGCATAGGAAGACTTCGTCCGTTCACATACTTTCTAGCTGCACCACAGGCAGAAGTGTACATCAAGCATAGCACAGGGTCTGATTTACTGGGTTGACCATGGGACGAAATGTAAGGTAAGAATGTCTCGTCACCTGACACCTAATATTCTAATACGATGCTCTAACATGTCTGTATGTAGCCATACATCATAATGGACAACCGCTTGTCGATGGACCTGGCCCAGCTCTATACCTTCTGTGATTGCAGCGCAGTGCACGCCTTGAACTTCCAGCACTGCGCTGCGGTCCGGCGCCAACCCTCGAGCAACCTGGCCGCGAAGGTCTTCTGCAAGGTGGTTAGCATCGAAGCTAGCATTGCTGGACCGCGGGATTCGGTTTCAAGGCCTCACAGTTTTGCACTCTGGCGCTTAGGCAGACTGCATCAGCAAGCAGGCAACACTGGCACTGCTCTGCCAGCCAAGCGCTGGTCACAGCCTATCTGGCGATATTCACCACCAATCGATGTGTCGTTCTCACAGCGGCCCAGAAAAGTTCCTCGCCTCGCCGTTCCATCCCACTTTTGGCCAACCGTTGGGCAGCGTCGCGTAAGGTGGATAGTCGTACCGCCCATCACACTTGTCCTCGTCGCATCGCAAACTGCATAAACCGAACAATTTGCAGTAACACTCGTTGGCCGACGGGCAGAACACAGCTTCTTTCCCGAACATGACTGGAACATCACGGACAACCATCAGAAGGAGCTCGCATAGGCGGGGAATCAGTCATGGCGAACTCACTGTGCCACAAGTACTCAAACACGCGTCCGCTGAGGTCATCTGTCAGTGGCGTCTCCAACAACCACTTGCGCCAGCGGACGTAGTCCTCCCTGGGGCGCGCGCGAACCGCTTCGCGCGAGACAGCAAACTGCGAGCAGCAGCTGACCCCGACGAGCTGCGGCACCTCGACGCTCGGCATAAGCTCTTCGAAGGCCCGTTTGTAGATCTCGTTGGTCCTCAGACGGCGACCCGAGCTTGCCGTTCCGTTACCGTTGCCGAACTCCTCGTCCGTGACGGCGTCCTGATGCGGCCGGATCTCGACAGGACACCCGAGCACCCAGACGCAGCGCAGGTTGGCGTAACCGGTGGCCTGAATGTAATCTAGCTGGAGGTTGCGAATCGTTGCCAGGCCGTCGTAGTCAGGGTCGTCGTTGTGCCATGCGAATCGCGAGGCGTGCACAAAGACGGTGGTCGCCGCCAGGCTGTCGTAGTTGTCGGCCATGTGGCTTAAATATACCATTGCCTCACGGCCCTTATTGCGCGGGACGGTGTGCTTGGCCGAGGGGTCATCAACGGTGTAGACGCGAGACGCCCAGCCTGGGAGGTAGCGGTGCACCCACGTGGTGTCCTCATTCTTGAGGCTTGCCACCACAACCTCGACCGGCGGAGACTCGGCGGGTGCGTGTTGCGCAAACGGCACCCAGTCCCATTGGAAATGGAAGTGAAGAACCAGCAACCAGCCCCATGCCACCAGGGCAAGTATCGGGACCACAGATCTTCGTGTGTAGGCGTACGTCGTCATTGCGAACACTGCGGTGTTGATGATAACGAGCGGCGAGAAAGAGGGTGACCACAGAACCCGGAACGCCGGGGCAGACAAACATGTCGGGATCCTCCAGTTGGTTATATGGCGCGGCCCGGCCTCCTGAATGCGGTTCGGCCCCCAAGCCCCTCCCGCCGCGCGGCATCGCCCAGTGCCATCAGAGCTGTCACCACCAACAGTCGTTTACTTCGACCAATCATCCGCTGCAGAGCCCGCCAGCTTGCCATTTCGGGCCAGAACCAGAAGCGCTGAAGGCGGGCGGCGGAAACGTCGCTTGGCGTTCCGACCCGCGCTGTTGGGAACAAGCGGCCATCGCGATTCGCTGCATTCGCGTCTTGCCGCCCACCAGACGCCTACCGGAGTGCATGAGCATTGCCAGCAGCTCCGTACAGAGACCGCCTTGCTCGCGATTCGTCTTCCACCGGGGTGGTGCACAGTGGCAGCAACGCGGCGATGGCTTCAACTGCAGGGGCAGGTCATGTTGGCTCCAATGGAGGATGGCGAGAAGCGCGATGTTGGTGTGGTGACTCGGCATCGCTGTGCACTTTAACATCGGCAAGGCCTCAGGAGTCGAATATAAGCCTGGTTGGGTTCATGTCCTGTTTTCGAGGGCCGACACTTCAGGCACACGGGGCTTCGAATCTGCTGACGCTTCGTCCACGGAAACGATCGTAGCAACACAGTAGTGCAACGTCTGCAGACGACCACCAGAGACAGGGAAAGGTTGGAACAGGAGCAGCTGAATGTCTCCGGATCACAGGCTGCAACAGCGAGGCGCCTTCTCTCCTTTGCTGGAGAGAGACGTGTGCGCCGATGTTTTTGGGTCCGATGCCTCGACCGCCCTCTGCTCACCGAGCACAACGCTGTGCTGTAAGTCAAATGAGCACTCTCCTCGACTCATGACTCCCGCTGACGCAGGGTCAGGCGTACGACGAGGTCAAGACTTCCCCTCCTGCCGGCAATTTCTCGGCAGAGGCTGGTGCTGCGTTGGAGGGTCCGTACCGCACACGCCCCGTTCTCTGCACCATGAGACTGACATCCCCTCTTTGCGAGCAGTAACGGAACCGACAACTGCTACATCGACCAGCGTTCCGTCTGCGACGAGCCGAACTCGGTGCCGTACACCAATCTCGCAAATGGCACCAGCGAGGCGTGCTGCCCGCGCCTGACAAACTGCAGCCCGCAAATGCAGGCGTCAAAGGCTTTGGCGCGATGCAACATCCAGTACGCCGACCTCATGCGCGCCGCCCAGGCCAGTGTTGAGCCCCTGGGTGTCTTCCATTACCACGGCGACGACCACAGCACCTTCGACGCCGTCCACGTCCACCTCTGTCACGAAAAGCAGCGCCGGCGGTAGCAACAGCGCCGGCGGCAGCAACACCGGTGGCAGGAGTACCGGAACCGGCACCGGCAGCAGCGCCGGCACTACTGCAACCCAAACACCACCACCTCTAGTCGGAGGCTCCCAGGGCCAGGACCAGGGCCGGGGCCAGAGGTCAGCGTCTTCCCAGCCGGTGCCGGCGGGACTCATAGCTGGAGTATCGGTGGGCGCAACACTGGGCCTCGTCGCGCCTGCGGTGCTGGGCTATCTCTTCTTCCAGAGGCGGGCGACGAAGCTCAAGCAGCAACAACAGCAGGACCCTCCGCCGCCGACTTACGACCAGCTGCACTATCAGAAGTATAAGCTCCCTGCTAGCCATGAGCAGGCGGGGCTGAACCTGGGCCAGGGGTACCGGCCAGGCCAGTGGAGAACGCTGGTGGAGGCGATGGCAAAGGAACCTGCGCCGGCCGAACTGCCAGGCGAGTTGATCACACCTCTGGTTTTGCTCTGCGGCTGGAATGTTGGTGTGGCCGATTTGATTGGGGTGGATGGCTCAACGCGGAGTTCTTGGGCGGTTTATGTATGGGCGGTGTATGTAATTGTGCCTACGGTGTTGGGGGCATGTACCTGCTTGAATTTGCTGAGATGTTATAATGGTAGAATTGAGCACGTTGCTCTCGAACAGTCCAATGTCCAGCATCGCACACTTGCCTTCCCACCCTTCATTCCCTGTCTCACCTGTATTCTCTTTTCCATATCACCACCTCTTGTATCGCGTCAAATAGATATAATGAATTGAAGCCGAGATACAGGTTGTACGTGCATGACCAGGTTTTCTTCAAAGCGTGTGCCGCGTCTTCTGTATGCCGGGTATCGTGTCATGTCCTCCATCTGCCTTCACTGAGCTGTCGACGTTGAGACAAAAGGTGGGGCTGCCCCAACCTTCCACAGCAGCCTTTGGCTGTGGGTCGTTACAAGTACTTCCAGGTTGACAGATTGGCACGATTGGCAAGCAGTCATTTCGCTGTGGGGCTATCAAAGGAAACTTTCGATCCCAGCAGCTCTGTCGAACCAGGATCGTCCTGAAATGGATCAAGTTGTTTCCTCGATTTCCTTGGCGTACTAATTGCTGACAGCTTCCATCCTCGCATTCGCCTGCTCCCTCCCGTCAGCGTTCTCGACGTCTGGCACTGCGAAAACGTTATCTCCGTACCTAATCTTGGTTCCGTGGCCGTTTGCGGCGGCCGATCGTCTGCGCCGCAGCGTTGGCGGAACCTGGAACCTGGAACTGCCCCAAAAAGTTCACGGCGCGGCACCAACAGCGACTCGGCAACAGGTACATAGGTCCAACAGATCCGAGAATGATACTGCTCAGCATGCAACGCGCGTGAAGACGACAGACGGGGTCTCGATCTCGCAGCCCCGGCCGACTCGAACAAAACCTGCGCATCCGCTTCACCACCGCCTCCGACCGCTGAACCCGAGTAACGATCATGCGGGTTGGCCGCTGGCGCATGTACCTGTACCAGTCGCCCACGCTCGGTCGAAATGGCCCTCCTTAACCCGACCTTCATCTTCGGCGTCCTCGTCCTGCTCTACCTCTCGTCCTTCGTCCTCTTCGCCGCCGTCCGCATCATCACGGGCGTCTCGATCCAGCGCATCGGCTACTTCTCCCTGCGCCGGCTCGCCTACACGCCGCGCGATGGCGTTCGCATCGAGATCCGCGGCCTGGGCCTCAACGTCCACCGCCCGACCTTCGCCCAACCGACCTGGCTGAGCGTTGTGGTGGACGAGCTGGCCGTTTCGGTGGACGTGGCGCAAATGGAGAGGGCCAAGGCAAAAGAGACTGCTTCTGAGGACCGGGATACCGACTCCGATTCCGACGCGCCCGACCAAGAATCGAAGCCGATGCTCCCGAAGTCACCCGGGATACCTCGACCTATTCGGCGGGATACCGGTTTGGACGGAAGAAGCCAGACATGGAAGCGGCTCATGAGCATCAAGGAGCGCATCAAGCGCCTGCATCGGAGGGTCAACTGGCTTCGGATGGTCGATGTGGTAGCCACCAACTCGACTGTCAGCTTTGCGGGGGTCGGCAGCGTGCAGACGGGTAGCTTCACCGTTGCGGTCGACACGCGCCACAAGATGGTCGACCGCGCCCGCTTTTTCCTGCCAGGGAAGGGCGAGAAGAAGCGACACAGCGAGCAAGCCGAGTGGATCATGACCCTCCGGAGCGTTCTCTTCACCACCGAGGGCGGCGAAGCGCTGGAGATTCTGGACAGCGCGACGCTCAATATCCACGGCTACCTGTACGAGGCCCTCGACGGCCTCCGCGACACGTCGATAGCCCTCAAGCTCGGCCGACTCCACATTCCTTACGACGATGTCCACCACAGCGTTGCTCAATACAAGAAGATCAAATCCTGGACCGACCAGGGCTTTGCGAAGTCCGAGCCGGTAGACGTGGTTGTCGACCATGTGATCCAGGAGCTCGATGTTCCCGGGAGCACCAACGATGAATTGATCCAGACGGTGTCGGATTCGAAAGAGCTGGTCAGCTCGGTCCTCAGGGGTATCAAGGAAGTTCAGTTTGCTGTCAGCTTTATTGGGCTGACGAAGAAGATCGACTGCGTCAAGCCTGCGGGTTCGCCGATGCTTCTCACCGCGTCCATGAAAGAGGTTGGCATTGACCTCCATCGCTTGGATCCCAAGTCGGCCGCCCACAGGATGTACTTTCCGTCCAAGGACATTGCCCATGAAGCGCTGGCTGCTGCGCTGTCCGTCTCGATCGGGCTCGACGACGGGCACGGCAAGCCTGAGCGCATCATGTACATCCCCATGGCCACCACCACCGCGAAAACAACACTCCCCTCCAAGACAGTGGAGCTTGCCGACGAGGGTACTGCGGAACAGCGCAACGCAAACATCCTCTTCGCGAACTTGGTCGTGACCTCTCCGTCAGTTGACCTCGATCCTAGACATCTCCCCCTTCTTTTGGCACTCCTGCAGCGCAAACCTAAGCCCCAAAAGTCCGAACCCCAAGAGCGCCACTTGCTCATCTCGCGCCTTCTCCCCAAAGCGAACATCAAATTCTCCATGCACGAGCCGGTTGTGAGGATAGCGCTTCCACCGGTTCAGAAATCGACAGACCCAGACGATTTCGATCTCATCATCTCGTCCATATCCTCCGTCTCCTTGGATATGGAGTCCTTCCATTCCACAGTGGAGGAGCTTCATTATTCTTTGGCTGCCACCATGAGGGTGCAAACACACAACCTATACTACCAAACCTCGGCTGGGAGCAGGTTTGATCTTCTCGAAACCGAGACTTTCGACCTCAAAGTGCAGCTCAACGCATCTCCAAACGTCCATGTGGCTGCGACAGGCAATCTCGAGACATTCACCCTTAGGATGGTCCGGGAAGAGATCCGCGATGGCCTGCGCCAGATAGTGCGCCAGTTGCGGCTCAACGTCGAACCAGACAAGCGCGCCGTGTCCAAGAGTCCCAAACACTCCAACTTCCTACGCGCTTTGCCTACTTGGCTCCTGCATTTTCAGCTGCAATGTTCAGATTGCAGCATTGAAGTTGCAGGTGTGGACAAGGAGATCTCCGAAGATTCGAGGGGTTTTGCGATCCAGTTGGACTCTTGGTCAGCCGATTATCGCGCCCAGAGACTGGACGGGCTCAGGAGGTCTTCCCGACGGAGAGCCAGCAGCCGAGGTTTGATGTCGCCCGAGACCTCGGATTTGCTGAAGTCTATCCCGACAACGCCGCGGAAGCAGTATCAGCATGAAGGAGACGGTCGCCGCATCTCCTTGCATGCTCGGGGCTTTGAGGTATTCATGGTTGAGTCGGCGGAGAAGTGGGAATTCGAGCCATTTGTCAGTATTCCCAAGCTCGAGGTTGCCTTGGCAACATTGAGCGACCATCAGGGCCCGGTCTTCCATGTGCACTCGCACATTAGGACGCTTCTTGTTCACTACTCCCTCTATCGCCATTACGCTGTGGGGGTGGCTGTCGCAAGCCTCCGGAGGGCCTTTATGAGGACCAGCAAGACCAGCACTACAGACCCTATGACTCCGCCCATGTCGCCGCAGCGACGGGTAGTCGGTCATCTATCCCCTCCCACGAGCAGCATGTCCCCCGATTTTGTGTTGGGCGATACTGAGGCCTGGAGAAACACACCTGAGCTTGTCACCGTCGATTTCAAGGCAACGCTCATTCAGGTGAAGGCCGACTTGCCCTCTGACCCTCCGATGATGCTTCGAGTCTACAACATGGAGGCGGGGCGCCAGCGATGGTCAGCGCCATACGTGCACGCCAAGCTGATTCGCCTCTTTGCCGAGGCACCCAGAATGCGCAGAGTCTGGGCTAGGGTTGCCGGCATCAGAAACCTCCGGCTGGACTACCGTGAGTCCAGGCATCGGCTTGCTAGTGGCGGTTTGCGCGATGAGCGGTTGTTCGACATTGTCTCAGACAACATCCGCTTAGCTGTGCCGCACGAGATGGTTGTGTACAAGATAACGGACAACTTCATCAACACCTTCAAATCTGCATTGCAGCTCCACCACAGATTCAAAACCAGCACGAACGAGTACATTCTGGACAAAGGCCCCGAACCCCCGAAGAATGTCCCGAAAATCTCCCTGCGAGCAAAGAACGTGCTCTTTGAGCTGGAAGACGGCGCGTTTGAATGGAAACTCGGCGTTATCTACCGCGCCGGTGTGGTGGAGATGATGCAGCGTCAGGCACGTGAGGAGGCTTTCCGTGCCAAGGTGAAAAAGATTCACGAGGAGGAAGCTAAGAAGGGGCTGGCCAAGAAGATGCGGGCTCGATCGGCTGCTCCCCAAGGGGAACCACCCACGCCCGGCGTCTCCCGCCCTCGAAGCCGCAGTGCCGACCGCCAGAGGCGATCTGCCACTGAAGGGCACATGCGTGGACGGGCACCGAGATACGACCCGGACGGGGGCTCTCAAGGCATTACCGGAAATGCGCGCGTGTCCATTGCGGAGGCAAGACACAAGCTGAGCGTGCACAATGCCAAGAGCTGGAAGCAGCGCATCGACCAGCAGTACAAGCTCGCCCGAAACGCGGTCAAGGACATGCGGTCTCATTTCTATGGCGACCACGAGATCCCTGACGACTTGGAGGACGGCGAGAAGATCTTGGAGGTGCCGCAACGGCCGGCGCTCATGTCCACGCTCATCAACGATCTGCACATCGTGGTCGATAAGCCATCCTTTGCCATGAAGGACCTTCCAGACTTCCTTCACAAAGCTGGAAAGGGCATGCCCAAGGATATGAAGTACGCTCTTCTTGTCCCCATGAGTCTCCAAATCAGCATGGGGGAAGCGCGGATATCGCTCAGGGATTATCCACTGCCACTCCTGCATGTCCCAGCGACCAAATCCGGCCAATCCAATCGCCTTCCAGCCCTTTCGATGTCGACGGACTTCGTCATTGCGGAAGAATATCGGGGTCCAGAGTCTACTCGAAGAATCAGGATACCAATCGTGCCGCCTCGCAACCTTGATCCGACGGCATCAAACGAAGGATGCTTTGCGGTGGATGTGCGGCGGACCATTGGGCCCGTCAAGACATTTTCAGACATGACCATCGACATCCACACTGCAAACCCCACTCGCATCACCTGGGGTCCGTCTTACCAGCCTGCTATTCAAGACATGATGATGGCAATTGAGTCCATGACCAAGCCGCAGCTGGATCCGTCTGACAAGGTTGGATTCTGGGACAAGATACGGCTGAACTTCCACTCTCGTATCACCGTGGCGTGGCGTGGCGACGGCGACGTCCATTTGGCGCTGAAGGGCAGCAGGGATCCGTACCAGGTCACGGGTAACGGGGCAGGCTTCCTCATGTGCTTCCGCAACGATGTGAAGTGGAACATTCACCGGGTTGATGACCCCAAGCGCTTCATGACCGTCGACAGCGGCGAGTACGTTCTTGCGGTACCTGATTACAGTCACCAGGTTCGCGAGACGCGCCGGCAACACGGTGAAGATGAGAGTATCATGAGTGGTTCCAGCCATACGTCCGGCGCCCACTTCAAAAAAGTCGTCATGAAACTCTCCGGCAAGGTCCAGTGGATGGCTGGCCTCGTTTTCGAGCGGGCCATTGAGCAAGGCAATAGGAGCTTCGAGTTCAAGCCGCATTACGAGGTTGTGCTCAAGTCTCCCCTCCATGCCAAGCCCCAGGACGGCCGTCCGTACGACGCCTTCCGCGGCTTCCGCAGCCAGCATATTCATCTGTCTGTGGCGGTTCGCGCCCCGGTTGACCGGGAGTGGTCTGGGTCGATCACCGAGCCTTCACGCAGCTACAACGCTATCCATCTGACCCCTCGCTTCTTCACTCACTTCTTTGCCTGGTGGTCGCTTTTCTCTGGGCCGCTCTCTCTGCCAATTCGCCAGGGCTCGCTCTGGCCAAGCCGGGAGAAGAACAGCAAGAAGTTTGGAAGACATCTTGCCACCATCAAGTACAACATCCTGCTGGCCCCGTTGTTCGTTAGCCATATCTACAAACACAAGGACGCGGAAGACTACTCCGAAAATGCGGTCTCAGCCACCGGCATCAAAGTCCGGCTTGACAGCTTCATCCTGGACCTGCATCAGAGGCGTGAGGAATTCAACACCAGGGACCGCGGCCGCAAGACGCAAAGCAGGACAAGCGGCATGAAGATGCACGCGGGACAGCTGGATTTGGTCTCAGCCGACATTCGTGCTGTTTCGGCTAGCATCCGAGGCACGACGGCGGACGCCATGATGAGGAACTCTCTCTCAACGTTCATCACCGATCAGGAAGGAGACGGTACCGATCTCTCTCGCTTCACAATACCAGACAACGATCTGACGTGGATTGACATGGATGACTTTGTCGAACTGGACTGGATTCTGCCCACGGAACCGAATCCCGACACAAAGATCCTACCGCTCGCCTTCGCCCCTCGCATCACGTACTTCCGCCAGACCGACATCAACGGCATCATCGATGGCGATCCGGACCGCACAAGCCCCTTTGGCAAGGAACCCACCCACTTCTGCGTCATGAGTCAGGACGACGACCCCCGGAGAGTGCAAGCACAACTCATTCGGCGGCGTCTCGAGCAGCTGGATGAACAGATGGAGACACACAAGCGGACTCTCGGACAAATCGAGCTTCAACTTGTCCGCGGTGACCCTGCCGACACAGATCTCAAGGCGGAGTTCGACATCTTGAACCGGCATACTGGAGTCCTTGCTGGAAAGAAGACGTTTTTGCAGGGCATGCTCGAAGAGATGATGCCGCAATCCCCTCCCGACAGCCAAGATCAAGAATCTTTAGGGGCTGAGGACTCAGCGGAGTCCTCCCCAAGTCTCAATGGGAACATGAGGACGCCCGCCGCTTCCGAGTTTGCGAGCGACTTCAAGAACCGCTTCGTGGTCCACAATATGCAACTCAAGTGGAACAACACACTGAGAAACATTATCCTCCGCTACATCCATCAAGTCGGCCAGCGCAGGGGTTTCATGTACTACCTGTCGCGCCCCGCAGTCAAGTTTATCTTAGATCTTGTTGATGAGCAGGCCAAGTCCAAAACAAGCAAGGACGGCGGTGCCAACCTTCCGGGAGGCTCTGGGGCAACCCCGGATGTGCATGGGGCGGACCGCAATGCTGAGACGAACCTCGAGGATCGAATCCGCAAGATCTTGCAGGACAGCAAGAAGTTCACTGGATCAGACGACCCTGACGGCGCCCATCCATCCATGGCTGACCTTTCGAGCGGCATTGCAGACGAGTTTACGACGCAGAGCAGCTACCATGTCCGTCTGATCGCGCCGCAGATCCAGCTGCAGAGCGACAAGAACAAGAAGCACGTGGTCCTCACTGCCTCCAAGGGCATGGAGCTCAAGGTGGTGGACGTCCTGGACAAGAGCAGGATGTCGGATAACGTCAGTGGTCTGGTTCAGCGACGGTTCCTCGTCACCATGGACAGCACGCAGTTCTTCGTGACCCATCAGAAGTGGTTCTCGACGCAGCTGGTGTCCATGTACGCGGGCAACACCTACGGCACTCCCTCGGGCTCGTCATGGCCGCCCTGGGTTCCGATGGAGGTCATGTTTGACTTCCAGTCCGACCCCTTCGGCTTCAAGCGCGTCGTGCAGAAGACCTCGGCCATGCTCCGTTATGACAAGTTCAACACGCTCCGCCTCAAGTACAATGACGAAGTCAACACCAGCGAAGCCACCGGCGCCGCCGTGCAGGATACCACCGAGAGCAGGACGGACAACCTCTGGGTCGAGTTCCGGCAGGCTCACGCCCTGTGCAACTCGTCGCAATACTACGCGATCTACGTAATTGTGCTAGACCTGCTCATGTACAGCGAGCCGCTGGAGAAGACGCGAAACGAGAGGCTGGAGAAGATCATGCTTGCCTCCGACTTCAGTGACCTTAGGGGAGTCCCGGAGATGGTCATCAAGCTTCAAGAGCGGGTGCGGCAGCTGGAGGAAATCAAAACGCACTTCCAGATCCATTCCAAACAACTGGACAAGCAGGGCTGGAACGATCGGCTGGTGTTGGAGCGCGACCTGGCCGCTTGCGAAGACGAGCTGTTCTTCATGATGAAAGCCATCACCTCATCGCAGAGAAAGTTCGACAACACCACGAGCAGCGCTCTCTTGAAGTGGAGCATCATGGCCAAGGAGATCGTCTGGCAGCTCATCCGCGATAACAACGAGCCGCTTGTCGAGCTTCAGCTCAAAGATGTCGAGTACGACCGGGTAGACAACTCGGACGGGTCGCACATCAACCTGATCCAAGTGGGCAGGATTCTAGGGCTCAATCTACTTCCAGATGCCATATACCCCGCGATGGTGGCGCCGTATGTTGAGGGCGAACGTGGAGGATTCGACGCGGCCGCGCAGCCGATGATTCGTGTGTACTGGAACATGCTCGAGGCCATTGCCGGCATACCCGTCATGGACCACTTCGAGGTGACGCTGTTCCCGCTCAAGATTCAGCTGGAGCGCGAGATTGGGAAGCAGCTGTTTGAGTACATTTTCCCTGGCACGAACGGTGGCAAAACCTCCAACGGCAAAAACGACTCGCCCTTCATGATCAAGCAGTCGGCTCCAGACGAGGACGAAGACGAAGCCGACGACGAAGGGATGGCCGAGTCAATCCGTCTTGGCACCGCCGCCAAAAACCATGACGATGCAGCGTTTGCGACGCGGGCAGGCTCCCTCGAGCTGCGGCTGCGACCCACGTTGACGTCGGACCCAGACGGAATGTCCGTGAAGCATAAGGCGCTCAGCATCCATTCGGGCGAAGGCACCTCGTTCAGGCTATTCCGGTCGGGTCATGGGACCAAGTCACTCCACAAGAAGCCATCCTACGACTCTCTGCGGGTCACCACGCCGCGTCCGGGTGTCGGCCGGTCATCCACTGGCTTCTCCTCCAACGCCGCTTCCATCAGCAGCGACTCCAAGAAATCCTCGCGCTTCACGCTGCGGCACAGGTCGTCTGAAGGCGAGAAGGCCAAGCACTCGGACGACCTGTCCAAGATGATAGACCGCGCCTCCAACTACATGACCTTCGCGTACATCAAAATGCCCTCAGTCGTGCTCTGCCTCAGCTACAAAGGCAAGGGCGACCGCAACTTCGAAGACGTGCACGACTTTGTCTTCCGCCTGCCGACCATCGAGTACCGCAACAAGACGTGGTCCAACCTCGACCTCGCCCTCGCCCTCAAGAGCCGCGTCATCAAGGCCCTCATCAGCCACACCGGCGCCATCATCGGCAACAAGTTCTCCAAGCACCGCCCCACCACCGCCCAGCAGTCCAAACTGCGCCAGCTGGCCACCAGCTCCGTCCTCCTCGCCACCCCGTCCGCCATCCTGACCCCGACCTCCGCCTCGGCCGACTCGCGCGACGCCTCGGGCGACGACGCCTCTTCGCTGTTTGCCTATCCCGGCGCCGCTACATCCTCCTCCCCCGTAACAGTCGACTTCTCGCGCTCCCCGCCCCCCTCCGTCCGCCGCTCCCAGACCTCCATCCCCATCCCCGCGTCCGCCACAAGCCGCAGCTCCAGCGTCGCGTCGTCCATGCGCTCGCACCGCTCCGCCGCCCGCGTGCCGCCGCCCCTGGGGCTGGGCAACCATGTCAGCGTGCAGGGGCCGGGACAGGGCCGGCAGGCTACGCCACCGGGGGTGGTTGTTGCGCCGCCGACGCCGTCCTCGTCGGGGACGATGTCGCCCGAGGGGTATGGTGGTGGGTTTGGAGGCGGAGGGGCCAGGGATGGGAAAGGCAGCGGGTTTGGCGGACTGCTTCTCCGGCCAACGTCGAGGAGTAATCATACTCAGGCTACGAGCAGGCCTGGGAGCAGCAATGGCGCTGTCGGGGCCGAGACGGGGCTGGGCCTGGGGTTGACACAGCGCCGGTCGAATACGGGGAGTAACAAGTCGGATGATAGCCCTGAGCGGAGGAGGGGGACGGGAGGGGGCGGCGGTGGTGGTGGGGGTGGGTTGAGAGATAGGATTCATGCGCTGGCGAATCGGTTGAAGGAGAGGGAGAGCACGGCCGTGCAGGCGGGTGGGGGTCCTGCGGTTGGTGCAGCTGGGGATGAGGGAGAGGATGGGGATGGGCTGAGTAGGAAGCTGACGAGCGCCAGCTCGAGTAGTCGGGTGAGAGGGTGAGGTGGAGGGGTATTGTGGTTTGAAGCGGTCGATTGATTTCTTGGCGACATACACGCTTGTTCTTTTCGGCTGGCGAGTGTTTAGATAGGGAGGATATGCATCGGCCTGGAGCATTGGGGGGTTTCTGATTTTGGGTTGTGTGTATGGCGCAACGGCGTATGGCTCTACTTGGATAGCGAAAACAGCGTGTAACGTTTGATTATCTCATCTTTCTGTGCCTGACTTCACTGCATGGCGGAACGTGGTTTCAAACCCATCAATCACAGAGACAACCCCATTGAGTTGCTTTTGGTTGTGTCTCGCCATAGACTGGTTACTGCGACTGGAGCACTAATCTGTTGCGCTTACATTCAAGAGGGTTCTCAATGCTGTTGAAGAACGATACAACGGCGGGCAATAGTGGATTCCCAGAAAATATGCAGAAAAACTACCCAGGGCCGGCTAAAGAAGGAAGATGGCCAGCCGTCTCATGGCCTCCTCCTCGTCTGCTCCGAGAAACAGAGAGGTTCCAAAGATTTCAATGACAGGCCGCTCGGAGATGTCGGTGTATTCCTCGAAGGTGAGTGCCTTTGAGACACTGCATCTGTCCAGCCGTTCGGGGAGACTTCCGCCCATCGCGAAGCAGTTCGCACAGATGCCGTGGAAGTACTGGCCGGCCGAGATGCAGAACGGGATTGGAGACGTGTAACGGACGGGTCCAAGCGAAGTCATCTGTGTGAACTGTCGCTGCCGGCAGCAGGCGCACTGTGCGCTGCCGAGCCGGATCTGCCCGGCGAGGTAAATCAGCGCCGCAGTGTGTGCGCTGAAGTCGTCGTCAGAGCCAGACCTGAGGCGGGCATAGAAATCGCCATTCGGGTCGTAGAAGGCGAGCGCGAAGTCCGTGACGTGGGGATCGAAGATCGTCGCAGGGGCGATGTTCACATGGCGCCAGTTGCCAGTGCCCGGGTCACGGAATTTGCCCTTCTTGAACGGGGAGACGGCGAGCATTGCGTGCTGATGCGGGAGGGCTGGCTGGCTGAGCGCGTACCACTTAAACCCTTTCTGAAGTCTGGTCAGCGCTGGGGCATGCTCAGGCTGGCGGTGAGGCAAGCGGATCAACGCTTACCAGTGCGCGAGAGGATCTGGCGTCGTCCCTACGGGTGTGCGACACATCTCCTTCTAGCCCTGCGGGATCGACTCCAAAGCGAGGCGCTGTCTCTGAATACGAAGGACGGCCACTGTCAGTGGAAAGGCAACGCTGGGAAGTGGAGCTCTGTACCAGTAGGATAATCAGCCGTCTTGGGGTGCAATTCCTAATCGCTGGGCTCGCCCAAGGTCGCGTTTGGAGCATGGAGGGTGCATGGTACTGCCATAGAAGTCAGCTCAACGTGAGGAAGAAGCCAACCGCGACTAGGCAAGCTCACAATGGGGTATTAGATCCGCTCGCCGCTCAGCATCGCTGACTTGTCCCTGTTCACGGCGCTGGCCATCGTCGGCGTTGGAACCCACTGGACCGTCAGAGAGAGACAAGGCACCCCAGTTGGGAAGACCTGTGGGCACGACGTCGGAACTCATGGCTTTGGCGATGACTGTATGATATGGAGCAGCATTGCTGTGGCTGCGATATGATGGTCGGTACTCCGTAGAGAATGAAAGTCCGGAAAGAGAAGCAAAGCACCTTGATGGCCCGAGGAGGGCAGAGTGGGATGTGTCTTATCTTATCGGAGCTTGCTTGGGTAGTTGCTACGGACCACCAGGCCCCCCTCCATCCTGCTCCAGGCAACACCGACAAACAGTTGGCCAGCATCGCTTGCTTCCCTGTTCTCTGTCACAAGGAGAAGCGCCAGACCTGGAGCGACCATGGGTAACTATTTTCTCGCCAATTCTTCCCATAATTGAACCCTCGATTTTCAGAAGTTGGTAGCTGACAGAGACATGCAGAACTCCCGCTGACCGACAAGCTGGTCGACCGCCAGCGCGATGCCCTCTTCCACTACTCGGCCGCCTCGCAGTCCGAGGTCAGCGCCGCCCGCCCCTGGGCCGCCGACCCGCGCTACTTCAAGACGGTGCGCATCTCGCCCATCGCGCTCGTCAAGATGGTCATGCACGCCCGGTCGGGCGGCTCGCTCGAGGTCATGGGCATCATGCAGGGCTACGTGGACGGCACGGCTCTGGTCGTGACCGACGCCTTCCGCCTACCCGTCGAAGGCACCGAGACGCGCGTCAACGCCCAGAGCGACGCCGACGAGTACCTCGTGCAGTACCTGGCCCTCTGCCGCGACGAGTCCCGCCAGGAGAACGTCATCGGCTGGTACCACTCGCACCCGGGCTACGGCTGCTGGCTGTCGGGCATCGACGTGGCCACACAGCAACTCCAACAATTCCAGGGCCCCATGGTCGCCGTCGTCATCGACCCGGACCGCACGGTATCCTCGAACAAGGTCGACATCGGCGCCTTCCGCACCTACCCAGAGGACTACAACCCGCCACATCCCATCACCACCGCCTCCACAACCACAACCACCACCACCACTGCTACCACAACCACCACGGGCCAATCCGTGCCGCTCACCAAAGCCGACGACTTCGGTGCCCACGCCAGCAAGTACTACGCGCTCGAGGTGGAGCACTACCGCAGCACGCTGGACGGCAAGCTGCTCGAGCTGCTGTGGAACAAGTACTGGGTGGCGACACTGGCGCAGAACCCGCTGCTGACCAACCGCGACTACGCCAGCAGCCAGATGTACGACGTCGCCCAGCGCGTGCTGGGCGCCGCCGCGGGCGTGACCCGCTCTGGGCGCGGGGCGGCCGCGGCGGCCGCGTACGGGATGGGCGGGCCGGATGTCGGTGGTGGTGGTGGTAGCAGTAGTGGTGGTGGTGGTGGCAGTGTTGGGGGGAGGGGGATGGCTGCGACTGGTCCCGGAAGGACGGCCGCTGATCAGGCGATTGATAAGATTGTGCAGGATGTAGGGCAGATCGCGGCGAAGGAGATGGCTGGGCTGGTTGCGGCCGAGGTGAAGGCGCGGTTATTTACTACGAGCAGTAACGGGGTGGTGTGATCGGGAGGCGGAGGGTTGGGAGGGGGGCAAGTTATGTATGCATGGGTTACGAATAGATGATATCGACATGAATTGGCGCAAGTTCGTACTGTTTTACAGAGATTCTATGGGACATATATTACACTGCTTCCACCGAGCCAGGGCCGTCCCTTTCAGCTGCAGCGGATGATTCCCTACCAACCATTCTCTCGGCAATCGCCCTCGCAGCACTCAGCCGCTTGAGCGTCTCCTCCCGGCCGAGGATCTCCATGGTATGCGGGATGGGCAAGCCCTGCTGCGAGCCCAGAAGCGCCCACCGCAGGGGCTTGTACACACGCTTCTGCGGGTTGCTGGCATCGAAAAGCGCTGCATACTCGTCGTTGGCTACCAAACCCATTATGAAATCCTCTAGCATGTCACTGTTCCAGCTCTCCCCCTCGTAACCGCCGAGCCTGTCACACAGGTACGCCATGACATTGCGCAACCGCTCCGGCGCGTCGCGCGACACGATGGGCTCGAGCTTGCCGTCGCGGAACGCGGCCTCCAGGACGACGTCGGGTATCTCCCAGATGTAGTACCGGAGCTTGGATATAATCGACGGAAAGCGGCTTGACGGGTCGGAGAGGTCCAGTTTGGTGCCGAGGACGACGCGCATGAGGTGGCCGAGGAACTTCTTGTCAAGGATGCCGAGGGTGGCGAGTGGTTGGCCGATTTCGTTGATGGGGATTTCGCCCGGGGCTATAGGATCCTCTGCCTCTTTGGCCTTCTGGACGGTTAGGACGGCGCCTCGGAGCAGCTTAAGGAGATCCTCATTGACCATGTCCCGGTCGGATGGGACTTTGCTTGCTGCCACGCGTTCGAGATGCTTGTCCTGCATGTAGGGCAGCTTGAGCAGCGAAACGGTTATGTCGCCTTTGGTGAACCGGAGTGAGAACTGTAAGGGCGTTCGTGTTAGTCACCTCGCGTTGTTGAGGACCGGTTGGTGGCAGAAAGAGGGCTGCGCTCACATTGTCGATCATGTCGTTCAGGCTCATGAACTCGTTATTCTTCCCCTGTCTATGCCATCCTAGCAAAACGGAAAAGTTGAGGAGGGCGGGAGGAAGAATGTGGTTTTGCTGATACCACGTTATATTGGCCGAGTTGTCTCGTTTGCTCAGCTTTTGCCGGTTTGCGTCCACAAGTAAGCCGACATGGGCGAACTCGGGGGGCGCCCATCCAAAGGCGTTGTACAGCTCGACGTGCTTGGGAGTTGAAATAAGCCATTCCTAGACGGCGCAAGAGCCAAGTCAGTCCGGCTTGTCCGCGAGCGCAAAGTGCGGGATGAGGGCCGACTGACAGCTCCCCGGATAACATGGGTGATCTTCATGTGGCGGTCATCGACGACGTTAGCAAAGTGGTAGGTTGGGAAGCCGTCGCGCTTCATGATGATGTAGTCATCTTCGGGGTGCTTTTTCTGGAAGCGGCGGTAGACGAGGTCGTAGATCGTGGTCGGCGTCTCAGCGCTCTTAAAGCGGATGGCAAACTGCTCACCGTCGTGGGCGCGCTCATCAGACTCCTCGGGCGAGACGGTCCTACACGTGCCCGAATAGAGCGTAGATTCCCCGGCCTCGTGGGCGGCTTTCTTGTGCTCCTCCAGCGCTTCGGGTGAGCAGAAGCACCTGTACGCCTTACCCTCCCGTAGAAGCTGGTTGGCATGCTCTGTGTAAAGGGCAAGCCTTTCAGACTGAGACAGTCAGCCCGGAACTAACAGGATAGATAGGCCAAAGCACGGACCTGTCTGTATGGGCCATATGGGCCCTGAACGTCAGGACCTGCCAGGTGTGTGTGAGTTGGCCATGCTGGGATGACTGAGACGTGTTGCGAACAGAAGAAGGGCTCACCTTCGTCCCATGACAGACCAGCCCACTTGAGATCTTTGTACAGTCTTCGTTCTGCGTCCGCTACCAGGCGCGTCTATGAGCTTGGGGTAAGTCTTGCAAATAACTACAGCAAGCGGAGTGCACCCTGGCGGCCTCACCTGGTCTGTATCTTCAATGCGCAGCACAAACTGACCTCCCGTGGCCCGGGCGAGCAGGTAGTTGAAGAGGGCCGTCCGCAGCGAGCCCAGATGCAGATACCCTGTCGGGGACGGGGCAAACCGTGTTCGACATGGCGTGGTTGGTAGCTGGAACCTGTCTGGCCCTGGCTTCTTAGTTGCAGTTGCAGCGCTGAACTGACGGGAGCTGGACGCGCTGCATGAGCAAGACGCGCAGGCAACGCGCTGCGCCGAGACTGACGGGACCAAGGACTGCCACTGAGGTGCACACGCTGTGTACAGCCACCGTCTTCTGAGAAGTCCAAGACCTCTCGGGGCTATCCTCTCCATCTCCCTAGGAAGGGGTGCTGCTGCTGGTGAAAATGAAGCATTCGGCTTGTAGCAGCCTCATTTAGCAGTACAGGTACAGTGTACTTCAGGTACCTCAGGTTGGAACCACGCAAAAGCACTGAGCCACAGCTTCTGGTTCACTGACAACAATGGTTTAAGGGTCCTGTGGCTGGTGCGTCCTACCTCCCTACACAGAAGGAATTCAGGTGGGGCCCACTGACAAGACTGCCTGCTATCTGATTCTTTATCGATAACGGTGGCAGATCAGTGCCGCGTTCCGCCAACAACGCCATCTGAGATCCAAAAACCAGAGAAGCAGGCAGCCGAGATAGAGCACACGCTGATATTTATGGGAGTTGCTGTCTTTGGGCTATGGCTATAGGTTTGACACTCAGTGAGCGATAAACATATCATATCTGGGATATGGTGCTTCTGTACTAAAAGAGGCATGCCCGAGAACCCCACTTCTTCACTTCGCATGGGCTTTTACTGTATAGGTAGGTGGTGTCTCAGTAGGTGACACCAGCGTGGAAGGATACACTATGTGAACGGGCATAGGGAGACAAAGATAAAGCGAGTCTTGATCTTTGCAGCGCTCTGAGATCATGAAAAAACGACTGGGCGCTGTCACTCTTGCAGTCGCGAGAAGCCTCCCGGGTCTAAAGTTAGCGCCTTTCCACTCAGATAACGTTAACTGACGTGGGGCACGCTCCCTCCGCTGCACCCTTGGGCAAAATTTCCAACGGCAGCCTGCTCACATCGAACCTCGGAGCCGTCTCGCAGCCCACCCCACCAAGACAAGCCATTTACACGCCGTCGTGCGCCGTTTCGAATCGCGATCCACCGACTTTTGTGTTTCCTGTCCTAGGCGTTTGAGAGGGCTCCCACAGATCCTGCCAAAATGGACAGCAGCAGCGCTGACGAGGATCTTGATCTCTACGGTATGATACTGCCTTTCTGGTTCCCCATGCATTTTTCCTGAATGCTGTGCCGACCGTGGTTCTGACCTCCCCTCTGTAACCCACAGCCCTTCTCGGCGTGGACAAGTCAGCCAGCCCCAACGATATCAAGAAGGCGTACCGAAAGGTGGGTTTGCGCCAGCGTTGTTCCTCACAAACTGTGGCTGACGCCGGGTAGTTGGCGCTACAGCACCATCCCGACAAAGTTCCCGAAGAGATCCGCGCCGAGTCCGAAGTCAAGTTCAAGGCGATCACGCAAGCCTACGAAATCCTCCGCGATGAGGAGAAGCGCCACCTCTACGACACCCATGGCATGGCCGCCTTTGACCCTTCCCGCGGCGGGCCCGGAGGGGAAGGTGTCGACCTAAACGACATCCTGTCTCAGATGTTCGGCATGAACATGGGCGGCATGGGCGGCATGCCCGGCGGAGGCCCCCGGCGCCCGAGACGCAGCCCCGACGAGGAGCAGCCGTACAAGGTCACGTTGGAGGAGCTCTACAAGGGCAAGACGGTCAAGTTCGCCGCCGCCAAACAGGTCATCTGTGGGCAGTGCCAAGGGTCCGGCGCCAAGGACAAGGTCAAGCCCAACAAGTGCGACCGCTGTCACGGTCTCGGGCGCCAGGAGGCTTTCCGCCAGATCGGCCCCGGCCTCGTCCGCAAGGAAGTCATTCCGTGCGACCACTGCCAGGGCTCGGGCATGTACTACAAGGAGAAGGATCGCTGCAAGAAGTGCAAGGGCAAACGGACCGTCAAGGAGACCAAAGCGCTGGAGCTCTACATCCCGCGCGGCTCCATGCAGGGCGAGCGCATTGTGCTCGAAGGCGAGGCCGACCAGCTGCCCGACATGACCCCGGGCGACCTGATCTTCCACCTCGTCGAGGAGCCGCACGAGCGCTTCACCCGCATCGGCCACGATCTCTCGACCGATCTGCACGTCACCCTCGCCGAGGCGCTGTCCGGCTTCTCGCGCGTTGTTCTAAAGCACCTCGATGGCAGGGGTATTCACATCGACCACCCGCGCGGCAAGATCCTTCGGCCCGGCGACGTCTTGAAGGTTCCCTCGGAGGGCATGCCCGTGAAGCGAGGCGAGGCGAAGGGAGACCTCTTCCTCATTGTCAAGGTCGACTTCCCCGAGAATGGGTGGCTGTCAAACGACAGCGAGTACGAAGCCCTCCAGAAACTGCTTCCTCCTCCTGCCGCGCCCATACAAGCCGATGAGGTGGACGATGTGCAGTACGAGGAGGATGCCGACATTGAGGCGGTGCGTATATCCAGTAACTCCCTGCTACCACTGACAGGCAACATACTGACATACTCTGCAGATGGGTGCTCACCAGGGTGACCCGCGGTATGGCGGGGATTGGGAGGATGAAGACGAAGAGGAAGGCGGTCCTCAATGCGCCACACAATAGAATAGACATGCGTTAAACGAGTGCATGCGGTAGCATCTTCCCGCTGAAGGCGGGGCCATGATCAGTGGCAGGCTTGGGTATTGTCACAGGCTCAAGCAACAGAGTCTCAACCCCGAGTCCCCTCTGTCGCAATCTTGCTAGGGTCTGACTACCTAGGCTGTCAGCTGCTCCATGCTCAAGCCCACCGAGTTGGCCCCAAGTGGTTTCAGCTGCTTGGACAGTTGGCTGTCGCGCCGTTTGAGCTGGGCAGTAGCACTCTCACCTTGGACAGGCAGACGGTTACATCGTCTGGGACATGTTCCTCGGCAGCTGCTTCCATCAACGAGTAGATTGAGAGGGTGAGAAGCGGGGAGTCACGGTGGCCAGAGGTGTTGTTACAGGCTGGCATCATTTCACTTTCGAATAGACTAAGCACGACTTGATGATGACTTGCACAATGACTTTGCGTTCCCAGTGTCGCCCACCTGTTGTTGGAAACTTCTCAGACCTCAAGAACGCCACGTACATACGAGTTGCGTGGCCTCAGGGCAGGCCCGGGTCATACGATCATTGCAACCCAGTTACCTTGGCCAAGAAGATGTCCATGCCGAGCTTCGTACGGGAGTTTCCTTGGACGCAGACAACAGCCCCTCCAAACCAAACTTGTTATCGATAAGACCATGGACCCAGCCAAGCCAGCATGCAACTTTTCCAAAGTTGCCAAGCCTTCCTCCCCACCTGAGCCACCAAGCCATGCATGCGCACAGACCAGCCTGCTCTAACAATTTTCGCACAGCCCTAAGCCCACCACCTCAGCCAAATTCTGGAAACTTTTCGCAAGGTAGGTCCGGACCGTGACGACGCCATTTTCGACCATCACCCGATAACAATACCGTCAAGGTAAATGCTCACCCTACCTACCGTCGCCAGCATGGCGCCTTGCTGTCATGCTGATTTCTCTAACTCGTTTTACAGATGGTTGCCGCCAAGAAGCACATCCCGATCGTGAAGAAGCGTACGTTTCCTCGAGCCCCGAGCCTTCCCCCGATTTGGAATACGAAGGACACGACTTTGCGTCTTTCGACCGGAATGCCGTTTCTTCGATTCTTGCGGTGGGATTTTTGAGACACAGGGTATTGACGAGCGCGTCGTGATGTAGGCACCAAGGGCTTCATGCGCCACCAGAGCGACCGGTTCAAGTGCTTGGACTCGGCATGGCGCAAGCCCAAGGGTATTGACAACCGCGTCCGGAGACGTTTCAAGGGCAACCTTGCTATGCCCTCGGTACGTGGACATTTTCCCTGAGTTTTCATCCTGCCGGCTTGGAGAGAAGAGAGGGGAAGGAGCTGAGGCGGACGATGGGAGATCCGAGTTTCAAAAGGACACCACACAGAAGCACGAACTTAGCCGGCTGACATCGACTGCGTTTGCCTCGTCTCTAGATCGGCTATGGCTCCAACAAGAAGACCCGCCACATGATGCCCTCGGGCCACCGCGCCTTCCTCGTCAGCAACGTCAAGGACGTCGAGCTCCTCCTCATGCACAACAAGACCTACGCCGCAGAGTACGTGCCTCTCCTCCCGAATTACGCCCCGATTATCACTCCGAACACACAACGGAATGATCCTGCCATATGAGGTTTACCAAGCTAACACCGTGACTCCAGGATCGCCCACAACGTCTCGTCCAGGAAGCGCGTCGACATCATCGCGAGGGCGAAGCAATTAGGCGTCAAGGTCACCAATGCGAAGGCGAAGGTCACGACGGAGGTCTAAACGACGGCGGGCAACGATCACGGGGCAACTTCTTTCTGTGTTTTGGAGCATCTCAGGCGGTCTCAGGGAACGGTCTGCTATTTGTCGGCGATTGCCTAGCACCACATCGAGCTAGTGAATACAATCGCGGCCTCCTTCGGCACGGGCATAACAAAACAGGCAGCAGTCGAATTGGCGATGGGGAGAGTTTCCTAGGGACATTTGAGGAATGATGTTTTCGGATTGGAGTTGGAATGTGTCGACGACACCGCACGGGAAACGAGCACAAGTTATGACGGTAAAGCCACTCGGGCGGAGATGGGTGCACGCACACCATCCTGTGGTTCATTAAACGGACTACCCGCCATTCCTCTCATAGGAGAGCATCTACAACTCGACCTGGAGGGTCATACACTTCCAGCCAATCTTCGTCTTGTACCATCAAATGGCTGCTCTCTCTACAAGAAGACCCGCATCAGTACTCGTAGAAAAACAACGGATTTTCGCCAGTAAGCGAGCAAGCAAGTCGCCCGGATGGTGCATCATTCAGTGCTGAGCCCAGCGCCGAGCGCCCACGGGCGTGTGGTGTTTCCCTCCTCTTCCCCCTCACTACCAAGCTTCCAGCCATGGCTTCAATGCGTTCAGCGGGCAATTCACCGAAGCAACATCTTGCCCGGTCCCTGGGGTCGTGCTGGTCTTTTTGGAGCAGGCAATCCAGCAGGCGTTATTGGGTCAGATGATTCAGTGGCGAGGCCTCGAATAAATTCGTTTGTATATGACTTCCCAGGTCACACCCGAGCGAGGGGCAGGCCTTTGGCAGGCTAACACAGGAATCGAATACTCACATCACCGTCAACATCTTGGTTGTCTTAATGGGCTTCTGCCCATCGGCAGCGCCGGGATGGCTCACTGCGGTCTCATCTATGTAGTCTAACACTCCACTGGCTAAGCCCATAGAGGAGGACCAGAGGTATATACCTCGCCCATATTTACATCCACGTCCATGGCCAGTGAATTTTACGCCAGGCTTATACCTTCTCCTGCCGCGCAACCGCCAGCGCCTCCGCGAACGCCTCAACGAACGCAACACAGTCCTCATGGGTGTTGTACAGCGGCGCCGGCGCGACGCGGATGACGTCGGGCTTACGCTCGTCCACAATCACCGCGCGACGCTCCAGCTCGCGCATGACCGTGTCCAGCAGCCCCGCCCGCAGCTTCAGGCTCAGCTGCGCGCCGCGCTGCCGCGGATCGCTCGGCGTGATGATCCGGAACAGCGCCTTATCCTCCTCCGCCATGCCATGCAACCGCTCCTCCAGCAACTGCGTCAGCCGCAGCGACTTCCCGCGCAGCGCGTCCACGCCGCCCGCCAGCGCAAACACCTCGAGCGACGCGCACAGGCTGGTGATGTCCAGGATGCTCGGGTTGCTGAGCTGGAAGCCGGCGGCGCCCGCGACGGGGTGGAAGCGGTTGGCCATGGCGAAGCGCGTGCGCTTGTCGTTGCCCCACCACCCGGCCAGCCGGTTGGTGTACCCCTCCTCGGGCCGATCGTCGGTGACGGGCCGCGCGACGACGCTGTGCCGCTCGTGCACGAACAACCCGCCGATGCAACCCGGTCCGCCGTTCAGGTATTTGTAGCTGCACCAGGCGGCCGCGTCGACGCCCCAGGCGTGGAGGGAGAGGGGCACGTTGCCGACGGCGTGCGCCAGGTCCCAGATCACGAAGATGCCGTGTGAGTGTGCGTGGGCGGTGATGGTGGGGATGTCGAGCAGCTGGCCGGTGTAGTACTGGATGCCCGGGAGGAGGAGAAGGGAGGTGGTGGGGCCGTGCTCGGAGATGGCGGAGAGGATCTCGGCGGTGGCGAGCACGTTGTCTTCTGGCGAGGTCGCTGAGGTGAGGGTAATCATGGAGGTGGACGGGTCGAGCCCGTGATGGCGAAGCTGGGTTTCAACCGCGAACTGTTAATTAGGTTAGGATGTTTATCGTGAGAGCGGGTTGGCTGGTAAGGGGGTGAATGAGGCGACTAACATGATCGCTGGGAAACGCCTTGCTCTCAAGAATGATCTTGTGCCTGCCATGAATGTCCGGGCGGTAGAAAGCGGACATGAGCAGGTGCAGGTTCGCAGTCAGTGTCTGCATGACGGCCACCTCGGCCTCGGAGGCGCCCACGATCGGGGTGATGAGCTGGGCTGCCCGTTCGTCGGCATCGAGCCAGGTTGGGAGAGGCGACTCTTCGAGCGGCTTGAAGTGACCCTGCACTCCCTGCGTAGCCCAGGTCGAGAGGTACTGGTTGATGCGAGTTTGAGTCCGCTTGGGCTGGAGGCCCAGCGAGTTGCCGCAGAGGTAGACGCACTGGGTGGTCGCGTCATCGTCACCAGACTTGTCATCGGTAGAAGCTGGGGTTTCACAAACATGGCGAATTAGCTCACGGTCTCGAACTGCAAATACGCCCAGAACGCGGAGCTTCACACACCAGAACCGCAGTCGGGCAAGCGGGTACTCGCTATTTGGGCCTTGGTCGGAATGTTGAACTCGCTCCGCGTGGAGGCGAGCGGATCATCTCGATCCAACACCCGAGCTTGCTCTCGCGCGCCCGAGACTGGGGTGTCCGAGTTCATTGCTGTTTGCTGCGCGGAGGCGGAAAGGGGGGTGTGTGTGTGGGTTGTTGGCGGGGCAGCGGCCAGAAAGGCAACGGGGGGAGACGGGAGGCGCGGCTCGGAGTTGTGACCCCGATTTCTGGATTATCCCAGCACACGTAGCTCGAAGTTCAACAATGGCCCGGGCTCAAAGTTTGCTATGGCTTGCTTGCCTATCCAAGTCACTAACTCACTTGTAAACTGCCTTCTGCCGCTGCACTAACCTGGTAAGTTCCAATTCAAGCTCGCCTTATCCGCGGGGCGGTCGCGCGCTACGCGGCAATTCAAGGAATTTGCCCCATGACCGGCTTTGCGCGGCTGCGCGGATGCGGCAAGCAGCGGGAGAGAGCCCACTGTCCGGTGGAGACTAACCAAACCAGTAGTACTTTGCCCCTTTTCTGAAGCAGCTTGCCTCGCAAGTCCTACAAAGTAGGGATGTTTCTCTTTCCCTCGTTGCCTATTTTGATGTATGTTGTGAGTAAGAATGCCACAATGAAAGAATAGATGCTCGGTTGGTGTCCCGCTTCTTCTGACCAGTGGGAGGTCGCTCCCAAGCTCAGAACACCGTCATGTCCTCGCATGTTAAGTCCAGTGAGCTTGCCGTGCAGTCACAACCGTGTCAGTGAGATACTGGACGAGGACAAGCCAATAACCAGTTATTCTCCACATGCCAGACCTGGTGGCTAGATGCTCACCTAGTACCTGAACGCGGACATGGCAGAAGACGATGAAAATGAAGCTCGTCGTGAGGCTACCTAATGATTCACAGACAACCCGTCATCCATTCCCATCCAAAAGTCCGGATTACGTTTGGGCATCCAATGATATTCTCGATGATGAGAAATTCAGTTGGCCGGTGGAAAGGCAATCGAGTTGTCAATATGCAGGCGTCAGAAAAGAGTCGGTTACTGGACAAGGCGGTCAACCCAACGCAAGGTGTCCTTCAGAGAGGCCTCTGATTAGCAATCTCGAGGTGTGAATCACTCGAGGTATTCGACGTTGGTACCGTCAGCCGACCATAAGATCGTGAATGAAATCTTTTCGCGAAATTCTGTCGAACTCGTGTTTCCCCTTTCCGATAATTGTTTTGTTTGTCATTCGTGCTTCCCTGTAATACTTGGTAGCTAAAAGGGGCCGAATCATGGCAGCGCAGCCCCAAACGTGGAGTGACCGGGAGGTCTGGAACGGCTTGGCAGCCAGGGGATGGGCGCGCGCAGCGGCATGCCGAGCTGGCATGGCCAATCTCACCGCAAACCCCGTGACCAGCCAGCTCGGTGTCGATTGCGACAAGCCAGAGCCATGAGCAGACGGCCGGCACGAGGACAGCAAAGCTTTTCCAGCGCGCTTCGCCCTATCCTCCCAATCCATCCGGGGGCGCCAGGAGCCGAAACCCGCCATTCCCGGCCCCTGAAACTGCGACTGATGCACAGCGGCGGTCAATGGTGAAGCGGACCTGCAAATCAAAACTCATCAGCGGTGATGGGCGTTGATGTTGAGCCCCTCATCCGCCGTTGCGTGGTCTCTTCCACCGCTTCCCGGACAACCTGGCAGGGCGGGGGTTACCAGATCCGATGAAACGGCTCGGTCCGTGCAACGTCAGGAACCTGTCGGCGGATATGAATTGGAGCAATGTGGTTTCTATTACCCCCGTTTTACTTGATGGAAGACGCACCGTTCGGCTTATGGGAATCTGGGGCGTAATGAAGTGGCGGGGCAGCCCTGTCCGGTGCTTGATCAGCCTCAGCGCACTGGGGTTCTGGCGGCTGGGGTGCTGGAGCTGTTACGTACTGCTGCAATCACGGGACCCGAGCCAGTTTGCGCTGGCACTCAACAGAACAAGCGGCCCCTCAGCCGGCTCCTCGTCTCGTGAAGGGTCGTCTGACTCTAGATGTGCAGTTACTGATGAGAACAGTCTGGACCTCCACGATGCCACCGTCAATGGATTGGTGATCGTCCCCTGGCGCGATCAGGCCTGTCGAGACGAAGAGGCGGTAAGAGCCACCCAGACATGATGAGTCGCACAGCACGAGGGCGTCTCAGCTCCGGACTGTCCATTCACACCGTCTTCTGGTGACGGTTGGGAATTCAAGTTGATGCTAGAGCGACTAGGTGATTTACTCGCGCCAGAAAGAAATTCAAATCCGGGGTAATGTCCAACACTGTATCGCAGTATCCTCGGGATACCTTGGCTGAGATTACCGTTGTGAACTGTCATGGGGCGCTAACCGTGACTTACACGGATGTAGGTTATTTTTCGTTCAATTTCAAAAGCTGGGCAAATGAACAGCTCACCAAAGCTCTATGGGCCAGATTATCCGCAACACAACTGCCTGGGAATGTTACCCACCCAATTGAGTTACATGGAAGTATTCCGTACTTGCAATTCCTTCTAGAACATGCTGTCTTCTCCTGCATACCAGGTTTCGTGTCGGGAGGAGTATGCGGTCCCGCGAAGGCTGAGCAGCTTTCGCCCCGTTCTTCAACCAGCACGACCAACAACCTCGGTTCCTCTCGAAGATGCCTAGCTAGCTGAAGGCACGAACGCGAGGTGAGCCAAAAATACGCTCGGGCTTCGGCCATGCACATTTTGAAACTGATTTTGCTGGGAATACTGTAGTGTACTGTCGTGTACGAGCGAGACCCGCATTCTTACCAGAACCTCGAATAGCCGCACCCGGTGGCAGGGGGGCTGTGAGGAATTGGCGGGTACGTACCTCTCAGGTACGAGCGGATCGTGTGACCCAATCAGCAGACGACCCTGAGTTGCCCGATATGGTTTAGAACCCGATTCCGTTTGTCAGAGCGCCGCACAATGTCATCACGACACCAGTTTATGCAGGCCATCCCTTCCCTGTGGAAAGCGGGAATTGGCAGGTACTGGCGGAAGTCAAGGAGCTGTACAGTGCCAATGAATGCCCGGAGTGGAATTCGTTCAGACCATGCTGTCGTCGTCTTAAGTTGGCCCATTGGCAGAGAGGGAATGGCGGCCGCCGTTTCCCCAGCCCATAAAAGAGTGACGTCCCCATCGCCCGACCTGCCTGTGGGTATGGTGTCTTCGCATCTCAACTCCTGCTCGTCCCATCATTGCCACTTGAGAGGCAAACACTGAGCTGTCCATTGACTCACGACCACAGTTACATTACTACCTAGCCTCACCTTCCCGTCTCTCCAACACACGGAAACCTGCTGCCGGTTGCCTGCCCGCCTGCATATCTCCAGAAATTTGTTATCAACCTTTGCCTGCCACCACTCGCCGCGGCCGGCCTTATCTCGTGCAACATTCCAGCGTCGCAAAAAGGTACCAAATTCCCCCTTCTCGGTTCCTGCACCCCGGGCCCTGTATGGTGACGTCGATCTCGCGATTTTGGCATCCGTACCTGCTTGCGTCTCGTTGTCCACCGTTGCATCCGCCCTGCGTCTCGCTAGCTCTGAGCCGAACATGCATGGCGTTTACGGGAGATGTATGTCGGTATTGCTGTTTGAGACTATGGACAAAGACGCATTATCCCATTTGGAACTGAGGGATTCGCGAATTGGTTCATTGAGCTTGGGGCGATGGCGGCTCCTTTCCATTCTCTTATCTTGTGCCCGTCTCGGGGTACTCCTTCCAAAAATGCGGCTGCAGCTGACGGAACACCGACTCAGATAACCAGGCAGCCTTCTTATAGGGGCAACTTGCCGAGACGAAACACGTTGTCTCGCGTAAACCTGAGATCTCGAGCCTGCTCTCGGTCAACTTGCAGGCTTGGTGGTTTTGTGGTCCCGTTTTCGGTCCGCCACCAGGAACGGGCAGACACGCCGCTTTGTTCTTCCCCTGGATCGGGCTTCTTTGCTCAGCCCGCCTTCGTCTAAGGTAACGAGACACTTCGCTTCCATCCGCGTTCCCTCTGCCTTATCGCAGTTGCATTCTGCTTCGACGCTTTCCGTGCCGGTTTCATTTGACCGCCAATTGCTGATTGCATTGTCATAAACAGCTGCAGGGTTGGTATCAGCATCTTGCACAGTACAGCCCGACAAACACACGCAACACCGGCACCTAGCCGAATTGCGTCAAGCAGAACAGGCTCTGCCGAGCTGATCGCCCGCAGAGGATAGGTACGTTTGACACAGCTCATGGACCCGCCATCTTGCACATTGTACATTCCCGGAAGCAGAGGATCGGTATCTGAAGTACCGAGGCTCGTATCTGTCTTTCCTTAACCCCCTGCCTTATCTCTGGAGATGACACAGCCGAGGACGAGCACGAGCGGACACACCATGAGCGGTGAGCAGGGCCGGAGCGTACGGTCCCGGAAACGAACAGTGGCTCACTCAATCGGCGCCATGTCGCCGTGTCACTGCCACTCTTCATTCCTGCCCTATGCCACGCAGCTCGTGAAGCTCGTGGCTTTCCTGGATCGTCCAATCCCGGAATCTGGCGGTTTGTTGATCTGATATCGGAGCCAGGGGGCGCAGCGTCGCTGACGTTCTTGTCCTGCGTTCCCACCCGTCAAACCTGCTCGCTGCGATCTCGCTATCAGGGCCTCGACAGCGGCCAACGACTCATCGATAATGCCACCAAAGCCGCACAAACAAGCGCCCTTGCACCGGCACCATGCTCCTGCTCCCGTCCGCTCGCGCTACAAAGCCGGTGCTCGCTCCCCTGTGGCCTTCTGACACCCTTCCCCTTCCTACCATTTGGCCAGTACGGCCACATTCATCACACCTCTCAACATCACTTCTCCCTTGCCCTGCTTTCTAGGCGTCTCACACAACCATCATGGCTAGCGTAGCCATCCAACCGTCGCCTGCCCGTCCCATTGGCGGGCGTGGCGTGTCTGGCTTGACAATTAAGACTGACCTGTCCATGTCCAGCTTCCCAGAATACGTGGATCCGTTCGCAGACTCCGACGAAACCATGACGGGTTCCCCCATAGCTATGAGCGCCGCTCACCGCTTGGTTGAGAAGATCAAGGGTGACGAGCCCGGGAGACATCCCTCACCACAGCCAACACATGTCAGCTATCCCCTCATGCCGAGGACAAATGGCAATGGCCACAGGGTCCTGCGGTCGGCGACAGTTGGCTATGTTGCACCTGAATTCAAGGGCAAAAAAGAGCAGATGCAACTAGGTCAGCACACACCAGGAGGCAACGTGTTAATCGTATTCGTTTGATCTCACTGACACGCAACAGTCAAGGCGCACATCGCGAAATGCGGGTGGATTCCCGAGTCTCTGGTTGACACACAGATCTCCTGGTTCTACAACGAGCTCGGTATCGACGATGTCTACTTTCAGGTCGAGAACCCAGAGGTTGTTGCCAACCACATCACATCCCTGTATGCCGCCAAGGTCGCCGCCTTCTCGCGCGAGGACAAGCGGGAAGAGATCCGCTTGGACATGGAGGCCTCGGACCACGCCATCTACATCGACACGAGCGAGCCTGGCAAGACCACGATCGACGGGCCGCGGTATGAGCACCGCCTCGAAGCCAAGTACCTGGACGGCAGCGACACGTCAAAACGCTTCCGCGTCGAGACGTTCCGGTCGCCCGGCGTCATTGGACATTCGGACTCAAAGGCGACCTTGCGCTGCTACTTTGTCTACCAGTGCCAGTTCGTCGAGCCGAATGCCGATCCCAAGGAGACCCGGCTCGAGGTCATCAGCGATCGCATGTTCCTCGCCAAGGTGACCAAAAACACCAAGCAGATCTACCAGGACATTATCGAGATCGCCGTCAGTAGGACTGGTCCGGTCATCGAGGTGTTCGATATTGAAGGCTCGCGGGAGAAGAGGCTGGTCGTAGCCTTCCGCTCCAGGACAGCGAGGGGAATGTTCAGTGCCCTGAGCGACCTTTATCACTACTACGGCGTCACCAGCTCCAGGAAGTACGTCGAGCAGTTTTCCAACGGCATCACGGTCATGAGCATTTACCTGCGACCCGCCCCGAATCTTGACAACAAGTACCCGCCCATCGAGGAGTCGATCCACCAGATCACCAAGGAGGTTTCGCTCCTGTACTGCTTGCCCCAGACCAAACTTCACGCCATGTTTGCTTCGGGCGAGCTCAGTCTGCAGGAGACCATCTACGCACACTGCGTGTGGGTCTTTGTGCAGCACTTCTTGAACCGACTCGGGTCTGAGTATGCTTCGCTGGTGGCGGCACTCGACCCCAGGAACAACGGCCACGCCGAGGTTCTCTCGAGGATGAAGAAGCGTCTGCGCACCGAGACTTTCACCCCGGATTACATCCTCGAGATCATCAGCTCTCATCCTGAGCTGATCCGCACCTTGTACGCCTCGTTCGCCAGCGTCCACCTGCAGGTTGGGGCCGATTTCGACCGCCAATGCATCGCCCCGACGCCGGCTACGGAGGTTCTGTCGGATGCTAAGCTGAAGGAGAAGATCACGAAGGACGTCTCCAATGAGCACGAGGAGATGGTCATGACCGCCTTCCGCGTCTTCAACAACGCCGTCCTCAAGACCAACTACTTCACTCCGACGAAGGTGGCCCTCAGCTTCCGCCTGAACCCCTCGTTCCTCCCTGACATTGAGTATCCGACGCGCCTCTATGGCATGTTCCTCGTCATCACGGCGGAGTCGCGGGGCTTTCATCTGCGCTTTAAGGACATTGCTCGAGGCGGCATCCGCATCGTCAAGTCACGCAGCAAGGAGGCCTACTCGATCAACGCTCGCAATCTGTTCGACGAGAATTACGGTCTCGCCAGCACCCAGCAGCGCAAGAACAAAGACATTCCCGAAGGCGGCTCCAAGGGTGTCATCTTGCTTGATCCTAAGCAACAGGACAAGGCCCGTGAGGCGTTCGAGAAGTACATCGACAGTATTTTGGACTTGCTGCTGAAGGCCGAGACACCAGGCATCAAGAACCCCATCGTCGATCTGTACGGAAAGGAAGAGATACTTTTCATGGGCCCGGACGAGAACACTGCCGATTTGGTGGACTGGGCGACGGAGCATGCCCGCATTCGCGGCGCTCCCTGGTGGAAATCTTTCTTCACCGGCAAGTCGCCCAAGCTCGGCGGCATCCCTCACGACACGTACGGCATGACGACGCTGTCGGTGCGCGAGTATGTCAAGGGCATCTACCGCAAGCTCAACTTGGATCCGTCGACTGTGAAGAAGATGCAGACGGGCGGGCCCGATGGCGACCTGGGAAGCAACGAGATCCTCCTCAGCAACGAGAGTTACACCGCCATCGTCGACGGCTCGGGCGTCCTTGTGGATCCCAACGGCATTGACATGGAGGAACTGCGTCGTCTTGCGAAGCAGCGCCAGATGATCATGCATTTCGACTGCTCGAAGCTGTCCAAGGACGGCTACCGGGTGCTGTGTGAGGACGTGAACGTCACGCTGCCCAGCGGCGAAGTTGTCAACAACGGCACGGCGTTCAGAAACACGTACCACCTCCGCGACAGCGGCCTCACCGACATGTTTGTGCCTTGCGGTGGCCGGCCCGAGTCGATTGACTTGGTCTCGGTGAGCAAGATCATCAAGGACGGCAAGGCCACGGTGCCGTACATCGTCGAGGGCGCCAACCTCTTCATTACGCAGGACGCCAAGCTGCGCCTCGAGCAGGCCGGGTGCGTCGTGTACAAGGACGCCAGCGCCAACAAGGGCGGCGTCACCAGCTCCTCGCTCGAGGTGCTCGCGTCGCTCAGCTTCGACGACGAAGGGTTCGTCCAGCACATGTGCCACGACGCACGGGGCAACGCGCCCGCGTTCTACCAGGCGTACGTCAGGGCAGTGCAGGAGAAGATCCAGGAGAACGCCCGGCTCGAGTTCGAGGCCATCTGGCGCGAGCACGAGCAGACGGGCGTGCCGCGGTCCGTGCTCTCGGACAAGCTGTCGGTCGCTATCACCACGCTGGACGAGCAGCTGCAGCACTCGGACCTGTGGGAGAAGGAGGACGTCCGCCGCGCCGTCCTCGCCGACGCCCTGCCCAACCTGCTCATCGACAAGGTCGGCCTCGACACCATCATCCACCGCGTGCCGGACCCGTACCTGCGCGCCATCTTTGGCAGCTACCTCGCCAGCCGGTTCGTGTACGAGTGCGGCAGCTCGCCGAGTCAGTTTGCCTTCTACGACTTGTGAGTTTATATACAGGCAATGTGTTTCTGATGCGGGAAGTCGGCATGACGCTAACAGTTTTCGTGCAGCATGTCCAAGAGAATGGCCCAGATGAGGTCGTGATTCCAGTTGAGGATGTTTTGTGTTTGGCAGTTGGCGGAAGAATAAAGCCACACCTGTGTCTGGAAACAAAGGCTCTTGGCACGGAACAAAAGTTGGGTTATGAAACAGTCATGAGTTTGGGTGTTATAGAAAATCGTTTGGGTTCAGGTCTTGAGCGTCACTGTTTGGTCTCGGGTTTTGATGATTCAGTGTTTGGCAGTTTTGAGATTGCAGCACTACGATGGAGGACAGTCCTGTTCATCACAAGCGGGTAAAGTGCTTAATAGAGGTGGCATCTTCTACACACGTCTGCTTGTGATTGTCTGTGTTTTGGGTGATGTGAGGTGCCTGCCTGTGCGGAGTACTTGCTTGCTCGCAAATGCGTGCGGTTGGCGCACCAGGTCGCTGGCTGGAGGCTATAGCGGGTACTTGTCATGACTCACGGCGCACAGAGACGCGAACTCCCGAGACGGGACCTTCTCGCGATGTTTTGTGATGTGTGACGTACCACGGTCGGTTGTGTATCTGAGAGAAGGCTTGTTACGCAGTAGACAGAGGCTGGCGTTGTGCAGAGAAGGAGGTGCTTATACATACGTGATCGGACATATTTTGTGTTCACAAGGGAACGTACCTCGGAAATATGAGTGGTAGTACAAACCCCGTGGTGACGAGTTCTTAATACGAAGAAGAGTTAAGACGGCGATAGGCTACCGGGTGACGTGCTGTGCCTTGGTGTGGTTCGTTTGAGTTATGCAACCGCTATGGACTGTGTGGGCAGCAAGCAAGACGCACCCCAGTAAAATGGAGCATGCCAGGAGGTCCCGAGGCAGTAAGGAGGAACTCTCTCTATTGCACCACAAATAGCTATTCCACGCTCGAGGTTCACATCCATGGACTCTTCGCCAACGCCGGGCCGTTGCTAATTGCAATACAACTCCTACCAGTTATCCAGACGTGACTGATTACTCCCTCTCGCTCTCCAACACCGCGCGAATCATAGCCTGCCCAATCTCCACGGCCCCAGCAAAGCGCGGCTCGAAGAACTTCTGCGTCACGGCAAACCGCTCGCGCCACGTCTCGAACTGGCGCAGGGCGACGCACTCGGCCCAGCCGGACGCGGCGATGGTGAACTGCAGGTCGTCGCGGCGGAAGGTGTTGTCCTCGATGCCCACGCGCAGGCTCTCGTCCAGCAGGCCCGGGGTGCGGAACAGGTGCTCAGTCACGCCCAGCCACAGGCGGAACAGCGGCGTCGAGCAGATCATGTGGTCGTAGGGCACGATGCCCAACGCGCTCCAGCAGTCGACCATGGCGAGCAGCGAGAGGTGGTTGTTGGGCAGGGGTGGGGCGGGAGCGGCGGCCGAGGGCGGGTTGTTGGTATCAGTGGTGGCGGGCGGAGTGGAAGCTGGGTTGAGGCTGAAGCGGTCGACGACGCCGTCCGGTAGGAGGGGCTTGTCAGCCCACTTGGGCGCGTCCTCGCGGCCGAAAACTTTCTCCTTCGCGGCGTAGACGCGCTCGCGCAACTCGTCGCGGCGACCCTCGAGCATGAGGTAGAAGAGCTCGGTGGTGGAGCGAGCGAACTGATTGATCTGCTTGTGCGCCTCCGGGTTGAGAATGGCCAGGCCGGCGTAGACGTGCCACTTCTGTGCGTAGATGCGCAGCATGAGGTTGATCTTGACGTTTTCGATGCCGCCCACGTAGCGTGTACCCTCCCAAGGGAACTGCTGGTTGGCGTGCCAGGCCTTGCCCATTGAGAGGAAGGCGGCATGGGTGACGGCCTGCGTGTCGGCCGTGATGCGGTCGTGCTCCCTGGCGGTGAGGTAGACGTGCTTGGAGCCGAGGCAGCGAAGCACGGCCTCGACTTTAGCGAAGGACTCGTCTGAGGCGCGGTGCTTGATGAGCACCAGCGGCTGGCCGCGTGAATCGACATTGGGCCCGTGAAGGGAGTGGCAGGAAACGATGTCGACGTCGCTGGGGAGGTGCTCCTCGAACGCTTTGATCTCCGGGTCCTTACACGACGTCTGGCCGCCTACGATAGCGCCGAGGCGGGTTGCTGGAGTACAAGTACATGGTCAGATATGTCCGCGGTCATGGCATGGAACATGGGACAGAATCGGCAGATGGCACACACATGGACCATACTGGGCGACAACACGACCTATTGCAGCCGCCTCCACACTGTAGATGATGTAGTTGCTGGCGCGGGAGACCAAGTGGCCGTTGCGGAGAATCTGTATATTCTTCTACAGACACGATCTCAGCACCGGTCCGCAGCGGAGATCAGGTGAGATGCACGGCCGTACATTCTTGGCGAACTCGCTGACCAGCTCTTCGTATTTTTCATCTCTGTCGCAAGCCATGACCCTGATATGCTGGACCGTTAGCATCTACATCACGGGCAGCAAGCACACGGTCTAATCTGAGAATCCAGTCAGCGGGTGTCCAAGCCTGGCGTGACGGTGGAGATTCGTGGTATTGGGAATGTTTTCGTCAGACAAAGAATGTTAAGGTAGCTGAGATTTTTCATCATGGAAAGCCCGCAGCGGGTGGCCGGGGCCAGAAAGGCTGACCGGCCATGCCACGGGCGATACTCTAGCCAAATGCGCTCAAGTCATCATGCGAAGGGGAGCGGGTGAGGAGGAGGAGGAGTCGGTGAGATGAGAAGCAACGTACCATGAACTGGCAGCTGTGCAAGCTGTGTGGTTAACAACCAGCACCCGTTGCAAGCTGGCAACGAAGAGGAAAAATGACCCAGTAAAAACCGAGATGTATTACCTCCATCCAGCACTGCTCAGCCGGCGGGCATACATCTTGCCCATGTCGCCCATGCCGATGAGGCCGACCACGAAGTGCTCGGCGCCTTTGAAGGCAGCCATTGCTGGCTCGGTAGCCGACGCCATTGTCGTGCGACGCGCTGAGTAACGCACTGCGGCTGTGCAAGTCCAAAGTTCTCGGATGCGAGATCACATCGTCAGCCAAAAGGCACCAGGCTTCCCACGACCTGTCTGGGTTGATGTAGGTTGCGCCGGATGCTGCAAGTGAGGTGAGTCGGAGGAAGAAAAAAATTCCAACGCGTCCAGAATTTAAGCTTCAGCAACGGCAGGTGGGGTCTGTCTGCCTGCCACAGTGTCGCACAGTACGTGCAGCACAGTGCTTGCACCGCAGTGGAGCACACGACACCAATCACTTGCACCAGCTTCTTGAACTCACAAGTGGTCTCCCTCCATTCGTTTCTGAGAAGCACATCATTCAGTCCGTCAAAGCAACAGATTGACTCCGATCTAAGTGCGCCATGTTCCTCCTCAAAGCCCTGGGCTCCAACGGCTCCGGGCAACTCGGCTTGGGCCACCAAGATGACGTCTCGACCCCACATCCAGTTCTCCTCCCTTCATCCCTCACCACCACCACCACTGCAAATACCCCTATCCGCCCAACCCAGATAGCCGCCGGCGGCAACCACACCCTACTCCTGCTCTCCTCCAGCACTCTTCTCAGCACAGGCGACGCTTCAAGCGGCGCATGCGGCCACCCACCTCCACGCCCCTCTCCCACCCCCTCCTCAACAACATCATCACCATCCTCCACCTTTCACCCCATAGACCTAAGCTCCCTTCCCCCCAACACCAAAATCACCCGCATAGCCGCCACCTGGGAAGCCAGCGTGCTTGTCACCACCAGCACCCCCTCCTCAAACCACGACTTAGACAATACCACCACCAGCAGAGTCTATACCTTCGGCACAGGGCTCAAAGGCGAGCTCGGCCTCGGCGCACACACCCACTCCACCCCCACCCCAATCCCCATCCCGCACTTCCCCCCCTCAGGCACGCACATCGTCTCCCTCGCCGCGTGCATGTCGCACGTCGTGACGGTGCTCAGCAACGGCGAGGCGTGGGGGTGGGGCAGTGGGCGGAAGGGCCAGCTCGGCGCACCATTGCCTCCTTCGGGAGCAGACACGAGCGGTGTGGTCTGGGCGCCGCGACGGATTGACCTCGACGGTGATGGGACGGTTGGGTTCGATGTTGTTCGGGCCGTGTGCGGGCGGGAGTTTACCTGTCTCTTTGGTGCGCCTGGGACGGGGCGGATGGTGGTGCTGGGGTCGGATAAATGGGGGGTGCAGACGCAGGCGCCGGGTGCTGAGGGTGTGGCTGGGTGGAGGGAGGTGGGTGCCGGGTGGGGGAGCGTGTTTGTGTTAAGGGATGATGGGAGGTTGGTGAGTTGGGGGAGGGATGATCACGGGCAGATGGCGCCGGAGGAGTTGGGGCGTGTCAGGCGGATGGCTGTGGGGAGCGAGCACGCGCTGGCGGTGACCGAGGCGGGGGGGCTTGTGGCTTGGGGTTGGGGTGAGCATGGCAATTGCGGGCCCATTCGCAAGGTTAAAGGGGAGGAGAAGGGTCAGAGGAATCAGATCGCGGTGGCGGAGGAGGGAATGGAGGTCACCATGATCGCTGCCGGTTGTGCAACGAGCTGGATTGTTTTGGAGACGCCAACCTGAGCCATGCCATGGTATCATCCGGACCAACGAACTCAAACTCTTGAAGCCACCATGCGCCAAGGTTCAGTCAAGCAAAGCAACTGTGATCTGGGGACAGCAATGCCCAAGTTACGGAGAAAACAGACCGAAGCGGCGCACCTGAGCCATGTCAGTCACATACCGCAACATAGTACGGGGCCATGCTACTTACGTCGGCCAAGCGCTGTGTCGGCTCAAGGCCCGAAACAAGACGATCCGGCGCCGGATCTTGAGCCTGGGCTTCGGCTCGCCCCGACAGATAGCTGCCGATCCGGATGGAAGACGGATTCTGCTCACATGTCAGCGAAACTCATCCCGAGAGGACATCACAAGGGATACACTACCGGCTCATCGGTGGCATTCCACTCCAGCCTAGCGTTCTCCTCTTCTTCCTCGTCCTCGTCGTTAACGGGCTCCCACTGCTCGTCGTCTTCGCCTTGATCTACGAACAGGGAGTCAGATCGAGCCGTCATGGGAGGCGGCATCGGCTGCGGCCGGATTTCAAAGGCGGATAGTCGCGGCCGAGTTGGGGTCTTCTGCTGCGGTATCTGCTGCGCTGGTCGAGAAGCGGACACTGATGCGGGCGGATCCTGCTGGTTCGCATTCGCAATCGAGCTCCCCCGATGCGACACCGAATCAAGCTCGGGCCTGGCGGCTTTTGCTGCGTTCGCACGGGGGTTCTTGTGCTTCTGCGTCATGGCGTCCCTCTCGCCGACTGTCATGAGGATGAACTCACACAGAACGCCGTCGGTGCTGTAGGAGAGCTTCATGGGACGCCCTGGGTTTGAGTAGCTGGTGGTCAGCGCCCCGCTGGTCATCTGGGCGTGCTGCAGAATGGCGCGGAAGTCCTTGACGCTGATGATAATGTGGAGCTTGTCTTGGACCTCGACATCATCAAACTCGTCCATCTCGACCGCAATGTTAGTGTGGAGAGGCTTCTTGAGGACAGCTGAGGGTTTTGTCAGCGTCGTCCACCGTTGATGAGACATGTAGATGTTACCTTCGTTGCTGACAGCACCGCGTTTCTGTACTTTCTCCGTGAAGCACGTGAAGTTCACGACCCGCGCCTCATCGTCCGTGTTGATATCGAGGAGCTCTATCCCTGGGCCGAAGTGGTCCATGAGCTGCCGTAGCGTCCTCGAAGAGATGGCCCAGTGATTGCCAGCTTCGTCTCTGTTGAACTTGGCATGGGTCGGTGCCTTCACCTCGTATGGCAGCGAGTGAGAGGCCGTAATGCCTAGCGAAGGGTGAGCAGTTGGCGGCCAGACGGGCGATTTCCGGGAGTAACACACCATTCTTGAAGGAAACCCGGGCGACGAGGCGGCTCTTCTTGCCAAGACCATCATCAATGGCTACGTCGCAGCGGTCTATCGAGGCATCTCTTTCCCGGGACTGGTCGCCACCCGCCTGACGAGCTCTGAAGATAGTGAGAAGCGACTAGCCGCCGGCGTCAGCAACAGACACATCAAACTGGCGAACGGCGCAGTAACATACCCGGATGTAGAGCTGGCAGAAGAAGCGGTCACGATACTGAGGAGTGCCTTCGAAGTTGTATCGCGAGAAGAACCTGTTGGCGGCAAAAGAGAAGCAAACATATGCTGATTTGGAGACGTTGAGGGTAGTAAGGGTCAACTAGGCACGTACCGGGAGGGGCAAATGTCAGCTAGCCCGTCGTCAGGGGAACGCGGCCGTATCCGAGCACAAGTGGTCGGGAGATATCTACCTTGTCTTTTCTTGCCTCTAAGCAGACATCGTCACTAAATTTGAACATGCAGGCGAGGGCATCGTGGAGCACTGCCACGCCCTCCTCGCTCAACGTGAAGTTCAGGACTACCATGCTGGGCTGTTCCTGGCTATTGCGGATGTAGGCATCGCTCCAACGCTGGCGAATCCGGCGATACTAGGTAGAAAAAAAGATGGCAACACCTCGGCGCGCCTGAGGCAAGGCAGGTATCTGAGGTGTGTGTATGTCCGTTTTGAGAGAGTTGCAGCCTAGCAGCAGGTGGTATTGGGTGGGAAGGTGCAGCCGTGGGCCGACAGTCACGAATTACAGTGCCAGGTGCGCCCTAAATTGCAGGGGCTCGCAGTTATTACTGCGCTATCAGCGTACGCGCTAGGCCAGCCGCATCAACGCCACCAGCTCTTGTTACCTTCGTACCTACCGTAGTAACGTCGCTGTTGGCCTCTAATCCTCCCAGCTTCAGCCAATCCCGACAACCGCGTGTGCGCCGATGCCTCCTCTTCGTCACCACCGTATCTGACAAGTGATATGACATCTAGCACCTGAATCGGTCAGACCAGCTGCTCGGTCTGAGGCCCCGGGGCCGGGCATGGCGTGGCTGGGAGATTCGGGCCGTCCCAGCTTCCCACCCGAGATATGGCGGCTCGTGGCAATCGAGCTTGCAGCCAGACGCGATTGCGACACCCTATTCCGTCTGGCCTGCGCGAGCAAGGCCGCGGCAAGATGCGCCTTGCCGTTGCTTTACAGCATGCCCAGCGAGGCGCCTGGGCAGCGTCTCACGCCTGCGTACGTCGTCACCAGCGTGGCGACCGTGGGCCGCTGGCGGTCCGTCATCGCATCAAGCCTCGGTGAAACGCTGCTGCCGTATTGTTGTTGGAGACAAAGAGCACCTGTGTTGCGGACGATGCAAACTAGCTAATCCATGCATGACGCCGCCAGATAATGAAACCACAGTTAGATACAAGCATACACCCGCAATCTCAACGCCAGAAGCATGCACCGTGCTCTATGCTAAATCTCCATCTCCCGAAGCCACTCCGCGGGATGCACACCGTTCTCAGCCTCAGCAACCCGCTGCACCTCAACGCTCTCACTCACTGAACTACGTTTTAGCAACTTCTCCTCCAGCTCCTTCGTAATCTCCTCGACGTCCACATCGAGATACTCGCTCAAGAACTTCCCGATGTCCGTGTTCTCCACATTCCCGCGAATCCTCTCCGCCCCGGGCCCGCCGGAGCTGTAGATATTCACGTCCACAGCGCTGTGGCCGTGGGTGCTCCATCCGATGTGGGCGCGGACGCTGACCATGTGCGAGAAGATGGTGACCGCGGCCTCCGGGTGCGTAGCAAGCGCGTCAAGCTCAACGTCGGCGGCGTCGGTGATGCCGAGGCGACGGACGAGCAACTCCTGGTTGATCCAGTCGATGAGGGACTTCTTCGACGCGGACGACGAGGAGGAAGCGAGGTGTTGTTGCAGGAGCAAGGAGCAGTACTCGGCCGAGGCGTTGGCCTTGGCCAACACGGCCGGGTACCAGTCGTAGACGGGGAGTTCGCCGGGTGCCTCTGGAGAGATGTTAGATACCGGAGAACTCAGAAACTTAAGAGGGAACAGTGGGAGCATACGCCATGCGGTAGCGAGACCGCCCGTCTCGTGGTCGCTCGTGGCCACCAGCACACCCTCCGTCTCAGACTTCTCAAGAAAGTCAAGCACGGTCTTGAACGCCTTGTCGTACTCCAGCACCTCCCGCACCTGCGCGGCAGGGTCGTTGACATGACCGGCATGGTCGATCCGGCTGCCCTCAATCATGAGGAAGAAACCCTTGTCGCTGTCCTCAGTAGCCGCCTCGAGGGCCGTCAACGCCGTCGTCGCCATCTCGCTCAGACTGGGATACACATCCACCATGTTGCGCCGGTCGATCTCAAACGGCACATCCGTCCTCGCAAACAGCCCCAGCAGCGGCAAGCTGACATTCTTGCCCATCGCCAGCTCGTCAAACCCCGCCCGGTCGTTCTTATACCCCCACCCATGCTTCTCCCGTGCAATGCCCACCACATCAACCTCATCCTGCCTGCAGCTCCCCTCGGTGCCATTCCCCAAGAAATGACACCTTCCCCCACCAAGAATCAAATCCACCACCCTCCCCAACGGCCCCTCCCCAACCTCCTGCAGCGCAATCTCATCCTGCCGCAACCGATAATCCACATGCGCCGCAAAGCACGCGGGCGTCGCATCCGTCACATCAGTCGTCACCACCAGCCCCGTCGCGAACCCGGCGCGCTTCGCCGCCTCAAGTACCGTCCCGCAGGGCTTCGCGCCGGGCAGCATGCCGATGGCGCCGTTGTAACTCTTGCGGCCGCACGCGAAGGCGGTGGCGCCGGCGGCCGAGTCCGTCACGAGGCTGTTGGTCGAGCGCGTGCGCGACGTGCCCCAGAAGTGCCGGTCGAGCGCCAGCACGTCGTCGATGGGCAGCGCAGCCGTGTGCTGCCGGAAGGAGCGCGTCAGGCTCAGCGAGGCCGGGCCCATGCCGTCGGAGACCATGAAGATGAGGTTGCGCTTCCGGGTCTTTTTGTTGGGTTTGTGGTTGGGGCTGCTGGGCGCGGGGGAGAGGTAGGGCCCGCCGGCGGAGGGGTCGCCGGGGACGATGGGGGGCGATGGGGGGGCGGGCGATGTGGAGGTGGAGTTGCGGTGTTGCAGGACGACGGCCAGCACGATCACGCCGGCGGTGGCGAGCAGTGCCCAGGCGAAGAGGAACAGCTCGCGCAACCCGGCGGTGCGGCGCGCGGGGGTTGCTGCTGCGGTGCCGTGCAGGGCGGCATCTTCGGCTTCGGCGCGGCGGGCTGAGTCTTCGGAGTTGCGCGGGTTGTCCGCGAGGAGCGGTGTCCGCTCCGACCTCGGGGACTGCAGTTGGCGGGGGTTAGGAGATGGTCCAATGAATGTGTGTGTTTACATTGAGGAGATACAGTATGGGGTGGAAAATTGGGATGATCTCACCATGGCGTGGTACTTGCGCAGTGATGGCTCCAACGGTTCGTCCGCAGCGTGCAGTCTGTCGCAATCACGACGTTATGGGCATGCAGGAACAGGCGGAGGATGGACGTCAGAGTGCATTGCCGGGGCGGAGGTTCGGTTTAAGTTGGCCGTGCTTGCCCCTCCTGCGCCTGCTGGGGCGGTCGCTAGGCCGAATCAATGGGGCTGCCGCCTGAAGCACCCTGCATGACGTCGCCTGGCAGGGGTGGTGCAGAGGCTCGTTTCGGGGAAAGATTGGGTGGGGTAGCTGCGACCTTCAACCACATGATGCACCCTCATGACTGATTTATAGCATTAGAAACACTGCGTCTACCTATCCTTGTAAGACTCACAGGCATGGGCGTTTTGCATCCTGGTGTTGTTTATCACTTACAGTGCACTATCTGAGGCAACCAAGTGATCTCAACCCACATCCCACGATCCAGAGCCAAACCATGGCCACCACCACCACCGCAGCCCCCTCACGAACCGCCCTCCTCGCCGCCGCAACCTCCTTCACAACCGCCTTCGCATCCACCGCCCCACCCCCCGAGATCCGCACGCACTTCACCCGCCACAGCCCGTCCATACTAGTCCACGAGCACGGCCTCCCGCAGCTGGCGCCGTTCCTGGGCCGCACCTTCCGGGGCGCCGAGGGACTGGCGCAGTACCTGTCCGTGGTCTCCGAGTGCCTCGGGTTCGAGGACATGCGGTTCGGCGAGTACGTGGTGGACGCGGAGGCGCGGACGGTGGCGGCGCGCGGGCGGGCGCGGTTCACGTGGAAGGGCACGGGCCAGAGCTGGGACGAGACGTTCGCGTACGTGCTGGCGTTTGATGAGGAGTGCAAGGTGGTGCGGTACGAGGTGTGGGCGGACAGCGGGGCGGCGTATCTGGCGAGCCGCGGGGAGTTGTGACGCTGGCTGTGGCGGGGAGGGTGTGGTGGTGGAGGGAGTGGTAGGGTTGAGGGTGTCGTGTGGGCGATGGTTTCGAGGGGCTGACTGTATTGCACAGGAGAGCCAAGCGCTGTTTGGGTATGAACAAGAGGGTTGTCGTATGACATATGTATTGATAGCCTTTCAAGTCGCAACCGGTAAACCAATCAACTGGGATATGAACCTCTTGCGACCGCCTTGCCTTCTATGCCGTAGACCCAAAGACCGCACTCGCCATGTCGCCTAGTCATAGAAACCCACTCTATAGAATTCGCCTGAAAAAAGAGATCCCTCGGTTCCGACCGCTCAAAACCTCGGATCACGCCTGGCTCTCTACCCCTGAATACCGGACATGCAGCCGGTCCTTGAAGTGCTCATGCTTGATGCCGTTCGGCCGGGCCTCCGCAAATGCGTCAATAGCCTCCTTCGCGGTGAGCCCGCACCGCTCGACCAGATAGCAGGCGATGAGAAATCCGGTCCGGTTGAACCCATAGTGGCAGTGGACGCCGATGGCATAGCTCTCGTCCCAGCCCTTAGCTTCCGCCTGCTCCTTCTGCTCGGCACGGATTCTATCCACCAGATCGATGAAGCCTTTGATCTCGGCGTCGTTGGGCGGCACCTTGGACAAAGTCGCGTATTTGTGGTAGCGGATGCCGCCTTCTTCAAGGCCGCGGGGGTCGTAGACTGGATTGTCATGCGATATGTCGATAACATCCTTGATGATATTACCCCACTTCTCACCGAATACCCGCGGACAATGCTCCTCGTCGACTTCCCGCAGTGTCTTGATGGCGCGGAACACGCCGCCGATGGGAGCCGAGACGGGGGCCACGTTCTGCCACTTCTCCAGGTTCTTCACGTCCCACTTCCCATCTTTACAAAGAAACTGCAGCTGCCAGCCGAGAGACAGGCGGCCAGTGACGTGGGATGAAAGAAAATCCGAGATGAGGCCGGCGAGTATGGGCACCGTTGGCGGGGCGTACAGCAAGCCATGCCCCGCTGGGCTGGGAAGCTTGGTGCTCACCACAACTCGCCTTGGATGCAGAGGCAAGGCCGGGAGGCCTGCTGCGGCGTCGGCCCCTGTGGTTCCATCGGTGCCGTCCGCCGTGACGCTCGTCTCCGAGTCGCTCGCAGCCTCCTTCCTCTCGAGCGCCGAGACGATCCTGTCAATCTCTTCTGGGGCCACGACATGATCGTCTTGCCCGCCGACGAGGAAGATGGGGAGGCTGAGGCCAGCCCAGACGTCCAAGGTCGCTATCCCGTTGGAAGGAGCGCCGTTCAGAAACGTGGGCAGGGCGCCCCATGCCATCCGCCGCCAGACCGGTGTCCTACTCTGACAGTTGTACACGTATTGGAGGCGTTTCGACTCGGCATCGGCGTCTCGCCCGACGAACCGGTGTACGCTGGGGCTTTCGAGTCCGCCGCGCCTATCCCAAGCTCTCCATACGTCGAACAGAAAGCCGGGAAGCCAGAGGAGCGTACGAATCAGCCGGACCTGCTTCTCAATGAACTGGCCTGCCGTGGGACATATTCCAACTAGACCAAGAACGTGCCTGTGCAGTTCGGTCTTCGGTTGCCGAGGGTTGGCAAGTAGGGCGGCCAGGGAGGAGCCCATGCTGTGGCCGATAAAGACGACTCCCTGGCCGGCTGTCGTATCACGGTGGTCCTCGATGACCTGTTCGAGAAGCTCGACGAGAGCATCGGTGGAATACGAGTCCCAGTCCTGGGGCTCGAATTGGGAGAGGCCACATCCGGGAAGGTCGACCGCCAGGCATGAGGCAATCGGGGTGAGACTCGTGAGCAGGGCGTTGAACTGGGCGACTGAGCCGCCTAGGCCATGCACGAACACGAGAAGCGGAATCGGGGCGGGCGCAGTGGGAAGATTGTCGGCGTGTTGATGCTTCCTGTAGAAGACGCGGAGGCCAGGGTACGTGGCGCGGGAGGTTGTATACGACTGGATGCTGGAGCTCCTCGCGATGAGTGGCGGGTCCGTGGCTTTCGCCTCTGCCCAAGGCGGTTAGATGGCGAACAGAAGTCGGTAGTGGCTGGACTATATTCATGTGAAGTGCATACCATACTGGGAAGGGGCCATGTGCATTATGTCCCGCGGGCGTAGTGAGGTGGCAGGTTGACAGGGCCCTGTTCAGGATGTGTAAGTGAGTTATCGGCTTTGGATCGCGATGGCAGAAATGATAACGACTGGCGGTAGGTTGCAGGTTGAAGCAAGATCGCAATTGAGATGAATTACAGACGCGGCCCGAACCGGGAATTGAAAGCCTCTGACCAAAATCAAGAGAACGGCCGAAGGGGAAAGGATCTCATATGAGTTGCATGGCTGAGGAAGGGAGCCCGAGTCTTACCTCGGAGAGCGCCTGCCCAAGTGTAGCCGTTGACAAAACGAATTCCGATGGGACCTCCCCAGCAGACGGCGGCTTGTTCTTAGCAATGGTAAACCCAACTGACTCGGATATCGAGAGAAACAATGAAAAGTCGTTGGGCGGAAGCGAGTTGCGTGTCGAGCTTGGACTGGGTTGGGTTGGGTTTTATTGCATCAGAGTCATCGCACAAAACGAGACCAGATGATGGAACAGCTTTCTTGCAGCTTCGCGGTCAATCTCGTGCTGTCAGATGCGGTTGCAAACAGCCGGCGCCGTCCAAAAACCGGGGGATGAAGAGGAGAATACGGTTCTGCCAGTTAGGAAAAGACACTTTGAAGCTCTTCAGGAGATATGCGAGAGAGTTCAGGCTGGTTTCATGAAGCCAACTCGCGATGCGCATTCCTTGTCGGGTCTGAGCTTCACCGAAATTGACAGGGGGGCCAACGGTCGTCATCGCCTCACCAGTGTGCCCTTGAGCAGATCTCCCATTGGGCGGGAAGAAGCTGTCTGTCCAACATGCAATTATCCGCACTGCAAGGAAGCTGCCCGTCTGGGTCAGCGGAGTTGTGCAGGCCGAAGTCAGCTTGTACATTGACTGCGCTTTGACTGGCTGTTTCAAGCGTAGAGTTGCTCAACAACAAGTGAGGACCATGGTAATGAAGCTAGTATCTCGACAATGTCAAACTTGAGTGGAACGGCGTGGAATAGAAGAAATGGCTCCCCGGTTTGAAAGGCAAAGCTGTTAGGTGCATACCTTGAGCGCTTACCGTTCCGGCTAGCTTAGGTACTTGCAGTGGTAACTGCCGCTAATAATAACGTTAGTGTCAGGGAGCTGTCGCAGCAAAGCCGGCTGGACCCGCGGCGCTGGTTCAGATGCATCCCATCTCCCGAAATAACGTTTAGCGTTTAATTAATTGCGCTGCTTCGTTTGGAAACTCCCATTGACGCAAACACCGCGCTTCATCTCCCGTCCTCTCCCGAACGAGCTCCAGCGACCATGGCGACGAGCCGCCTGACCTTCCTGTATCCTCATCTCTTCCGCACAGGCAGCCGCTTAGGCGAACCAGCAGCTTCACACGCCGTGCGCAGCTCTCGTCCCAATTCCCATCGCAAGCCACTGCCCTTGCCCACCCCGCCTGTGTGCTGCCAGCATGCCGCACATTTTACCACCCCCTCGGCGGGGAGGCAGGCCGCTTTTGCGAAGAGAGCCGGGAAGGGCATTGAACCGGTGTCGCTAAACGAAGCGCAGCAATTGCAGCAGGATGATGAGGGACGGAAGCCAGAAGAGCAGCAGGAAATAGCACAGGAAACAACACAGGAAACGGAACAGAGACCGGAAGAGCTGTCGCAGACCACAGAGACTGCATCGCCAGGAGACAACAGCCTCCCTGCCAGTTCGCATCCTCCTCCGCCCGACCTACCGCCAACGATCGAGCTGCCCCCGCCGGGGGACATCGATCCCATCACGCAGACCAAGAAAGGCAGTCCGATGGATGTGCTTCTGCACATGGGACCTCCACCCGACTCGCTGTCTCCTCCGCCACCTACCCTCCTCGCGTCAGACCCATCCGCGCACCCAGCAAGCAACGCTTCAGGTGCCGGCACCAGCGCCGACGCTGGCGGCAGCAGCAGCAGCAGCAGCAGCAGCAGCGTGGCCGAGGGCAAGACGCCGCCGCACCTGGTCGCGCCGCCCTACGTCCACCATTTCGACTCCTACACGCTCGTCAAGCAACTGACCACGGGTGGCTACACGCTGCCGCAGGCCATCTCGTCCATGAAGGCGATCCGGACGCTGCTCGCGTCGAACCTGGACGTGGCGCAGGCCGGCCTGGTGTCCAAGGCGGACGTGGAGAACGAGACGTACCTGTTCCGCGCCGCGTGCAGCGAGCTGAGCGCCGAGGTGCGCAACAACCGCCGCGTCGCCGACGAGCAGCTACGCCAGCAGCGCACCATGCTGCAGCACGAGGTCGACATCCTCGCCCAACGCCTCAACCAGGAGCTGCTGACCCTCAACGACAGCGTGCGCGGCATGTTCAACGACCGCCGCATGGCCGTGCGCGAGGAGCAGAAAGCTCTCGAGAGCAGGGTATGCTACCTTTTCTTTTCTTTACCCCTCTATGTCAGTATAGGAATGAACCCTAACAAGCCACGGCCGCCCAGATACAACAAATCAACTACAAAATCAGCGTCACGCTCAACAGCGACGCGAAATCGGACATCGAAGGGCTGCGCTGGGTGCTAATCCGGCGTTCGGTGCTGGGCATCATCTTCATGGCCGTGATTACGCTCGGCACGCTCCGGTACGCGACATACGTGAGCCACCGGCGGCAGAAGGAGGCCGAGCAGAGGGCGCGGGAAGCTGAGGAGGCCAAGAAGAACGTCGGCAGGTCGGACAGCTCGACCGCACCCGACGCGGTGGAGATTCTGGCGGCGAATTAGGGCGGTCGTCGAACCGTTAGGCCATCTTCATCATCTTGTCGTTGAAACACACCATCAGACACCATAAGCGTGGTCACATCAGCGGGCGGGCGGGCGTGGCACATAGAACATAGACAGATATCCACGATGCAATCTTTGGGCTGTTGCAAGCATGCCAATTCTCCCACTTCAATTCATAGCTACTAGTATACGGTAATCCCTCCCTCCCTCCGTTCTCCACAACAAACGGGTGGTCTACCCGCCAAAGTCCATCTTAAGCGCAATACTCGGCTCCCGCACCCCATCCTCCCCCACCCCGGCCTCTCCCACCCCCTTCCCACCAGCTGCAAGCCTCCCCTCACGGATAACCTCCTCCAGAAACCCCCTCTGCCCCTCACCCATGGCCGCCACAACGGCCCTAAACGCCGCCTGCCCCGCCGACGCCAGCTCCAGCAGGCGCGCGCTGGTCTCGCGGTAGACGTCGGCGCCGCCCTCGCTCAGCGCGCGCGAGAGCAGCGCCGGCAGCACCAGCGCCATGGCGACGGGCGCGCGCTCCGCGGGCACGGCGCCGACGTAGCCGCACAGCGTCTGCGCGGCCAGCGCACGTGCGCGCTCCGGGTCTTCGGGGTTGGTGTCTGTTACAAATGCGAGGAGGCGCGGGAGGAGGTGCCGCGCCAGGGTGTGGTCTGCGGGCGTGGGGTGTGGTTGCAGCAGGAGGGAGCGGATGCAGGAGGAGGCCATCTTCGCTGTCTGTTGGTTCGGGAGGAAGGATGGGGGTTAGTGACGGGGCGAGGTTAAAGGGGGAGGGGAGGGGTGGATGGATGGGCGGACATACCATGCGGTCCGTCAGGCAGTCAAGCAGTTCCTCTAGGAAGCGCTCCACGAGCGGCTCGCTGGCCGGCAGGTGGTTGGACCCGCCGGTGAACAGGATGGTGAGCGCCAGCAGGCAGTTCTTGACGCAGGTCAGGGAGGTCGGGGCCTCGCGCTTCTGCGCGTTCAGGTAGATGGACAGGAACCGGCGCAGGCAGCCGAGCAGCTGAATGTCCGTCTGCGAGCCGCCGTCGACCGAGGCGCGCCGCGAGTTAGACATGCTTGTGATGAACCGCTTCAGGGTTGGGAGCGACTGTGGCACAATGACCTCCTGACACGAAGGGGTTGCAAGAATGGTAGCGAAAATGTGGATGATGCAGGCGTAGAGGTCCGTCTTGATGATGGCAGGGAACACCTCGGCGGCGTCGACGAGCGCGTTCAGGGACGTCTTGATGAGCAGTACCGCTTCCTCTGTCATTTGGTGGCGGATTGGCTGGGGCGCCTCGCTAAGGTTCGGCAGCAGGCCGGACAGAACAAGCACGATGATGCGAGTAAGCTCGAATAGTTGCTCGATATCCTCCGATAACTCGTTGTTGTCAGCTTCCTCGTGTTTCCTGGCGGCTGGGTGAGAGAGGCACAGGTCTCTGGCAATCTCGACAATCACCCCTTGGACATCAAGCCCTTCGGTCAGGACAAGGCGGTCAAGGAGATCCATAGTCTCAGAGAAGATAGCCTCGCGGTAGATGGCCTGCCCGGACACGCTTGGATGCAAGATCTTCTTCAGCGCGCGGAGAATCGCCAGCGTCTGCTCTTGAGTTGCTAGAGACTCGCTCTGCCCGGGCTTCGTCGCGAGAGCCTCGAACGCAATACCGAAGAGCACAAAGAAGAATGCCACCGGCTCGTCTCGGTAGTTGATATCCGGGCCCCTGGAGCTGCCGTTGGTGTTGGGTCCCGATACCTCCTTGCCATCAAGCGCGTCAAAGACAAACTCGCTGTCCTGCCCAATGAGACTGGCAATAGCATCAACCAGCTTCAACCACGAGTCCTGGTAGAACTTGAGTTGTGTCTCTCTGTTGAGAGCCGCGTAAACCGTGTCTAGACTCCCCGAGAGTGACGGTGGTCCGAGAGTCATGGAGATGTCCGGCTCAAACCGCAGCCGGGCGAACTCCCGAAGCGACTCCAACCACAGCGGAGTGAGCGTGCCGATGTGAGGTTTGAGAACGTTCAGCAGATATTTCTGATCCGAGCTCGCGACTTGGAGTTCTGCCCAAGCGCCGAACACGGCCATCTTGACCATGACGCGGGCGTTTGAGCTCAGCCCTTTCAGGTCCCCAATGCCGGCATTCTCATCCTCGCTCTCGAAGTTCTCCAGCGAGCTCACGAGCGTTTTGAGGATCCTGCCCATCCTGTCGATATCCCTGACGATACCAGTGGCGATGAAGCCCGCGCAAACGTTGACTGCCTCCGCAGCCAATTCTGGGGAAGAGTCGGCAGCAAAGGCCGGCGTGAGCGCCGAGCTGATTTGGGCCTGGTACTGCTCAAGCAGCATAGCCTCCTCAAAATCGGGATCGGGCATTTTCCCAAACATCTTCAGCACAGCTCCAATGATCTTCAAGCCCCAGATCCGCTGCTCGACCACGCCGGAGGTCGAGGCCGAGAATGCCATTCGGACGACGTCGGCGATCTTGCTTTGCAGCGCCGACTGTGCGGCAGACTCGCCGTTCGTGGCAAGGTCCTTCGCGACGATAATGAATATGTCGTTCAGGCAGTCCATGGCAAATGTAGTCACCTGCCACCTCAGAGGCTCAACGTCCACACCGCTCGGGGTGTCCTTCTCGTCCTTGGCGCCGCCAGCCGCAAACCCGGCTACCTCCTCATCCTGGAGATCCAGACCAGCACTGTTCTTCTTCGTCTTGACGGTCTCTTTTACCGTCTCCTTGGGTCTGGTCATTTTGAGAACATGTTGGAAGCGCGCGAGCCAGGCGGCTGCGTCCTCGAGGCACGTGTGCCGCATCCAGTTGCGAATAGTGTTCCGCATCCCGTCATGGCTGGGATCAGAGTCGAGAACCAGCCACAGCTGGTCCTCGAACCCCTTATCTGCCGTTTCGATGACATCGTACGGGTTCCTCTTCATAAGGTTATGGAGGCCATCCACAGCAACGTCGCGGAGGACGGTGTGCTCCGAGCCGAGGTACCCTTGCAGTGTCTTGACATACTCCGCAAAGTTCATGTACCCAGGGGCATACAACGACAAATGCTCCAGGCAAACGAGGCTGGATCGCTGTACCTCAAGGTCCTCTTCCCGCTGGAAATACCCAACAAGTGTGAAAATCAGCTCTCTCGACTTCGTGGATTCCTGCAAATCCGGACCGAGACCGTTGATCAGCGAGTCGATGCAATGCGCGATCGCCGCCGACGTGGACGACTCGACCTCCAGGTTCATGGTGGCAGGCAAGGCGACCTCCGGATTGTGAGTTTCCGAGAAGTAGAGGTTAGCGAGCATGCCCAGTGTTGCTGAGACATAGTTCGCGAAGCCGAGCCCAGAGGCGTCCGACACTCGTGCGACGGCTTCCAGTGCCCAGTAGTGCACGATGGGGTGAGGGTCGTTGCACAGAGACAGCAGGATGTTGAGGATGGTTTTTAGATGGTATCCAGCCGCCATGCTCCCAATTTTGGCCTGAATGGTCCCCAGAGCCATGGCACAGCCCGCTCTGGCACTTGGTTCGCGGTTGACGACAATGGTGTCGACGAGAAACTTGATCTCTTGATTGGTAAAGGCATTGCCACAAGTGCCGCAAAGACGGGCAACTGCCTCGTAGGCGATGCTCCGAACATACTGGTCCCTGTCAAGCACAAAATCCCGAAGCAGCTCCTGGATGAGCTTCTCAACGGCGGCGTTGGTAACGTCGCCAGGAGGGGATTTTGTTTCTTTGACTGCTACTCGCAGAATGGAGAGAAGCGCCGTGGCAACGTTCACGTTGATAGCAGCCTTCCGGCCGGGATCTCGCTGAAGCGACCCAGCCGCGACAAACGTGGTGACCTGTTCAAGGACGCTTTCCTGAACTTTAGACGGAGTGAGTGGGAAGACGAAGGCGAAAAGCTGAATCGCCATGTTGACCACTTCGGTAGCCGCAGGGTCAGGAAGATTCGGACCATTGCCGGAGCCAATGTAAAGAACAGAAGCATCATGCTCAAGCGTGCCACAGATGGGCGAGAGCAAAAGCCTCTCAATTTCCTCCTCAGGCCCTTCTCGACCCGATGGAGTACGGTCAAGTGAGCTTTCGTGTTGTCCCGGAAGCGGTCTGATGTTGAAGCCCCGTACGAGACCCGTCACTCCAAACCCCGAGTTATCCCCGATTTCCCAGATGGACTCGAAAGTGCCCGCTGTGTTTGCGATGGCTGAGCTGAGAGAGCTGGGCGTGTAATTATCCGGGTCCGCAAACAATGAGATGGCGAGAGTGAGAAGGTTGGACTGCAGCAACGCCTCAGCACCAGCAGCTGGGCTGATGTTCACCAGCTTCGTGTAGCACTGCAGAACCCTGCGCTGCACCATCGTCTCGAGATCTTGAAGCTGCAGTGATGGCGTCAGTCTCTCGTTGATATCATCCGCCGTCTTCTTTGAAGGCAGCGTTCTCAGAAACGCGGTGGTACTCTGCAGCATCGTGGCAATCCTCTTGGAAACGTCGACGGTCAACAAGCGGCTGTTAAACTCGAGGAATGCAAGGATCGAGCTGAGAGCGCACTCTCGGACGTGAGTCAGGAAGGATGCGTTGAGGTAGTTCCTGTGTATGGAGCTATCCTTGGAGAGAACCTTCGGCAACGCATTCTTCCACAGAAGCAGGAGCTGCGAGAGGTGGATCTTGACGAAGTTGGGTCCGAGAGACATGAGTCCTCCGATCAAAGTCCAAGCAACCTGAATCTGCGTGCTCGCAACGCGCAGCTCGGAGCCGCCGCTTGACTTCAACAAATTAGTGGACATGGTCAGCACTCTGCTGTTGATGTCCACCGAGCCGTAAAGCGGCCGCTGTGGGCTCGCGCTGAGGCCTGCTGCAAGCCCATGGGCAAAGCCAATACAGCGGCGAGGGGAGCTGCGCCCAGTGCCGAGCAAGCCCAACTCCCTGCTGAGGCTGTTCATGCACACCGAAAGACAGGGGAGGAGCTGCTGAGGACAGGCCAGCACAAAGGTCTTCAGACAGGCCGAGGCGTACACCTGCACGGTGTAGCTCGGATGTTGCAGAACCTGAAGGAGGCCGTCGCGACAGGGTTCCGCAAAGCTGTTGGCCGCCGAACCGAGGCTGTTGATCAGAGATGCCAGGGCACTCAGCGATACGATCAACGTCTGCTTGGCAGGTTCTGGCTTCTCTTTGAGCGCTTGAGGGTAGTTCTTCAAGACGTCGTTGATGAGAGCTTTTGCCGCACTGGTCTGCCCAGATTCCCCCAAAATCGTCTTCCCGACGATGTCTTGTACAATGATTTCCACCATGCGCCGCGAGATCAGCAAGCGGTAGCGGTTGTTCGAAACGTTGCTGTGCCCCAGAAGCTCCACGGTTAGGTGCTCCACAATATTAGTGTAGTTGATCTCTACTGTCCTCTCGCCCAGCTTGCGGAGCATGCTGCCGTAACAAACAGCGATTGCTGCCCTCGCTCTGTTGGAAGTCGACATGCGCACATACTGGGTGGACAGAGTCTTGAGCATGTCGAGCATCGACAGTGCAAGGACTTGGGACTTCTTAGTCGGCGCAGGGCTTTCCGGGCGCGACGGGATGATGTCGTCGTCGTCGTGCAGCGCGCCAGGTGGCATGGACTGCCGCTTTACGGCCTTGGACTTAGACCGCTTGAGCAGCACCAAGGGCGCTTCTCCCACGGCAGTCTCCGAGTAACCCCTGACAAGGGCCTCGGCGAAGCAATCGGCGGCGGCGGAGCGCACCGGGGACGAGGGCGAATCGAACGTCTTGAACATGGACGACCGAAGGCTGTCGAAGTCGCTCGATGTCTGAAAATAGGGGGTGTACCGCAACAGCAACCGTAAGCAGCGACACGCGGCAATGATGACAAGCGACCCCTTGTCGCTGGTGGCGTGACTGCGACCCTGCTTCCAAATGTCCCGGGCGATGCCCTCATCGAGGCTGCCACCTAGCATGGTCGCTACCTTGCCCAGAGCGCCAAAGACGGCTGCGCGGAGGCCGGCGTGGTTGGAAGATGACTTGAGCAGCTTCAGAAGAGCTGAACATGCTAGCTGGTGGAGGTTGATGGCGCTGTCGCCGGCGGCAGCGTAGACATCGCCCAAGCACGTAACGGCGGCATGTTTTGTGCGGGTCTCGCCCTCGCTCTTGGACTTGCCGCCCGACACGATCCCCGCCAGCTCATTGACCGTCTCGAAGAGCAGTTTCCGATCTCCCTTGCCAAATATGTGGGCGAGACACTTGCCCAGTGCGTTGCGTACGACTCTGGTTGGAGGCGGGGCCGCGAGGTTGATGATCTTGAAGATCTCCTTCTTGAGGTAGACCTGCTGCGACGTGCAGTCGTCGGGTGGGAGGCTAAGAACGTGCTTGCTGAGGGTCGAGACGAAGCTCAGAAGGAGCAGTTCTTGCTGCTCTGACGGCAGCCCCTGCAGATTAGCGACATCGAATTCGGGGTTGGAGCTGGCTGCCGCGGCCGCAGAGGTGCGCGGGGCGTCGCCATTGACGGCGCTGGGCTCGTCGAGGGCTGCAGTCGACGCCATGGGGAGCTGCTGCGTGCGGCGCGCAGGTGCAGTGGCAGCTTCGGTTGTGTTGGACTTGTTTGATCCGCTGACCTGTGAGAAAGATGAAAGTCAAGAGAGCACAGGGGCAATGGAACGGCTCCCGCTTGTCAGGGGCGCCATGGCACGCTGTCGTCGTGTGTCGTGGTGGAGCTGCAGTGTCGTGGGGCCAATGACAGCAACAGCGGGGTTGCCCTGCACTGAGACCCGCAGTCGCCCCTGTCGATTCCCTGCTGTCCCGGCAGGCAGCGCAACATTTTAGCGCGAACTCAATTTCCAAGAGCTTGAGACTCCACAGGCAGGTCGACATGGCTCACTGGACCTCCACTTCAGCAGTTCGCGTTGCATGCGCACCTAGTGTACAGTTGCGATGTTCCGCCATTTGTCAATGTCTTCTCGGTGACGGAGACAGCGTGATCCCGAACCTCTTTTGTCCCAATGGCATTCCTCTTTCGAGCCCTCGCCCCGATCTCTCGGCCGGCGCGGGCACCCTCCGCGGTCTGCGCTCAGTGCCGCCGCGCATTCGGCTCCAGTCCAGTCCAGCAGTCCGGCCACAACAAATGGAGCAAGATTCGCCATGATAAGGCAGCCAACGACGCCAAGAAGAACGCCATCCGGACGATTTTCACGAAGAACATCGCCCTCTACTCAAAGCGTACGCGCGCCCGCTACCTCTCCCCCACAATTGCTCGTCGGCCGGTTGAGGACTGAACAGACGGAGTGAGAAGTATACGGCCCGGACCCGAACCTCAATCCTCAGCTCGCGACTGCCATAAGCGCAGCCAAGAAAAGCCATGTTCCCAAGGAGAGGATTGAGGCAGCCATCGCGCGTGGCCAGGGCAAGTCCTCCGAGGGCGCGGCTCTGGAGTCGGTCACTGTCGAGGCGATGATGCCGCCGTCGATCGCGCTCATTGTCGATATCGAGACCGAGAGCAAAAAGGCGGCTTTGCAGGATGTGAACCATTTGGTCAAGCGGCTCAAAGGGTCAGGAGGCTCGTCCAAGTTCTTTTTCTCGCGCGTCGGCCGCGTTGTGTTTGACAAGGGCGAGAGCGGGTTGGATGTGGATCAGATCATGGACGAGGCTATAGAGGCCGGGGCCGAAGATCTCGAGAACGATGCGGACGGAAATATCGTCGTCTGGACACAGCCGACGGGCACCATGCAGGTGTGCAAGGAGGTTGGGGAGAAGTTCGGCCTGAAAATTCTCAGCTCCGACATTGTCTGGACCGCGAACGAGGATACCAAGGCCAAGCTAGATGAGTCTCAGGAGATGCTGAACTTCATCGAGCTACTCAAGGCGCTACGCGAGCACCCCGATGTGCAGGCCGTGTATTCGAACGTGTCGAAGGGATCCATGAGCGATGAGGATTGGGCGACGATTGAGGGAAACCTAGACCAATAGAGGAGAAGCAAAGGCATATAGACGGGGTATATGTGTAGACAACCTGTCCATAGACATAGCATAGCCGATCCCATAGCGATATCTGAGTGTACAATCATCAAACAATTTGCGCCTAGACCTGTTACCGGCGGCTCGAGAGGAGATGGTTCGATCCAAAAATCCGTAAACGCCGTATTTCCTATACCTCCCAACGTATCCCACATCTCGCGGATGAAAGGCGCCCCCTTCTGCCGACCTTCAGTCCAACCGCCAACCCCAACACTTCCTGCAAGATTACTCGTCCTGCGGGCCCCGCGCCTGGCTCTGGTTCCGCGCCTCCTCCGATAATCGCTTCTCGCGCAGATACAGCCGCCGCGCCCGTAGCCGCTCGAGCTCCGCGTTGATCTCGTCGCGCTCCAGCGGGACCTTGTTGGCGTTCTCGGCCTTGGGCCAGAAGGCGGGGACGGAGAAGCGGTCGTCGAGATTCGTGCCGAAGTAGTACATGATCCCGATGGGGAACATGACGTACATGCCGAACTGCAGCGGTCGCGGTGCGTCAGAGTCTGCGTGACGGAGAAGGAAAGGGCAGTCTATCGGTTGATGGCAATACCTTGAACACCTCGAGATTGAGTCCACCCATCTTGAAATTGGCTGGCTCCGGCGCGCTGTCGTCGGTCGGTCGTGGGCGGGGTATGGAGGAAGAGCTGGCCAAGCTGTTGCCGCGAAAACTGGCCCGCGCCGTCCGACCCAGTAGAATTTCGGGAGCATGGACGCGGCACAGTGGGCCACACACCACCGCTTGGCTTCACGATCCCTGCTATCGCCAAGCTTCAGCCATCAGGGTGCGCATATCTTTTTGAAAGTCCGCCGTGTTGAGTTGCGAACGCATCGTGTTGTAGGTAATAAAGCGACAAAATCCAGCCTAGATTACCAAAGTCAAAAACCATCTATCTACCGTACGCCAGCGCAGCTCTTTGTCACCCTCCAAATAGCAAGACCGCGCCTCCCAATAACTCTAGAAAGGGTATCCCATACGCCGTCTTCCGCAAAGTCCAAATCATCCAGATTGAGGTGCTGCTGATACCGCCACACCTCGCGGAACCTCAGCCCATCAAGCCCCTTGTTGGGGAGATAGGGGTCTAGCCAAGTTGCTGACAGCGGCGCCACCAGATACGTGCCGTTCTGCTCCTTCAGGTACTCCATGCTTCTCCTGTCCGCCGGCGAGTCGCACGTGGCCAGCTTGCCCAGCTCGGCGAGGAGCAGCTCCCCTTTCATCCCCATGACGTCCTGCGTACGCAGCACCTCGTTCTTCCCATTCAGCAGCCATATTGGCGGCATGTACGTCTTCCACCAGACCGCTTGCGTCGCGTCCGGTTGCTTGCTCATGAACACCTGCGCCGGGATAATTCCGCCTTGGTGATACACCCCCATCAGTGCCCCAAACACCACGTTGAAGATGACCCAAGACACGGCCCAAGCTCGTGACACCTTGTCGTTCTTTGGAAGGCGGACGGATGAGAGTATAAGCGGGACGGTCGGGAGGAGAAACCGAGCTTCCTGGTGCTGCGAGAGGGAGAGCACCACAATGCCGGAGATGGCCGAGTAGAGCCGCAGCGTGCGTTTGGGCCGCACGAGAAGGAGCAGCGCTCCCGGTCCCAGCAGCTGCGGCAGATTAACCACCAGGTGCTGATACCAAGGGTGTAGACCATGCTTCGCCAAGTTCGTGGGCGACATGTTATACGCGAGGTTGTTGAGGGGTGTGAGAACGGGGTGGTAGAGGAGGTCGGTCCACGAGAGCGGATGGGGGGTGTAGAATGCCGTATCGAGCGTGACCGCAAGCGCTGTGGTGCAGAGTGCGGCCGTTAAAATCGCAACGAAGGAGAGCGGGCTGGTAGCGTAGTCAGTAAACCGGTGCATCCACGGCGTGATGCAGAATACGACTTACTTTCTGATGTAGTATGGCAACAGCCGTAGCCCTGGTATCAGGAGGAAGGCCGGAAATGTGATTCTGTTGAATACCCCGAATACCGCGACAATTCCCAAGACGGTCGACGCAAGAACCGAGCCGCGCAGCTACACCTGGTCAGCACTCATCCCCACGCCCTTCCGCGCAAGACCGAGGACCTACCGGACTGGCAACAATGCGCTCGATGAGAACTAGGCTCCAAGCGACCACCAAGGTTTCTATCGAGTTCGAGAATGTATGTGTTTGGTAGGTCCAGGTGACGTATGAGGAAGCAACGAGGAGCCTGGCAAGGGGCCTATGTCGCTTGGAATGGATGAGTTCGTGAAGCGCCCAGTCCTCCAGCACGAAGCCGACGATGAACATCAGGACCCGCAGTGTCCAGAAGACTGCGATAGGGGGGATTTCGCCATCCTTCCCGTTTCCTATCCACAGCCACCGCAGGAGGAGCATCGGCAACCCGTAGACGGGCCATAGCGGGAACACACTTCGAATCGGGCTGTCGCTGGTAAACTCCCAGGTACGTCGGACGGGGTAGCTAAAGATTTCCCCTGTGTCGCAACAAGAGTTAGAGCTCTACTTTCCAACGGCCCAGACGCGCGCGCGCGCGAAGTGAGCAAGAGTTCAGATCGCCCTAGGCCAGCTTGGAAGGAACCCAAGAGATGCGTGTCTCAACAACCGTTGGTCTGACCCCCAAGCGCATCTTGCCTGGGGTGGGCACTGGCAGATCCATTGACGTACCGGCTATGACCTCCGGACCTTGGAAGTTCTCGTCGGGATGGAGGTAGCTTGGCGACAGCGCAAACCATAACCGAACTAGAACCAGGAAAAGGTACGTCCTCCGCCACATGTTATCTTATCGACGGACGCGCCAGCAGCGAGACACTGCGGTCGCAAGTCCGAAGCATCCGATCCGACGCAGTGCAGGTGCGCAGCTTAGTCGCATGCCCGCTGAGGAGCATCACGGGGAGCAGCAAACGGGAGAAAAAGGTCAGACCGTCGAGGATGTCGCCGAAGAATGATCATGTTCAGGGGGGAAACGGTATGGTTCAACAGAAAAGCAAGATTGGGAGTGAGATGGGGAAATGGCCTGGCGCAAATCTCGGAGAGCTGGAAATGACCCGCGATATCCCAGTGGACGACGTGTTTGTTCCACGGTCGGCGCCCCTGTCGCGAACAGGGATTGGATGGAGCTTGACAGCCTGCTTGACTGGTTGCATTGCTGCCTCGCGAGCTCCCCGTCATGCAACGATAAGATGATGCTAAAGCTTATATAATGTCCCGCCAGATTCCATGTCCCGCCAGATTCCATGAGTAACCCTGGCATCCGGTTTGGTCTACGGATCCGTACATAATCGTGGAGCTGCCCTCCGGACGCGGCGCAACTGGAAATGCACTTCGCTGTCGTGATACCTACTCTACACATCAGTTCGTTGGCCACGCTGCATGCTACGGCAGTTGTAACCTAGTTTTGTGAAGCTTCAGCATGAATTCCGTCTCCTCCCCTGTTCAACCGCTTGCTTGCTGCAAGCAGATTGTAATCAGTACGTTATCGGCGTGTCCTTAGTTGCACCTCAAGCACAAGTGCCGACAAGGAACGCCAAGCCCAAACCAGCTCTCCAGGCCACATAGCTCAACGTCCGCAAACAGTGCAGGTTTTTTAAAGGTTCCGGCTTCCGGGCATGTAAAAATGTTCGCTATGTGCACACAGCAAAATATTTTTGTGGTCCGCTCAACTCGATCGACAAGCTTATATAAAGATTGTATTGTAAAATCTGTGACATTGGTAACCTATTCCACGGTTTGCGTGCAGCAACTTCTCAAACGCCTATACAGTATTCTAGTCCGTGTGTGCTGTGGGTTCGCACATACCCCAGCCATTGCAGACTCACAAGCACAGCGGGCGCAGGCATCAGCAGGCGGCAGCCAACCAATTACCCCACCAAACGTCCAACCAACATTCGCAAGCGCAACGGGCACGGCGGCAGAGGGGTCTGTGCATTCAGAGTGCTCTCCACTCGAGGCAGCAGCGCCGCCGCCTTCCTTTCAACGTCAGGCGGTCCATGGGCAGACTCTCAGACTCTCTCCTACATATTCCATTACTTTGTCCCTGAGGTTCAGACGACTTTTTTTTTGCACCACAGAAACTTGCAAGAAGGTTCGTTCTGCTAGCAGCTGATACTCCGTTATCTATTTAAAAACCCCAGTGCCTGCTGGGTTTCCTGCACCTGCATCTTCCTTCCCCGCCACCATCACCGCACCACGAACTGTCCCCAGTCCACAACAGTCACTCTAATTCACCAACGCACTGCAGACGCCATCACGCCCGACATTTAATTCATATTCACTCGCCATCACCATGTCGACCGAGAAGAGCCTGCAGAGGGTCACCCTGACCAGCAACGAAGGGACCCAGATTGAAGTCGGTGCGTCGACCTGGTCCCTCCGCCAATTTCTCTCCGTGCCGGCTGCGTCTAATCCCACTCATAGATCGTGCCGTTGCCGAGCGCTCAATTCTCATCAAGAACCTCATCGATGATCTCGGTGAGGAGGCGGTCGTTGTCCACCCGATTCCGATTCCCAATGTGAACGACCCGGTCTTGCGCAAGGTTCTCGAATGGTGCGAGCATCACCGGAATGACGCCGCGCAGTCCGCGGATGACGAGAACGACAACCGCAAGAAGACGACCGACATCGACGAGTGGGATCAGAAGTTCATGCAAGTCGATCAGGAGATGCTCTTTGAGATCATTCTGGTACGTCACGATTACCAACAACCCCCCCCCCCCCCCCCCTCCTTCATTTGTCGCGTTCACATGTGACGTCAAGCTGACCCGACGAACAGGCGGCCAACTACCTGGACATTAAGGCTCTTCTTGATGTCGGCTGCAAGACAGTCGCCAATATGATCAAGGGCAAGTCTCCCGACGAGATCCGGAAGACGTTCAACATCACCAACGACTTCACTCCCGAGGAGGAAGAGCAGATCCGGAGGGAGAACGAGTGGGCCGAGGATCGTTAAAGAGCACCCTCGCTTGGCAGGAATTGCCATACCCTCTGAGCACTAGCCCGTTTATGGACGGCGTTTAGTACAAGGCAGTTTTTTTGGAGCCCACGACTCTGCGCATTACCTACCCGGTTCACCACACAAAAACCTGGGCACGTATATGGCGTTTCGGTATTGATCAGTGCAAGGTTGCTTGGATGCGTTCTCTGCTTTTTTTTCCGGCACCAGGGTGAGGAGCGCTACCGGGTTCGCCGCAGGTAATCCCTTTCGTTTTGCAGGATGGGAAGGGAATCACACAAGGGATAACGGCGCGTTCGTGATTGCCTGTCTGCAGGGGTAAAGACAGGTGCTCTTCGTCATTGAGAGGTGGCGTTTATACTTCGCCTTAGCTAGGGACGCCTGTCGGAATAGACGGCCATTATCTCATGGCATCTGTGCAACTTGCCATCCGCTCGCCGGTGGTCGGCATAGTGACGGGGTGGTCGTGTTGCGAGCGTCCAGTGGAGTTTGGCCTACTGTGTACAGAGGCTGTGAAATCTGAAATCGCTGCTCTTCGGCTGGGTGAGCAGCTACAGCGGTTCTGGCAGTAAACTGGGTCATGACCATGCCATATTGAGAAGACACTCGCCAGCACCTATCTCAATCATCCTGGCCCAGGACGGGATTTGTGTGTGTACCAGCAAAGTTGCAGTGAGTGCGTACTGCTACGGCACAAGATTTGTACCACATCAAAGGAGACGACAAGGACAGCGGTCGTCATTCGCAAGGACATCAGAAATGCCATCTCTCATTCCGTTTTCCCCATTTGACCCTGAAAATGCCATGGCATTACTCCGTTAAAAGTGATCGAGGTTCCCCCCCTCTACTTCCCAGCCGAGCACGCAAAAACAAAGAGAAGCCCAACCCGCTGAATAGTTGACCGACCGACTGCAAAAACGCGCCCTCCATGACCTGCACCCTGTCCTCCTCCGCCCAGGCTTCTCTCGTTCGCCTTCACTTCCACACGGTGATGTTTGTCATGGCTTCGGCGGCTCCTCGTGGTGATAGCGGATGCAGAGGGAACATGCAAATGGGCAACATCGTCGGTTGGGTCGACTGGTGGGACGGAGTGTGCCGAAGAAAAGGTGGGAAGCGGGCAGCCGTAATGCCGCGGCGAGAATCGAGGGATCGTTCGTCGGGGTCGAAGGAGGAAGGAAGAGCGAGGACATTTAGAGACCGAGGCGAGTCTTGCGCCAGTGTCTCCGCTTGGCGTTGTACCTTTTTGCCCAGTCCAGTCAGTCACTTATCCTGTCTGTGATGCCGCGGGCCTCCAGCCCTTCTGCATCGTAATGCGGGATGACAGGATGTTCACGACGTCGTCGGTATGTCCATACCTAATGGTGTTGCCAGTGCGAAGCCGAATCCATTGGGGAATGGGCCGGTTCTGCTTCTGGGCCTTGGCCAGCTTCTGCTTGGTCTTGAAAGTCTTGTGGCTCTGTTGGCAGCATCAAACTCGTTAGCTCATGGCGGTCCGAAATACCATCCTGCGGCCATGGAGAGCCTAAGTCGCGATTTCGGGGGATCGGTAATCGCGACTCAAGAAGACCAGTCGCAAAAGTTTCGCGTCGTTACGTACCGGCATTTTGGCGGTGTTGTCGAACTTCCCGAGTCGGCTGTCGATGTCGTGATGTTCCTCCAAGCGGTTGGAATGGAATATTCAGTGTGGGTAGAAAATGCGTGTGCTAGGGCCCGCAGCGAATGTGGCTGAGTCACGTGCCTTCTGCGACTTTTCAAGGTGGGAAGGTTGAGTTCAGCTGTGGCTGGCCCGAAGCATCAAAGTGGGCCATCAAGCATGCGGTCCGGCAGCTGCCAATTGAATGTCGATCCAGCGCGGTCGTGCACCCCTGATTGCTAAGAGCAGGGCCTCGAATGCCTGCCTGTTCCAAAGCGGCGGCCTCTTTGATGACCGAAAATAACAGTTGCATGAATGCGGGACGAAGCAAAATTTCTACGCGATACCACACCATAGACGATCTTAGTGGCTACTCACAGAGGGGCCTTCATTCAGTTTGCCTTGATTCCCTCCCTCTACCTCTACGCGCTCGGCAGTATCAGTCCTGCCACGGGCTTCCCGTCCGGCTGCTCTCCTGTGTCGTGTGCTTATCGGCCCCCAACCGCGGCGCCGTCTTGCCGACGTCCCGACCCGACAAAACCAAAGTTATTTGCGACGACACGCCGGGTCTTCCGTGCGCCACGACGACGAGATGGGACAAAGCGTATCGTGGCTGTCCAACTTATTCTTCGCAAAGAAAGAGATCAGAATCTTGATCCTTGGGCTGGTTCGCCTCCCTTGGCCGGCCCTTCAACAGCACCCCGCATACTGACTGGCTGCGCTGTGCAGGACAATGCCGGCAAGACTACACTACTCTATAGGCTGAAGGTACGGTTTCTCGGTGTCACTCCGAGCCATCGGATGGTGTCTCACTCGTCTCGCAGATTGGCGAGGTCGTCACAACGATACCAACCATCGGGTTCAACGTCGAGTCGGTGACATACGGCAAGCTCAACTTCAACGTCTGGGATCTAGGCGGGCAGACAAGCATCAGGCCTTACTGGAGATGCTACTATGCCAACACCGCGGCAGTCATCTTCGTTGTCGACTCGACCGATATTGAGCGCCTGCAGACAGCGGCAGACGAACTGGCGGCTATGTTGAACGAGGAGGAGCTGAAGGACGCTGCGCTTCTGGTTTTCGCGAACAAGCAGGATCAGCCGGGGGCAAAGGGGGCGGCCGATATCTCACAGGCCCTTCGACTCGGTGAGCTCAGGGACAGAAACTGGAGTATCATGGCGTGCAGCGCGGTGGAGGGCTCGGGTATCACAGAGGGCATGGACTGGTTGTCGGTGAGTCGCGCCAAGCAGAGTCGTCTGAGACACTTCCCATCACTACAGGTTCTGACCATACACAGCAAACGGTATCGCAGGATTAGGGAGACGTCGATACTCGGTGACGGGCAACAGGGGGGTTCTGTACATGACAAAAACACGTCTCATATCATTGCGGCCGCTCTTGGGTATGGGGCATGCTGGCCAGTTGGCGGCGTTTGGGCGGCGGCCGCTTCGGCTCATGGACGATACCGGTACATTTTGCGACGGCGCGGAGGCTGCATTGGAAGGGGCGCGACTGCGTTTCGATACATGGATACACGACCTACAACTTGTAATACAACGAGTCCCGACATCATGAAGTTGGGGCTCGATTCGAGACTTTCTCCCTTCACTACTCCTGTCGGCAACTTTGCCGGTTTGTGACCTATGCATGGCACACTCCGCAATAGCCGGCTTGTAGGACAAGCATCCATCCGCGTGTCAGACCGGACACCTTTGGGCGTCCCGAGGTTGATACCAGGGGTCTTCAAGAGGCTGATCAGTGTACGTGCAGCTCAGTTCTCCACTCAAGTCAGCTCAAGTACACTCAGGTGACTGAATCCGAATGATCGTATATGTTGGCAGCAGCTTCTCAGTGCTAGTGAATTGCCGGCTAGAACTCAACAAATTGTTCTTGCTCCCGTAAATGATTCTCACACTGCTCACCGACTGGTCATAGTACGTTAAATGCTGGGCTCTGACGGCGTTCGCTAGGAAGGTGGACCCAGCAACTCTGCGCGAATGTAACTGGAGGTGTCTTTGAACCTATGATTTCTCGATCACGAACGGGATGCTCGATACGGGGTGAGAGCCCATGAGTCTTCGACAATGCGATGCGGTGACGGGACGGTAAGACGGTATGCAGTTAAGCATAAATGACCCCGCCTAAATTGTAGCTACTGTCGAAGTGGGTCTTGGGTTTCGAGTAACAGTGCCCCGCGATTCTCCTGTCTGAGTCAACATTTGTCGAAGTCACCGAAGGGCCTACCCGTTTCCCCCAACAACACCACCAGCAACATGGCTCCGGCAGGACCCGGTTTGACGGGGGATCTTATCACGGAGATCCTCCAGGCTCTGTCCAAGACGGACCCGATTTTGTCCACCGAAACTTTCGTCGAGGTGCCCTTCGAGTCGATCAAAGCTGCGCTCGACCGGCTTGCTTCGCGGTCTATGGTCGCCTATGAGCAGGTTGAGCGAGAGGAGGCTTTTCTGGAACCCGAGGCAGAGGTCATTGTCAGTCATGGCAGCCACGAGGCCCGCGTCTTTGAGGCCGTGCGCCAAGCCCTGGACGGTCTCTCGATTCAGGACCTTGAGAGCCAGATCGGTGACAAGACGGTGACCAAGCTCGGTCAGGGCAAGGCTTTCAAGGAGAAGTGGATCAAGAAGGACGGCGCGAAGCTGGTTGCACTGGTATGCATATGGCGTTCTACCTCACTCCAAGATTTGGAATTGACGGCTCCGGGCAGGTTGAAACGATCAACGACGTGACCCGAGACCAGCTCAGGGTGATCCAGGAGAAGCGGACACACGACGCAAAGATTGTTTCGGACCTGAAGAAGCGCAAGCTCCTGAGGATGCAGAAGGTCATTTCCTTCAGGATAAGCAAGGGGCCAAAATTTGCGTTGGAGATGGTGAAGGAGGAGACGGACCTAACCGCCGAGATGCTGGCATCTGGCTCTTGGAAGACGGCGACCTTCAAACCGTACAATTTCAAGGCTCTGGGCGCCGATCAGCATGCTGGTGCTCTCCACCCCCTGAACAAGGTGCGGCAGGAGTTCAGGTTAGATTCCCTTTAACGCCCATGCCTCGGATCGCATTTCGTTGACCAGGAAAATCCCCTGCAGGCACATTTTCTTCGAGATGGGTTTCACAGAAATGCCCACGAATCAGTTCGTTGAGTCGGGCTTCTGGGTACGTTGTCCAGAATCTTACGTATTCAAAGGTTTGGCTAATTGGTTTGGGAGCACAGAATTTCGACACTCTCTTCGTTCCTCAGGTATGGATGGTGCTTGCTGCTCTCTCATAAATTGGGCCCGACTAATGCCTCCCAGCAACACCCTGCACGAGATCTGCAAGACACTTTCTATGTCTCAGACCCGCCGACAGCCGGCAGGCCCGGACCCGTATCCGCTGAGGACAAGCAGGACTACGATGCATATTTCGAAAACGTGCGGCAGGTCCATGAAAGTGGGAAATACGGCTCCATCGGATATAGGTACCCTTGGGCGGAGGAGGAGTCACTCAGGTAGGTCACTGTCGCCATGCGCTGGACGACTGTGGCTGACCCCGTATCAGACTCGTCCTGCGGACACACACCACTTCCATCTCAGCGGCGATGTTGCATAAGCTCGCCGGGCAGCGTGTGGATGGACGTGTACCACCAGCTCGGTACTTCTCCATCGACCGTGTCTTCAGGTACTATGCCCCACTTACACGGTTGAGTGAGCTCCGGGAATCGTGCGCTCACGCTTTACCAGAAACGAGACTGTGGATGCAACCCATCTCTGCGAGTTCCATCAGGTCGAGGGCGTCATTGCCGACTACGGTTTGACTCTGGGTGGTCTGATGGAGTTCATGGATATTTTCTTCGGGAGGATGGGTGTCACCGACCTGCGCTACAAGCCTGCGTGAGTACCCCAAGCTCAGCGGCCGAGACATTTGTTACCGTACTGACTGCATGTCGCAGCTACAATCCCTACACCGAGCCAAGTATGGAGATCTTCTCGTACCACAAGGGGCTCAACAAGCTCATCGAGATTGGCAATTCGGGCATCTTCAGGCCGGAAATGCTCGAGGTATGTGGCTTCAACCCGGTACTGATTTAACGGCTCATTGTTGCTGACGGTGCCACGCAGGCGATGGGCCTGCCGAAGGATATGATTGTGTTCGGTTTCGGCTTGAGCTTGGAGCGGCCGACCATGATCAAGTACGGCATCTCGAACATTCGCGAACTGCTCGGCCACCAGGTCGACCTCAACTTTGTGCAGAAGAACCCGGCTGTGCGGCTAGATAAGAATTAGATAGACGGAGGGCAGGGGGAAAATGAGAGAGCGTTCAAGGTGACCACGGGCGTCTTGGCCACGGGTGTCTCCGGAATGCGTGACATCACGACCGCTGTGAATGAATGGGATGTCAGACTCTTGTTTATTTCCCGTGACAACGAGGGAGATGCGCGAGTAGCAAATGCCTCAGGGCGGACGAAGCCGGGAAGGACCACGAAGACTCGATGCAACTCTGCTGAACCAAATCCGGTATATCGGTGACGAGTCACCCCCAGGCAGCCGCAAAAGGGTGGAGGCTCTTCTGCCTCGTTGCGAACCATATTCCCCGCATGGCAGTCCGCATGGGCAGAAAAGCCGGACTGTGCCGTTCCCCGACTCCAGCTAGACAAAAAAACAGGTACACCAAATTCGACTCTAACCCCTAACCCTGTACTCCCGTACATCAAGTCAACAGCATCAACTGCCCTTAATCGCAGCCTCAAGTTATCAAACCAACAATATTAGGATAAAAATACTAGGATAATGGTAAGGGATTGTATTGCACTTGCTTCCAATGAATTTAGGCTCCTTTTGATCGAGCTTAGATGTCATGCAGTGCTGCTATTTTCTGGTGTACCTCTTTTTGTGTCCACCTGGAGCCCGATCAATCAACTGGCACAAGATCCCTGCAGCCCTATGGATTCGAGCGAAACGCGTCCCCGCCTGCTTGCCGAGAGCTGGGTCCCGGCAGCTAGCGACGATTGGGCATGTTGCGCGAGATCGACCATTCTGAGTGAACCCCGTACACGTGGACCGACAGCGGTGGACCGTCGCAGTGCGTATCTAGCGAGCCCCAACGTCGCAGCACGAGCAGCACAGCAGCGGGGAATGAGACGCGACGCCGGTGACTGGATGCGTCGACCGGACGGGATGCAGGCAAAGCATGAGTGATGTCTAGAGCTGGCCCAGATGAGCGAATTGGCGATCCTGGGCGGGAAAAAGGCGGACACAGACTGGCGTTCCGCATGACTCTCCCCTGTCCGTCGCTTGTGTCGCGGATAAGGGGACTGCGCCTGAAGGTACCTTAGCGAGCTTAGGTCTTGGTCTGCGTTTTCGGTAGGTCCAAAGGGAAAGGTACGGTGTAGGACTTGTTGGGCCTCCGCGGCTTCACTTTGCTGACCTTTGCTGCCTGTTGGTTTATTAACTGCCGTCTTTTCACGGCAGCCCTTCTGTCTTCCGCTGCTGTTTCCCCCTCTCTCTTGCTTCCCCTCCCCTCGCTTCCTCCCCGCTTCCTTTCCGCCTGGCTTTACTTCTCGCCCCCCAGTCTTCTCAAGCACACGCCTGCACGTTCGAAAAGTCCGGGTCGCATGTTGGTGGTGGCAGTGCACACCATATCATCCAACCGCGTGGCTTGAAAGACACATCCAACCTTACCGAACCCTTCGATAGCGCCTTGACCGCGCCGGATCGGTGATACGGTGCCTGGATCGTGTAGCGCCATCGCCAGCCTCTTCCTTACCTAAGCACATTGAATCCAAGACCTCCTCCTCGGCCCATACCACCCATGGAGGCTTCCTCCCGCGCACCTGCTCCGCCCCCGCTCAAGATTGGGCCCGTCAGGGCTGTCACCAGTCCCGCCCTGGGGACACCTAGGTCGGCCGACAGTGCTGTATGTCCTCCCACGCGCCAACCAACTACACAGTACCCGCGATGATGTTAACGGACAGTCACAGACATCCAGCACCTTCTCGGGTGACTACTATGCCTCGCTCACCACCGCTTCGCGGTCTGCCTCCACCTCGTCGCCGCTGCTCTGGGCCAGCCACCATGACACCAGCAGCAGCGCCGCCTGCCCCTTGGCGACGAGGAAACCATCAGCGCTCGTAGCGACCAGGAAGGTCAACGCCAACAGCTATTGTGGCAGACACTCGGACGAGTTCCTCTTCGGCGGCAAGGGGCTGGGCGACCTTTGGCGGGCTGTCACCAAGAAGTGATTGACTCGACACGACTTTGATGGGTTAGGACAATTTGAAATGGCACTCATGACACGGCATCACTACAGGGCGGTGACTGGAAGGCGGAACTGGGATTAGATACGTAAGGTACCTCATTACTAGGCGCGCAGGGCGTCTAAGCATCACCACTGGGAGGAAAGACTCGCACGGTTGTTTTTGTGATTATGACTTGGAGTTTGGGGCACAGAATGATATCCCGGGCAGATAATAACTGTTGTAATAATCGATATGCTTTACCATCATGCAAGCTTGGTTGAGACACATCCGCTCATACGCTTCGGCCTGATTATCTGCTGTGTCCTATCAATCAACATTGAACGACCGCCGACGAAGACACAGATAGAAAGAGCATCGAACTCCAGCACGTCCAGGTACGGAGAATGCCCCGAGCGGAAAGGCTGGTGCCAGCCAAGCCCCACACAGAGGACCCCCCCTGTTCGCGGCTTGCACTGGGACCTTCCGCGGGCACCGAGGAGCCGGGTCGGCCCAAAAATCAACCTGCAGAAACAGGGGTTTAAACAAAAACACAGCCCAAGCATCAACAGCCTCTGGACCTTCCGCCGCAAAAGTCCTGACGCCGACATCCGCAATCAACGCCCGACGCTGCATTCACCGACACGAGGCCAGACGGCGCCAGCAACCCGACGAAACAGACCAGCAACAATGGCCCAATCAACCGGCTTCGGCCCCAAGAAGGCCTACCTCATCCTGTACAACTCGGCCTCCGCCATCGCCTGGGCCACCATCCTCGGCAGGGTGGTGCTGGTGACGTGGTGGAAGGGGGCGCCGTTCGTGCCGCTGGTGGTCGACAACTTCGCGCGCGTCACGCAGACGTTTGCCGTCATGGAGATCCTGCACGCCCTGACTGGTGCGTTCCCTTTTCCAATCCCCGGTTCTCAGTCGCCCTATGCTCTCCCCTCCCTTTGCATCTCTATGGGTGGAGACCGAGTAAATGCTGATGGCTCGTGCGTGTTTGGTGGTTGCGCAGGCGTCGTCCCCGCCCCCGTGTTCACGACCGCGATGCAGGTCGCCAGCCGCCTGTTCCTGATGTGGGCCATCTGCTGGCCGTTCCCGCAGCTCAACACCAGCGTGTTCTACACGTCGATGCTGTGCGCCTGGAGCTTGACCGAAGTGATGCGGTACACGTTCTTTGCGCTGAAGCAGGTTGAAGCCGTGCCCGGCTGGCTGAACTGGCTGCGGTACAGCGCTTTCTTGGTGCTGTACCCGGTCGGCATCAGCAGCGAGTTGGCCATGTCCCTGCAGGCGCTGTTGGGACCTGCGTCGAGCCTCGCGCCGTGGTACCCTTACGCGATTCTGGCGGTGATGTTAACGTACATTCCGGGTAAGTGTGCCCTTCCAGTCTGTGAGGCTGACTGGAGAGAGTCGGTGGCTAACATGGATGGGCTAGGCTCGTTTATTCTTTACACCCACATGCTCAAGCAGCGGAGGAGGTACCTCGGCGCTGGCAAGGCTGCGGAGCAGAAGAAGACCCAATAAGCAGCACTCACTCATGACAGTCATGATGGGATCGGATACACGCAAAATTCGCTGTGTTGCAAGATGTGCTCGGAAAACCCAGCTCTTGGCGCCGGGTTGTTGAGCGGGTATACAGAGCATACATAGAACAAGCCTCAGCGGCTGAATCAACCGCGAGCAAGTAATGTCTAACACATCATCGACACGGACACCTTCTCAAAGTTATGGCCGGATTGCATCGGCCGAGCTCGTCTCATACCAGTCGTTCTGCAGCCAACTCGCGAGCATATCCCCAGCGTCCTTTGCCAGCTTCTGATAACCGGGGTTTTCGTTCGGCTCAAACATAGCTGTTCGTCTGTCAGCACGTTGCTCTCAAGATGCCAGTTCCACAGACCACACTCACAAACATGCGCCCCAACTTCGTCCTTCGCCCGCTCATTGACAGCCGGCCGCCAATCGCCCGCCGGGTCACGCTGCGGCACGACGCAGAAGGTCCGCTCGCTTCCCAGCACCGTCCCGACCATACTAACCTGCTTCGCACCCGCACCTTGGCCCAGACGGGTGTACAGGTTCCCAAACCCAACACCGAGCTCCTTGTTCAGCCTGACCATGTACGCCACCCGCCGCCGCAGCTCCTCCTTGCGCGCCAGACACCCCACAAATTCCAAATGCGACGTCGCCCAGGTCAGGCCCTGGGTCAGCTGCTCCCGGTTCAAGTACGCCGCCGCGCCGCCGGCCGCAACCGCGCCCACGGCGCCAGCGGCCATGGCGATGGTGCCCCACCGGCCCCAACCGCTCTTGCTTGCCGCCGCCGCCGCGTTCTGCTTCTCTTTCTCCTTCTCATGAACCCCGGCGGCTGCGGGCAACGCCCCAGCGACGTTCGCGTTTGCGCCGCCCGCCTGCGCGGCCTTGGCCCCGCCCCAGAGACTGGTCAGGCCGCTCAGCTGCGCAATCGCCGTCGACGCGGCCGCGTAGTGGCTCTCGGCGCCGTGGGCGACGACGCCCGGCGAGATTCCGAGGAAGGGCGTGTCGAAGGCCAGCACGCCCTGGATGTAGGGGAACATCAGCGCGTTTGGAGGCGGCGGCATCGCGGTGGCGGACTTGCTCGGGCTGTCCTCGTCGACGCTGTTGTGGATCGGCTTCTCGGACGAGATGCGGATTGCCGTTTCGGCGGCTACGATGCCGCCCATGGAATGCCCGACGAGGACCACGCGGACGGAGGGGTCGAAGGTCGGTGAAGGTGTCCCGGCGGCTACTTCGAGGTCGATGACCTTGTTGAGAAGCCTGTGGAAATGGACGTGGATTAGCCGTGTGGTCATGGGAGAGTAAGTGTGCGTGGTGATGACGCAGGCGGCCTACCAGTCGCTGAATCTTGTGACGCACTCGCCGAGATCGCCTCGCGTCTCGTACGTGGGGTAGACGACGGTTTGCACGTCTAGCTTCGGCAGCGCGCCCGCCACCAGCTGGCGCAGATGCTCAACGAAGGCATAGTTCTTGCCAAAGGTGGAGTCATCCCCCTGCTTCCATGTCAGTTATCGAAGTAAATAGACTGCAAATATTGTAACAAACCTTGAAGCCGTGGATAAAACACAGAAGCAGTGTTTTTCTCATTGTTCGTCCCCATTGAAGGCTTCAAGAGGAAGGCTGGAAGCGTGAAGATGACCTCCGAGTTTATGGTCCCGCCGTAACAGCTCACAAGGCTGAAGCGGGGCGCTCCATCTTGGAGAGCTGCGGGTCGAGCCAGTTTCCAAGTTTAGGTGCTTCACAGTGTCAATGCGCCATTGATACTAACCCAAACGCTCAGACGCGGCCCCATACGCGCCAGCCGATCATCTTGGCGCCGCGCCCAGCTTCTGATCCAAACGCCGAGACCTCAATCGCACTTAATCGGCCGCCCTTTGCTGCCGCCTGTCGTTTGTTCGTCTCGCAACGCTTCCATGTCCATCGCCGTCACCGTATCATGTCTTGAGCTCTTCGGGACGTCGTTTCCTCTGTCTTTATTCTCAACTTATCGTATTTTTTTTCCCTTTCCTTTCCATTCCATTCCCGCCCTTCTCTCGCGCGCCCCGACAGACAACACTCATTTGCCGCTTCATTCTGCGCCAGCACCGCCCGACTTTCGAGTTTATCCCATCGGGCACGTTCACGCGGGTCCAGAACACGACACTTGGTTTTTGGGCAGTAGCATCCGTTATTCGTCATGACCGAGCGAATCTACGGCGTGACGCCGCCCATCTCGACCACTCTACCGACCGAGCAAGAAAAAGCGTTGAACAGGGCGCTTCACGACGAGCTTCGGGCTCAGGGCACATTTGAGACCCGCGCCGAGACGGACAAGAGGAAGGAAGTTCTCAACGAGTTGGAGAAAATTACGAATGCGTTCGTTCAGAGGGCCGCGCGGGAGAAGCATTCCAAGAATGCGATCCTCATCCGCGATGCCATCGGTCGGGTCTTTACCTACGGCAGTTACCGCCTCGGGGTCTATGGACCAGGGTCGGATATGGATACTCTCGTCGTTGCGCCAAAATACGTCACAGTCGAGCAGTACTTCCGCATCTTTCCCGTAGTCCTCGTCGAGATGGCTCCGGCCGGTGCCATCACCGACCTGACGCCGGTACCCGAGGCCTTCGTGCCCATCATCAAGTTCGAATTCTCTGGAATCAGCATCGATCTCATCTTCTGCTCCATTCAGACCCTTATCCAACTGCCAGCCGAGAAGTCATGGAGCTTGGCCGACAACAACCTTCTCCGCGGGCTGAGCGAAAACGAGGTGCGGTCGCTGAACGGAACCCGAGTGACCGACGAGATTCTGCACCTTGTCCCCGAACCGGCCACTTTCAAGCTCGCTCTCCGAGCCATCAAGCTTTGGGCGCAGCGCAAGGCCATCTACGCAAACATCATGGGCTACCCTGGTGGTGTCGCCTGGGCCATGCTTGTAGCCCGTGTCTGCCAACTCTACCCCAAAGCTACCAGCGCCGTGGTCGTGAACAAGTTCTTCAATATCATGATGAAGTGGCCTTGGCCCCTGCCAGTCCTGCTGAAGGACATCGAATATGGTTGCCCTGTCACCCGAGTCGCCGTGTGGAATCCGAAGGTGAGTCGCGCCCCGGTCTCGGTCGACGCTGATGTCTCACCACAGAGTAGATCTACGCCAGTGATCGAAATCACAAGATGCCCATCATCACGCCCTCCTACCCATCCATGTGCGCCACACACAACATCGGTCGGTCCTCCATGGTGGTGATCCAACAAGAGCTCGAGAAGGGAACGCAGGTAACGGAGGAGATCATGTTAGGCAGGCGGCCTTGGAAGGACCTCTTTACCAAGCACACCTTCTTCACCTCAGGTTTTAGGTACTACCTCACGGTCATTGCGTCCAGCAGGACTCGAAAGGCGCAGAACGCGTGGTCTGGATTTGTCGAGTCGAGAGTGCGTGTGCTGGTCAACAAGCTTGAGATGCACCCTTCGATTGCTCTAGCTCGCCCGTTCAACAAAGGTTACGACAGGACGCACCGTTGCAAGGACGATGCGCAGCTCGAGGAGGTAGTGTCGGCTGGCAGTCTTGCTTACGTGTACACGCCGTCCGCCGATGAGGATGGACAAGTCAAGAACGAAACGAAAACCGAGGCCAAGGACGACACGAAAGCCGAGGTGAAGCAGGGGACGAAAATGCCGGATGGTGTACCGGAGGTAAAGATGGAGAAAGCTGAAGCGCAGGCTGAGAACGGCGTGCGAATTAAGCGAGAGCATTCCGAGGAGCCGCAACTACCGCCGCCAGCAACCACAAACATCAAGCCCGAGCCCGGCGGTGGAGACGAGACCAAGGTCAAGCTGGAAGACGTCCCGGAGAAGAAGGAGGAGCCCGAGGACATGGTGATTTTCACCACTAACCACTACATCGGACTGCAGCTGGTCGAGGGCGCCAAGTCGCTCGACCTGTCGCGCGAGGTGAACGACTGGAAGGCCATGTGCACGTCCAACGACCTGTACGAGGAAGGGCTCATGTTCCTGTCGATCCAGAACATCAGGAACACGACGCTGCCCGACGACGTGTTCGAGCCCGGCGAGGTCAAGCCCCGGCCGGTCAAGAAGTCGCTCAAGCGCGTCGCATCCGAGGAGCCCAGTAGGCAGCAGCCTCCGGCTAAGAGGCAGACTCAGGCTCAGGCCCAGGGCCAGGGCAGAGCCGCCGCGCCCCCATCGACGGCGGCTGCCGCGGCCGGCTAGAGACCGGGGGGTGAAGGGGAAGTAAGCGGGTGGAGGTGACTCGAGAGACGTGCTGGGGATGATGGAGTTTGGAGCGAGTGTGAAGGGATGGCGCTGGATTCTTCATTTGGCTGCGCGGGCTGGGGCGGGCGAGGGGCTCCGCGCGCGTGTACGGCATGCTGTAACTATCTAGATCTTCCTAGACTAATAGACGCTAGGTTTTGGGGCACAAGATGCCCCGTCAAGAGCTGACGGTTCCCTTCGTATTCCATCATAGTGCGTGTCTCATGCTTTTCGAGTGAGTGGCGTTTGCAAGTGGCACACGACCTCTCGAGCGTCTTGGATTCTTCCCAAGCTGGTGTCATTGTCAGTCCGATAACTTCGTTCTCTTGGAGGACTAACCCTCCTGAGATGTGTCGGGTCGGGAGCCCATCTTGGAAGTAAATGAGGGAAGTCGGCGACGCTCGATAGCTCGCAAGGTGAGACTGCTGAATGACCATGGCGAAGTTCTCGTCGGTCCAACGCTTCACTCGTCCTCCCCGTCGTCGCTCCCGCTTGACCACCCCTCGTGGTACTCATCTGCCATCTCCATCAGATCGTTCCCTAGAGTCTCGCGGTCTTCCAGCCCAATCGACCGAATCACTGTCGACCTGAGCTGTTTGATCTTGCCGGAGACGGATGAGTCCGTGGACAGGCTGCTGGTGATATTGACCGATCCTGCCAGCGCCTCGCCGTCGTCGTTTCGGAAGATCTCCGGGAAGCTATCCAGGAGAGGAAACTTGAGCGCAGTGTTGTAGCTGTTTCCCTGTCAGTGATGGCTCCCGGAAGACATAGTGAGAATAAGGTGAACAAACCTCTTGGTTACAGGCTCGTACGCGCTCCGTCGCACTCGGCGTCCCTGCTCGTCCATCTCCACATCTTCGGCTTCCTCGTCGCCGTAACCCCGTGATGCGATCAGCTGGCTGAACACGCGGGGTCTGGTGAAGCCATTGGACCGTGCATGCGGCTCAAGCTGGTCGGATGGCGTGAACCGAATATCAAGCTGGACTCCCTCCGAGAGCTCTTCCTCGGACAGCTTCTTCTGCCTGGTACCCGTTTGGGCCTCTGATTCAGGACGAGCAAAGCTCATTTGTAAGCCCGCAACGCTTTGCTTGCCCATGGCATTCAGCACCTCGGCCATGCCGCCGAGCGTTTCCCTTCTGGTCGGATCCCTCAGCCTCGACGGCAACAAGGCGCTCTCCACGGCCGCCGCCAGCAGCGCCGACGTATGCCACCGCGATGCCGGATCCAGCTGTATCCTCGCCGGCAACCGCTCCGGCACGGCCAGCGGCACGACGATCGACGCCTGCCTGTACACCTCAGTTAGCGTCCTGGCCTTGTTGGCCAGCCGCAGCAGCCGCTTATCCTAGAACCAATCCAGCCTTGTCAGCCTTTACTCCCCTCCCCATGACCTATCCCCAAACAAAGAAGCACATGAACCAAAACGGAGGGAGAAGAAAAACACCAAACCCACCCTCGCAACACCTCTCATCCCCTCCTGCAGCCCCCACACCCACACCGGACACTTCCCGTACTCATCCCTCACCCGTTCCAAATACCGACTCGCAAACCCACCCCAGGCATCTTCCACCCCGGAAAAGAACTGCACGCCCTGCATGGAATCAGCCTCCTCGACAAACGGACGCAGGTCGCGGTCGAGCAGGTCGTGCTCGCGGTCGAGGTCGCGGAACAGCTCCTCGCCCGTGGCGAAGCGCTCGAAGGGCGCGACCGTCGAGTGCAGGTCGTGCTCGGCCAGCTGGACGACGGAGCGCGGGTGGTAGAAGACGCGCGCGTAGTCGGCGAAGTAGCGGACCGAGGATGGGGTGAGCCGCGGCGGGGGCTGGTTTTGGTTCAGGGCTGCTGTGTAGGGGGTTTCGGGGAGGGGGGTGGTGCGGTGGAGGGTTGTTGCGCCGCTCCTATTTTCATGCAGTGCATATGTTAGTACAAGTGAGACCGAGGGTGGTGTGAGTAGAGACCCGGGAGGGAGACTGGACGGAGAACTTACCATAGAGCTTGAGGCGGAGTGGATTCGTCGTTGACGTCGTAGAGGGCGTTGATCTTGCGGAGGGTGCCAAAGGCGCCTTTTAGGTCGTAGATGACGGTCCGTGGCATGTAGGTCTCGGTGCCGTTGGGAGTGAGCCCCGGGCGAAAATGGATGTCATGGTCGATGGGCGACTCTTCATTCTCAGAGTAAGTGAAGTAGGACTCCTGAGAGCAAAGAGTTGTTAGTCATGATGAGACATGTATCGATCAAAAAGAAAACAAAATACCTGGGTATTCCAAAAATGAGTGGCCAGGTAGTTGCTTTGCTGGCCTAGCTGCACTGTGATGATTTCGTGCATGTTGAGCCGGTTGCAGATCAGTGAGCTTGTGGTTGAGAGGTGCAGTGAGTGTTTCGGTTGTTCAGGTTGAAGCTCTCAGTCCAAGCAGTCATTGAAGTTCACATATCGAGCCCTAACCCTAGTTTAATGGTTCATGCTGAAGCTGTCGACCGTGGCAAAAAGTGACTAGGGAGGCCATGTAGAGATGACATTGAATGGACTTGAATATCAGTTTGGTTCAATTTCCGAGCCATATCATCCCGTGGTTAGCTTCGAGTGCGGCTATCTTAGGGTGCCAGAAGCAAGAAACAGAAAGGCTTCCCATATCCAAGACGGTTGACCACGATAAGTGCCCGCCATGATCATCGGCAACGTCTATCCGGCCAAATCCCCAGTCTAGCCCGTGATCTAAAACTATTTTAACAGTCCCAAGACTCCATTGACATCCATCGAAACAGAAGAAAGAAAACAAAGGAAAGGAATACACAACAGGCATGCAAACCACGCTGCCATGCTAGATTACATACAACCTCAATCCAGCACACAGGGTCAATCAACCCATCTCCACAGCCGCTGCCTTACTCGCGAGACAGATCACGGCCAAACACCTTGGACTTGAGCCAGTCGTTGATGACGAGCAGGCGGTTGCGCGTGCTGAAGCACATGCTGATGTAGGCGCTCCGCCAGAAGAGGAAGGTCAGGCTGCCGGCGGCGGCGACGTTGCCGTTGAACCACGTCACGTCAGCGACCGCCTTCTCGCTGCCAATGTAGGCCAGGCTGCCCTGGTGGCTGTAGTTGAAGGGCTTGACGTCCTTGATGCGGCGCACCTGGCGCTCGTAGTCGGCGATCTGGCGCGAAATCTCGGCCGAGTTGCCCGGCTGCAGGTTGAGCGACGAGCTGAGCTGGCTGATCTTGTCCTCGAGCGCCTCTGTCTTGGCCAGGTTGTTGAACAGGCGCGCCAGGAAGTTGCCCTCCTGGCTGGCCACTTGCGCCGTCGGGGCGTAGCCCGCCACCGCGCAGTCGCCCACCGCCCAGATGTCGCGCGCCCCCTGCACCACCAGGTACTCGTTCACGGCCAGGCCGCGCCGCGAGTCCTTCTGCGCGGGGATGCGCGCCATGAGGTCCTTGACCACCGGCCGCACCGCGTTGCCCGTCGCCCACACGAGCAGGCCGTAGGGGAAGACGAGCGTCTGCTTCTTGCCGTCAGGGCCCGTCACCTCGGCCTCGACCGTCTTGTCAGTCACCTTTTTGACCATGGTCTTGGTGTGGATGTTGATCTTCTCCTCCTTGAAGGTGCTCTCGGTGTACTCAATCAGCTGCTTGGAGAACATGGGCAGGACGTTGGGCAGCGCCTCAATCAGCGTCACGCGGAAGCGGTCGCTGATGTCCGGCACCAACTTCTTGATGTCCTCCTCGAAGAAGTCCTGCAGCTCGCCGGCGAACTCAACGCCCGTCGGGCCGCCGCCGACCACGACCATATGCAGCAGGCGGTCAATCTCCTCGGGCGACTGGTCCTTGAAGGCGGCCGTCTCAACGCAGTCCATGATCCTCTTGCGGATCTTCTGCGCGTCGCCGATCTCCTTCAAGAAGCAAGAGTGCTCGCGCACGCCGGGGATGCCGAAGGTGGCGTTCTCGGCACCGACGCCAATCACCAGCATGTCGTACGGAACCTCGGTCTCGGTGATATCGCCCCTAATTTCCGAGTTGTCGAAGATGCGCACCACCTTGCGGTCCGGGTCGATGGAGCTGGCTTCGGCCTCGTAGAACCTGACGCGGCCCTTCTTCTGGCGGAGGATGGTCCGCACCGGCTCCATGATGGACCGGTGCTCAATCGTGCCGTTTGTGCATGACGGGAGGAGAGGCGTGAAGAGGAAGTAGTTGCGCGGCGAGATGACGATGACGTTGTAGTTCTCGGTGTCGAGACGTTTGAGCAGCGAGACAGAGCCCCAGCCGGTACCTGTCGCGATAAGGTCAGCCTTTGGCCCTAAGACACGGCCAGAAGGCGTGAGGGGGGCGCGGGCTTACCAAGAATAACCAGTGTCTTCTTGGACGGATCCGGTTCAACCTGAGGCTCTGGGTGCCTGTCTTGGTAGACGCCGTAGCCGATGTATGCGATGCCGGCGATGGCCGAGAGATACCCGAGGCGCCAAGTCCACCTCAGGATGCGGAAGCGCGACTTCTTGGGCGGCGGCGGGGGAGCGGCTTGGTCGGAAAAACCGCGCTGGAACTGACGAGCCACGGGTCCTTGTGGGCTGCCAAAGGCTGGCCTCGCGCCAATGGTCCGGCGCGATGTCTGGAGGAACAATCGGGGAACGGCCTGCTGATGTCGCAGCACGGCGCCCGCGGGAGTCACCGCAAGCTTGCCGAGAGCTCTTGTCGAGGGCGCCATGAGCTCAATTGGCGTGCGGAAGAAACGGACGTTGACACAGAGACACTGAGACAATGGGAATCCCAGATATATTGAAAACTCGACAATCGTGAGATGGCAACAACGAAGTCGGCGCCGGTGAGCACAAAAGCCTCGAGGTTTTTACGTGGGATAAGAGGTGCAAATCTGATATTCATTCGGTGACTAAGATAAGACAGCAACTGGGAGCTCCCTGACCCTGGTCCTTCTTTTTTTTATCCCGCCTCGAGCCCGCCCAACTGCGACTTTATCCGATTCGGCCGCTTGCCTTTTGCCCAGCCAGGCAACCAGTCAGATAGCCGCGTCGCCCCCACGACCACCCCACTGGCGCCGCTACCAAAGCGCGCAACAAGGGAGCCCCCTGATGACGACAGTATTCTGGACTGAGGTTTTTGCCCGTTTGGAAACCCCGATCGCGGGCGTTGAGGACAGTCGAGAGCCACTTGCTGGCTACTATGGGGCGGAACTATTGACTGGTGGACAACGTCAAACCGTAGAGAGCGGATAACAGGAGGCCAATTGCCTCTGTCCCTTCTTTTAATTTTCATGTCCTGTCCCACCATGTTGGCTAGATGCAGGATTGGATTACAGGTGCCTCCTGAATCCTTCCATCCTCCATCAAGCTCGCCTGCCTACCGTACATGTAGGAGCGTAGGTACTCCAGGTTGTGGATCGATAAGTGCTTGCTGGCTGTACTCGAGTTCTCTCGGGATTGGCAGTGCAGCTCTGCTGCCAGTCAAACCACTACCTCACTCAACAGCGTAAGTGGACGCCAAGACGATATTTCCGCAGTACTTGCAAGCCGTGAAGGGAGCGGCAGTACATAGTAGACACCCAGTGCGGCTTGGGTTGACGTTGCAGTAATCCCGCTGTCACATGCGTAGTGCAGATGCATACGTCCAACCGTCCGTCCACCATGTCGGGAGTTGCTTGGAGCTAGGTCCCGGTCAGCGCCGAGTCTGTCCGGAGCGCGCACAGACCCATCGACTCCGTCTGCCGGTGCCGAGCCGGCCGAGGCCCGAACCTCCGGGACCGACCGCGTCCATTGGCATCGGGATGGGCGGGCATTGGCAAGCGGGCATTGTCGGAAAAGCTTTCTGAGGTCTGACGTCGGTTATCTGGTGGCTGGAATTCTTAGGCTTGGTTAGGACGCTGTGTAACTAACGCAGTTTCCCGCGTGAAGTGACGGAGGTCCCGGCGCGGATGGCAAGGTCACATCTGGAGCGTTCGAGCCCGAGCTCTGCCGGCAATCCTGCAAAGAAACCATGAAACCCATTGTCACAGACTGAACGTGGAACTGCTGTGCCAAAATGGAATTGTCTGCTTTTAGCAACAGAGTGATCCTCGAGGTGTTGCGTTCGGCAGTCGCTACCGTCTGTCTTGGGTGGCGGCTTCCGCCAACAGACCCTCGTCTGACGCAGCACCGGCACCTGCAACAGGCAACAGGCAACAGGCAGCTCGCCGTCCGCTGGCCGTGCCTGCCCTGAAAGCCTGACTCGATTGCGCATGAACGATCTGCAGAGATCGGTCCCGCAAAAGGCACGACCGCGCCTTCCCCCGCAGTCTTGTCGCCCAATGTTGGCTCTGGGACTCCCTTGGGCTGTGCATCTCATTCAGTAACACGCACCTGCTCCCGCTCTCCAGGCTCCAGCTGCCCGGACACCGCAAGGGCGACTGGTTGAAGGGCCAGGGCAAATGCATCCATCCGAACATCATTCGTCCCCGTCTCGCCATTGCCCATGGCCCGCCTCTTTCTGCGTTCTTTCAATCTGTGATGACCTCCATCTCAGGTGTGCAGTGTCCTGAACCTGCAAAAGGACAAACCCCCACGGTCTGCTGTTCACTGCCGATTGTGAGACGCAAATCGAGAACAGTTTCTTCGGCACCGGCAAGCCGACGGTTGTTTTTTTTTACGCGACTGATCTCCGCCATCATGTTTCGTGCTGAATGCCGAGCCACGCGACCTGCTCATCCGTGAGAAAGCGGCTGTCGATGAGGCTGGTTGGATAATAGCGGTTCAATGCTGGTGCCGTGCGGTGCCGCTGCCGCTTGAGGTATCCCGCTCGCCGGAACTGCCAGAGATGCCCCACGTCGCCGTGGCTCCAGATGCGGTACCGCAAATTCGGCGGCAGCAACGCGAAACCCACCCGATAGCGAATGCCCAATGTTCAAGTCCGAAGATCTGGGCCCTCGGACGCAACGTCCTTGGCAGTGCGCCTGAAGGGGCCATCGAAGCGATGACAATTTCTGTGCATCACGGCGCCCCTCGCCGCCTCGTCTCTTGGGCTGAAACGCCCCTTCAAGGGCTGAGACGCCAAACCCCCTGCTCCCCTGCATGGGCGCTCTCCGATCTTGTCCTCACAATTTGGCATCGATCAGCCAGTGCACACTTGCAGCTGCAATGTTACCCGCCTGTCAGCCAAATGGTGGCCCTGCCTGTTGCATCTTGTTACGGTGATGGAGGGTTCAGCGGGCCGCGATGCAGCTGCACGGCTTTGCTTGACTCCGCCAGGAGCCTTCATCATGAAGATGGTGGTTGCGAGCAACCACCACTTACAATCACTTCCATCGCTCGCCACGGGCACAATTCGGGCTACAGTGGTTGGCACCGTTGGCGAGAGAGCCTCAATACGGCCATGAGTCCGATCCCGAGCCGGCTCCGGCCTTGTCTGTCGGTACCAGACGCAAACCCACCCTGCCGCCATGATGAGCCACGACGGGCCACTTGATACTCGAGCCGCCTTCTTCAAGGCGCATCCGGATGTTTAATTCAGTCTGAGGGCTGCTGGCAAAAATCCGCACCCTTGCTGAATCGCCCTGATCCCTGTTTCGGTGCGGCTCCGTCCGACGGGTGTCGTGCCATCCTACCCCTGACGCACTCAACGGCGGGAGCTCGGGCCCGTCCATCATGCACATACACACGCGACCTGTCGGACAGTTTGCTCGACGCATGGCTTGGAGCTACTTGTCTCATGTCACTGCGTTCTTCTCTCTGTCTGTTTTCCATCACTCCTCTTCACCACCTGGGACCGGTCTCCCTCTTCCTTCGCTTCGCTTTCCTGCTGTGTATGGTGTATATTTTTTCTCTAGCGGTATTATTTTTTTGTAATATCTTCCATTCTCGTCGACTTGTCGATACCACGTCTCTTGAGTCTTAGTCACGGAACTCCCCCGCGTCTCGAGAACGAAAAAGCCTCCCAACTCACCGTCACCGAGAAAGAGTTCCATGATATCCCAGCCGTTGCTCTCATAAGCATCCACCCAGGTTTCGAACGGCGCGATCTTCTAGCCGATGACAGTCACTTGCCGAAAGGGGATGGAATGGCACCTCTTAACAGCCGCTCAGAAAGCGGAGTGGGACGGCTCTCAAGCGAGGGCCTGCGGTATCTGAGAAGGAGCCTCGGGTATGCCCGGCAAGGCAGAGGTGGTGACAATGGAAACGATGGTTTCCGAGGTTCTCGGTTTGACAATAATAATGGGAACGATGGGAGCGGGGATTGGGGCGGAAATGGAGGCGGAAATGGAGGCGGAAACGGCGGCGGAAATGGCGGCGGAAATGGTGGTGGATTCTTCCGCAATGGTGGTGGCGGCGGACGAGGCAGGTTTGACGGTGATAACGGAAACCGCAACGGCAACGGTGATAACGGCAGAGACGGAGGGAGAGGGAACCGGAGGATAGGTGACGGGTTTGGGTTCGGCCGAGACAGGAACGGCCACAACGGGGACGGCAACAACAACTCCACCAGCTCAGCCAGTACGACAACGAGCAGCTCGGCAGGGACCTCAGTTCCTACAGCCCTGGCTTCATCGTCCGCCTCTATACCGCCACCAGCGACCACAACATCCACGGGATCACCAGCTTCCTCAACGGTACACCCCTCCACATGCCCTTACGGCTCCTAGAGTACGCAGTTCTAACGCGTTCTCATTCCAGTCCACCCCGACGGCAACTCCAACGGCTGAGGTACGTATAGCCACTCTCCGGCCACATTCGTTCAATGCTGACGTCGCCTGCAGGCCGACATGGCTGCTACTTCGTCGAGTCCTTCAACAACGCAAACCGATACAGGAGGCTCGCCAACTGACGCCAGTGGCACGGAGGATGTGGGCGCTCTGCCATTGCCTGCTCAGACACCAAACCCAGGCAACTCAACGTTCCCTTGGAAGCCGGGGTTCAGGGGGGGTTTCAGTAACCTCAACCGCCTCGGGCCACCGCAATTTGGCATGAACGCGACGACTGAGCGTGTGCTAATATCCGTCGGCTCAATAGGTATGATCTCCCGCGCTGCCGGTGGTTGGAATATTTCACACTAATGTTGTACTAGGGGGTTTTGTCTTGGTGTCTTTTGTCGTATGGCTAGTCTGGCGAACAATAAGGAGGTCAAAAAGGCGTGGCGATGGGCGCAGCAGCAACCTTCCCAGGGGCGTGACCTCCAAATTCCCCTTTCTCAGGCGAGGAAACTGGCAGAGCTTGGACGACTCGGCCACAACACACTCATCCGCACCAAGCTACCGCGAGAAAGCTGGTAGCTTCCGCGCCCCCTCGGTCGAGGGGTTATACGCACCGGACAATGCCAAACCGCCACAGCAAACGTGGCCGAGCGCCCTTGCTGTCGTTCCAGATCCAGGTCCCGCGCGGCGCAGCGTATACCAGCAGGCGCCTGCAGACCCCAACAATCTGTACCCGACGAGGGCCCCGCTCAAGCTGGTCACAAGCATGGCTGATATTCCTGCATTCTCCCACCAGCCTCAGGACTCATTCAGCTCCACCAACGCAGCTCACTTTGCCGCCGTAAGGTCGGGCGAGATTGTTACCAGCGCTACCACCAACGCTGGTGTCTCGCCCAGCTCGTACTACGGCCCGACCCTCCTAACGCAACAAATCGCGGGGCCACCCCACCAGCCCTCGCTCCATCGCCAACCCAGCCGCGCCGTCAGCGAAGTGTCGTCCCTCTCATCAGGGTTCGGCGAAGGCGACCTGCTGGTGACCCACCTGTCGCCCATCAACCCTCCCCCGCCGGTCGCCGCCTCCCCAGCCGGCCCGCAGTACCTGGCGCGCTTCTCCTGGATGTCGCAGGCGCAGGAACAGCAGCAACCTGCGGGTCAGCAACCGCCGCCACAGCAGCCACTGCAACGGGGCCCGAGCGTCCGCAGGGAGACGGTGTACACGATGGCGAGCGAGGACCAGCCGGCGCGGTTCCGCAGCGTGCGCTCGTGGGTCAGCCAGCAGACGGGACGCATCAAACGCGCGCAGCAGCGCGGTGAAGATCAGGTGGCGCCCGCCGTGCCGGGGAACCCGGGGATTCCGGGTATTCCGAATCCACCTGAGGAGCAGAGTCTTCGGATGATGATGGATGATGAGGAGAAGCCGAGGAAGGTGGAGGATGTGGTGGATTTGGGGTCCGGGGCGAGGAAGCTACCTTGAGGGGGGATATTAATGTGGTGGAATATTTTCCCTTACGTTAAGGGGTGGTGCTGTTAGGGCGGGCTACGGAGTGTGGGGAGAGTGTGCTTCTCTAAGCCTGGTGCTTGAGGTTGCATGGAGTGGTGTCTAGGTGCCGTTGTGGCTATACCCTTTTGTTTTCTCATTGGCGGTAGTTTCTATCCATTTCAGGGAGGAAGAGATTGAGGAAACGCTGTTCAGCCGCTCGAGCATTGCGTGCGGTGTGTTGCAGATCCTTCGATGCAAGACAGTCTCTACTGCTTCATGACAGCGGATAGGCTCAGTTGCTGTACGTGTCTGGATACTCTTGATCTTAGCGACGCATGTCGGAGCAGCTTCGGTCTGAATGGATTTATGCTACTGTCTGCTGCCATGGTAAATTATTCCGACACGAGCCACAACATGACACCGTTGGCAAACTTAGCTGTCTCATTACACCGCAACAAGCATTATCAGCGAAGCGAGAATAGACCACGCCCAAATCCCTATTTCTGTCGGCACACCTGCCGCAGCCGCGTTTGTACCGGTACCCGTCGTCGTGGGCGGACTGCCCCCGGGTGTTGTCGATCCCGGCTGCTGGGTGCTCGCGCCGGTTGTCGCTTCAGTTGAGCTACTCGACGACGAAGGCGGGGGCGCCTTGATGCTGACGTCCAGCTGCACGTCGGTTGCCTTGGTCCAGCCGAAGAAGTATATGGGCCCGTCGTCGGCGTCGTCGAGTTGGAAGATGGTTGTGTTGCTGCTTCCGACGGACAGGGAATTCAACCTAGACGGGTGAGTGTAAGTGGTCAATCAAGTTGTTAGGAAAAGGGGTGGGATGGTTAAAGACAAAGCACCGTACGTTTCGTAAATCTCGCCGTCTTCGTCCATGATCCAGCCCGAGGTGATGGCCTGGCCGGTCTTGAGGGCGTAGTTAAACGTGTACCTGTATAAGCGAGTGAGTACAGCATCGGCATTTGTGGATGGGGAGTAGCATTCGATGCGTGACATACGTTCCAGGATTGCCGACGTCCGGTGTCAGGGGCAGGAACACAACGTTGTTTCCCTCTGTCTCATTTCCGATGACAAATCCATCGAAGACGGTCACTTGGAGATCACGTCAGTATATGCTTGGTATGTCCTATATAATTTATCCAGGGAGCTCGTGCCATGTATGAGGCTTACCGTTGTTGTGTGAGCTGAGCACAATCTGATTGCTCGCCCTCTCGACCAAATCTCGCTTCAAGGGCGCGGTAAAGTCGCAGTCGTCGATGATGATTCTGAACTTGCTGTTCTTCCCGAAACCTCCGAGTTTGACCTGCTCGCGGCGGAAGGTATTCCACAGATAGCCGTAGAAGCCGTTTAGCCAGTCGGGCACGCACTTGATGCTGGCGCCCTTGCCGCCCTCTGCTGTGCTGGCTGAGAAAAACCTTCGTGTTAGCTCCCCGTCTTATAACGCACAAGAGACATACTGCTCACCCATTGGGAACTGTGGCCGGGAGTTAGCACGCTGCAGTTTAGGTTCTGTCACATAAAGGACATGGCAGCTTACTTCATCGCAATTGGAACCACTTGGGCACTCTGTTTGTACGTCAGTCCACCCCTGATCAGTAACCGTGTGGCACGAGTGAGTGTAGCGTCGATGGGCCGACTCACTCAAACCACCGGCGCATCCCGCCGCGCGCCTGTTGGCTCTGGTTATCTTCCGGTTTGCCTTCCCCGGGCCGTTCCAGGTAAACTCCACATGGCCGTTCTTCTGATAGTACTTCTTGAGGCCTACGAACAGTCAGTTTTCCTTTGACATAGGTGCTGCTAGTTGCAGTCGGGTCGAGTTGCACCACGTAAGGAGACCCTGACCTTCGCAGATGTTTTCTTGGATCTGTAGTTTCTGTCAGAGATCCTGATCAATAGCCCAAAGTCGAGAAGGACAAGCACTCACCTCGTCGGTGATTCCCTTCACATGGGTAAAGCGCAGGGTGGGGAGGCACTTGTTGGCGCAGTACGGGCCCTTCTGGTCGGTGCAGCACTGCATGCCCTGCGGGCAAGCCTGCTTCATGCCGCTGCAGCAGAAGTAACCCGGCTTTGCGCACGCCATGCCGCCGCAGCATGTGTGCCCTTCGTCACAGTAGCCACTCCCACAGCAGTTGGCCGACGACGGCGCGCAGTGGTTGTCGTCGCAGCATTTCTCATCCGCGAGACACACCGTCTCACCGCAGCAGCTGCCGCCTGCCGGGGCGCACGCTTTGCTGTATTCAAAGGTAGACGTCTCAGTGACAGGTAGGAGTGAAGATGAACATGAGATAATGCAAAGAAGGAGAGAAGCAAAGTGTCTGAGTACTTACACGCCGGGGCAGCACGTCGTCCCAAGCTTGCATGTATATCTTAGTGTGCCAGGACAGCACTGGTAGCCCCCTGCAGCGCAGCCATTCTCGGCAAGGCAGCAAGTGTCGCCGACGGGGCAGTTGTACTCGTGGTCGGTCGGGCAGCAGTCGGTGCCCGGCGGATGGCACCACTCGCCGTCTCCGCACTTGGTTGCGTTGACAGGTTAGCCGCCACACTCAGCTCAGGGTTGATGAAGCTGTGGAATGAGATGGCCCTTACATCAATGGTCCCCTGCGGACATTCCCTCTCTTGCCGCTTGACTCGGCCCCCGAAGACGCCGAGGCTCAACGACTTGGCCACTGTTCCCAGCTCAAAACCCAGGCCAGCGGAGCCGGACACGCTTAAGTTGCCATAGTGGACGGAAATTAAGTTGTTCTCCAGCTCTGTCACTCTCAGGGTTAGTCAGAGATAGAACTGCACCATACTTCGTCTGGGTGATTTCAACGAAATTTAAGTACGGTACATATCACTGTTTAGGGCCATTATCCGTCTGAAAGCATGGATACTTGCCTCCGAGATAACAGTGTGCCGGTGACACAACTAGAGCCAAAGCTCCAAGGGCCCGATGGACAGGACTCGAAAGAAGCATGTTGCGGTACCACCCCGTTACACGGAAGCCTCTTTCTAAATAGGCAGGCTCCTATTCATGAGGCCCTGAGGGGAGAGGGATAGCCGTGTAATCAAGCAACGATTGTACTAGAGTTCTATAGTTGTCTTTGGCGTCTTCAGCTCCAACTAGGCCGGAACAAGAAGAGATACAACCTCCTCGAACCAGAGCCTGAGCGGAGCTTTAATACCTACCGGCCTTGACTAGGTACTCACACAAAGACGTACTTGGTATAGCCTGTTTGCCAATGTGCCTGCCAAGAGCGAGTCATGGAACCACACGGGCACTTTTGCATCAGGCTGGCAACGTGCAGTGCCAAGTCCAAACCGACTCCTCACCTTTCCCCTCCCGGATGAGGCGCAGTCCTCTCTCTCACTTCCTCTTCACCGAGGCCGCAAGGCTGGCGGGATCGATTCGGCGTTCGGGGTAAATTGAGTGGTGTCTTACTTCAAGGTTCCTCTGCCCGTGTTTGGCACAGGAGATCGCTTTCGAGGCGCTGAATTGCCCAGCCGTGCTGCAGTGTAACGTCACCACTCCCTCAGAGACACTCAGGTTACTAGTAAGCTTTAGATCGTTGTTGCCAATGCTGAGACCCTAATCGCAACCTTTGATTGTCTTGATCCAGAGACCCATGGCCATCTCCAGGCAGGTTCGAACCCGCGGTAAACATGGGATGGCAACGAGTTCATATGACCTTCAGCTGGTTGTCCTCACCTCCCTCACCGCGCCCGGCTACGCTCCGGACACGGGACCCCCCTCCCTGGGCGTCACAACCGACCAACTTCGTACCAAGAGAAAAGATTGACCAAGTTTGCTTTCACGCCCCCCACGCATGTATGACACTTCCCCTCTGCGTAGGGCTGTTCAGCAGTGATAGACGACTGCATCCAATGGACCAATCCATTGCTACATACCTAGATACTCTGTGATACCATGCGATGACGCTGTCGCGCACACCTCGGAACGAAGAACCAAACATCCAGCCACCAGCGGCTTTCTAGATACTGCTCAACGCCCCAAACGCCCAGTAAATTTGCCCAAAAGCATCACAACCACCACCACCACCACCACCAAAAACCCAATAATATACACCCCAAAACAGCACAACCCAACCGGCCAACTCAATGCCCACCAGACCCCCCACCCCCACCCCTTCCCCCACCCCCATCCAGCAACAGCTTCGGCTTAATGAAGTCCTCATCCAGCTGCCGAAACAGCGCCGACGGGTCCTCGGCGCTGAGCAGCTGGCGGATCGCCGCCGTCGCCGTGAGCGGTTGCTGCGGGTGCTCCGCCGCCGCCGCAGTCTGCCTGCTCGAGGACTCGCCACCGCCGCCGCCCCCATCGGGAAGCAATGGGCTCGCCCGTGTGCGCGGCGCGGGCGCGGGCGGCGGCAGGTCGGAGATGTCGATGTCGCTGCCAAAGTCCGAGTCCGTGTTGCTGCCCGACGCACCGAGCAGTTCGGAGCGCTCGATGTCGTTGTTGGTGATGTTGCTGTTGTTGTTGTTGCTGTTGCCGCCCCTGGCTCCGGCGCCGGCGCGACTGCGGCTGTTCTGCCGATGCGGCCCGGCCGAGTTGGGCGACCGTGCGCCAGACGCCCAGCCGTTCCTGTCGGCGCTGGCGTCACGCCGCCCGCCGTTGCCAACGCTGCCCAAAGGCAGGACGTTGCCGGCGCGGGCGGCGGCGCGCGGGTTGTAGCCGATGGCGGAGTTGTTGGAGCGCTTGTACAGGCCGCCGCCGGCGCCGCCGATGCCCTCGATGTCGAACTCGTCGTCCGAGTCGATGTCGTCGGTCACACCGGTGCGGATGCCCATGATCTCGAGCATGCGGGCGGTGGTGCCGCCGAAGATGATGACGGTCAGGACGACCACGACCAGCACGGTCGCCTGCAGCGCCTGCGTCTCCTTGGCGGTGAAGAGCGCCGAGAGGGCGACGCCAACGGCGCCGCGCAGGCCGGCCCAGAAGAGCATCGCCTGGTAGCTGAAGGGGATCTCGTCGGCTTCTTCCTCGCGGCCCTGCCGCCGCGCGCGGTAGCGGATGAACCAGTTGATGGCTTTGGACAGCGGGAAAACGGCCAGGTACCGCGCCACGCAGACGGCGAGCACGGTGACGATGATCAGGAGCGGCTGGTACACAAGGTTCTTTTCGGTGAAGAGGGCCAGGCCGAGATAGATAAAGATGAAGTTCTCGGACAGCTGCGCAAGCACTTGGAAAATATATTTCGTGGTCAGCTGTGTCCGGCGGGACATGTTGAAGTAGGCGTAGTGTTTGAGCGTGATGCCGCAGAAAAGCAGCGCGACAATGCCTGGAACGCAATCAGCATTTGTCATACGAGGAAGATGCAATGACGAGCCACCTACCAGACATGCCAATGGCCTGGGCGAAGAAGTAGGTTGCGTACGCGACCAGCACCACCAGACTACTCTCAATGCCCGGGTAACGCCTCACGTACGTGTACTTCAGCCCGAGCGCCGTCATGACGCCCACAATGGCGCCAATGGCCAAGCTGCCAAAGAACTCAGACAAGAAGTACCATATGCCGTGGAGGAGACTCCAGATGCCGATGCCCCCTCCCTTGCTCCCCGCGCTTTGGGCAGACTCGAAGATGACAATGGCAACGGCATCGTTCAAAATCGATTCGCCAAAGATAATGGTGTAGAGCTTTGGGTCAACCTTGAAGGTGTTGAAGATGGCCAGGATGGTGACTGGGTCGGTGGCCGAGAGGGTGGCGCCCACCGAGATGGCGTCGATCCACGTCACATTGAGGCCCTCGAGCGAGATGGCCGTGTACAGCCAGAGGAGCACGCCAATGACGACGGCCGAGATGAAGGTGCCGGCAAAGGCGAACGTCAGGATGGTGCCGATGTTGCGGAAGAAGTTCGCCTGGTGGAGCTCGTATCCGGACGAGAGGATGATAGGGGGCAGCAGGAGATTGAAGAAGTACTGGTAGTTGAAGTTGACGAGGTCACGGATCGAGTCGAAGCCGGAGACGCGCAGTATCAGCCCCACGGTCATGCCTAGAGAGAATGGTGACTGCGTGTCAGCGCGACATCAACGAACACTGGGTTCCAGGGGAGGGGCAGGAAGCGCACCGCCGAAGATGGAGACGACGGTCTCGTGGATGGCCGTGATCTTGCGCTGCTGCATGGTGTAACTGGTGCAGAAGGCTACAATGAGCAGCATGATCAGGATGAAAATGGCCCATTCTGCGTTGTTCTCCTGCTTTGGAGGGTCGGCTGGGCGCAACGGGTTATGGTCAGCTCGCTCGTACTTCGTGTTTGGATGGATGGTGGCAGTCGGCAGCATTTACCGGCGGGGTCCGTCTCTTCTCTCCCTGCGACGAGCTGTTAGCGACGAGAAGCCCCATAGAGCACGGAGGATGGGCTGGCGGTGGCTGGACGCACTTGCAAGCCCCACGAGGGAGCTGGTGACGGCTTGCGGGAACATGGTGGAGGATCGCCGAGTGTGGACCCGTTGATGCGCTCGCGACTGTTTGACTGCTGCGGCGCCTTGGACGAGGCAAGCAGCGGCGCGCGCGACAGTCACTCGAGGTGGCTGACGGACGGCGGCGCGGACATGAAGCTAACGCGCGAAGCGGAAGCGGCAGACTTGAGTTGGTGGGATCAGGTCGTCGTTCGCAGCATGCATCAGCATCGGCATCGGCATCGGCACTGAACTTGTCGAGAGACTTGAACGAGACGACAACTTGCTGCAGCGGGCGCACAGCGAGCCACTGGGCCTTGTCGTCCAGCAAGGTTGCGGGGCCACAGGTGGGACGACCAGCCAATGGACGCCCCCACCAACTCGAGCAACGCGGCAGCCTCCGCACGCCTGAGACTTCGGCTTCCCCTGGCCAACAAAGAAAAGGGCGAACAGAGGACACCACAACCATCTACTGCGTACACAGCACACTCAAGCAGACTGAGACAACCACCAGGTGCAGGATATCACGGTAACTCCACAAGACACAAAAAGAATTCTGGGTACGAAGATAAGATGCATAGGTACAGTAACATAACGAGTTTCTGACTTGCACACTTGGCTCTGGTGGCCAAGATCAATCACTTTAATTATCACGTTTCCGGTTACACTACAATGCTTAACAAGCCGTGGGTGATGGCTGCCCATTCTCTCTGTGTATTGAGTGAAACAATCTGCAAGTGAATGAGACTCCTTAGTAAAATGGATGGGTTTGAATCTTTTGGTAGAACGTCGAAGATATGAGTGCTGGCCAGCTACCAGTACTCTGTCCCCAAGCCTAGCCAGGGAGTTCTTTTTTGAGCTCGAGTCTTGGGCCATTCGAAGCATTCCAGTTGCTCAACTGGAGCGGCACGGTGCAGATACAGTGAGATCACAAATTTCCATATCACCCAGTACCGGAGCCACAGTGCCAATACCTCCGCCTGACCATTTAGCCTTGCCCGAAAGAGGAGTGTGTCAGTGCCAGAATCCGGAGAAGTGGACCTCGATGGAGTTGGGCCCTCCCCGTCATTGCCCGTTACCTCTCCCAGTGGCAGCTGCATCATCGCCGTCAATCATCTCCAGTTGGCCCTTGCAGCTGGTGTGTTCCAGACCCGTGCGGCCCGGTTGAAGGTTGCCATTTGTGGCTCACACGACTCTGCCACCACCCTGCATCCATCTATCTTCGCTTTTCCAATCCTGCGAGCCTGCCATCCATCCCGTTGGCGGGCGTACCCTTCTGATCGATCTGCATTCGCAACCTTCCGTGGTTGCACCTTACGAGGTATCATCTGTATGCCTTACCTAATCCCTTGGGTCCAATGACGACGATCCCGTGGCTCTTTTGATTTGGTCCGCCTGATGCCCGACATCAATTTCTAGATATATACTCTTTCCAACGTTGCGGTTTGTGTTCCTCCATCGAATTGAGGTTGGTTCGAAGTTTAGGCAGCACAGAGCCGCTCCCGAGCCGGTCGTGAAGCCCAACCGTTTGCGACACACGACAGCTTGGCCGACGGCAGCCGACACGAAGCCCCGAACGTCGCACGATCCAAGTACCCGTCAAAGCCCATAAGCCTTTGCCTCGAGGGCAGCCGAGAGTTGAGAGAGGACTTTGAGTTCGGCAGCAGCCGCTGCCGCCTCTGCCTCGAATGACGTCGTCATCAGCAGCACCTCCGAACCGGGACCGTCCCGCGAACATCGAGGCCCAGGCGCCGCCGCCGCCGGGCGCCTCGGCGAGAAAGTCGACAGAAGAAGCACCAGGCGGAACACAAGATGGGTTTCGGAGTGGATCGGATGGACAACAGGAACAGCAGCAGCAGCACGACCACCAAGACGGGCTAGATGAGGAGTCGCCGCTGCTGTCCCCCGTTTCCGGCTCGGGCGAGGAGGATGCCCTGGTGGACGGCCAGCCGCCGGCCGGTGGCGACGATGAACATCAGAAGACCAAGAGCATCTGGTACCTCATCCTGCTGACTGTCAGCATCGGCGGCCTGCAGATCGCCTGGTCCGTGGAGATGTCGAATGGCTCTCCGTATCTGCTGTCTCTGGGCATCAGCAAGTCGATTATGGCGCTGGTGTGGATCGCCGGGCCGCTGTCGGGCACGCTGGTGCAGCCCTACGTCGGTATGCTGAGCGACAACTGCCGCATTCGATGGGGCAAGCGCAAGCCGTTTATGATCGGCGGCGCCCTGGCCACCATCGTGTCCCTGATGTTCCTCGCCTGGACGAAGGAGATCGTTGGGGGCTTCCTTGGGTTGTTTGGGGCAGACCGTGACTCGGACCTTGTTAAGTACTCGGTCATCGTCACTGCCGTGCTTTGGGTCTATGTCCTGGATTTTGCTATCAACACAGGTACGATAATCGTCTGCGGGCAGGAGCTGGAGTGCTTCAAGTGCTGATAAACTGCAAAAGTGCAAGCCGCCATTCGCGCTTTCATTGTCGACTGTGCGCCAACGCATCAGCAAGGTAAGGGAATCCGTCCTCTGGCGGACGTCAGCAAGGCATGACTAACATACCTCTAAAAGAGAGCGCGAATTCCATGGCCAGCCGTTTCGTCGGCGTGGGCAACATCGCCGGCTACCTAGCGGGCTATCTCAACCTTCCAGCCTTTCTCTGGTTCTTTGGCGACACCCAGTTCAAAGACCTCTGCGTCATCGCGAGCATTGCTCTTGGCGGGACCGTGGTCCTGACCTGCCTTGTGATCCGCGAGAGAGATCCGCGACTGGAGGGCCCTCCTGCTAAGAACAAGCCAGGCGTCATTGCCTTCTTCCGAAAAATCTTCACCTCGATTAAGCGCCTTCCACCCCAGACGAAGAGAGTCTGTCAGGTCCAGTTTTGCGCCTGGATCGGCTTCTTCCCCATGCTTTTCTACACGTCTGAGTACATCGGCGAGATCTACGCCGAGCCCTACCTCGAGCAGAACCCCAACATGACCCCCGAGCAGCTCGATAGGCTGTACGAGAACGCTACTCGAGAGGGCACGTTTGCCTTGCTCATCTTCGCCATCATCAGCCTGGCCACTAACATGTTCCTCCCTTTCTTCATCGAGCCGACGTACGAGACCCAGCCGGACGTGACTGCCGATGCGCCGGGAGAGGCACCTGGCTCCCTCAAGGACTACGACGAGGACAGGAAATCCTGGCTGGACTACCTGGTCATCCCGGGCTTTACCCTCCGCCGTGCCTGGATGTTTTCGCAGATCCTCTTCACCGGGAGCATGCTCTGCACCGTCTTCGTGCGCACCGTCACGGCCGCCACCGTGCTCATCGGGCTGGTGGGCATCACGTGGGCGCTGACGCTGTGGGCGCCGTGGGCTATCATCAGCGCCGAGATCTCGCGCCGCGACGAGCTCCGCCGCGCCCGGTACGCCCAGCGCAACGGCTCCCCGAGCGGCGCTGGCGGCCCCGGCGTCACCTCCTTGGACGGCTACTCCTCCGATGAGAACCGGCGCGACAGCGGGAACCTCCGCGACGGCGACGACGAGGAGCAGGAAGAGGCCGACCAGGCCGGCGTCATCCTCGGCATCCACAACATGGCTATCGCCGCGCCGCAGATCATCGCCACCGTCGTCAGCAGCCTTATTTTCAAGTTCTTCCAGAAACCGCGTGGCGTGCCCGGTGACCACAGCATTGCTATTGTGCTCGCCCTGGGAGGGTTCACTGTCCTGGTCTCGGCCTTCTTCATCCACCGCATCCGGGATGACCCCGGTGGTGGCGCCCCCGTGGACGTGATGAGCGCCGTCGAGGATGGCGAGGCCACCCCGCGGCCTAGCGCGGCGCACCGCCGGTCCAGGTCGGTCGAGCAGCTGCCACGGGCGAGCTTGGAGCGCGCGGCGCTGGTGCGGAATAAGAGCTTTGGGGGGATGGAGTATTGAGTTGCGTTGGAAGGGATGGCGTATATATTGCCATCTCCATTCGTTTTTGGGCGTTTATCGGCGTTTTGGGATAGTTTGTGTTAATCTTTCCATGACGAGGAGTCCGAGATTCTGGATATTGAGAGTTTGACATGGAGAAGGGAGGTGGTACCTATTGGAGTTGCATGGTTGCGGGATGGGCGTTGGATCTCATGACCGGGCCCGATATATCACTTCAGGAGTATTACATGTCGTGCATCATCTGCCAGGGTTTTATTTCAGTTACACACTATATGGAAACTGTTCTCCGTTGCTCTCCATCTGTCAGTGGCAGGTAAGGGGGCAGTTGCACTGTTGATCACCATCATCGCCCCTGTGGAGTTCCCGATGCCACGGGCGGCAGTGCTACAGGCTAAACTCGGCCAGTCCCGTCGCCGTTATTGAATCCGCCCCCGTTGCACGCCCCGGAGGCTCGCGTCCGCAGATTGGATTAACATATTATCTGGCGACGGACCGCAATGCCCCCGTTAGATGGGTCATCTAATTGCCGTGCAGGGGACGGGCGATCTGCGCAGTACTATGTTCCCCCCCCTGGCCCGATCTCGCACGAGACGGGATAGTTCAGGAGTGTGGGGATGGCACGTATATAAGACTCTAGGACAGTTAACCTGGTTTGGCGTCTGCCTTCTCGAGCTTGTTGGCTACCTACAATAAGTCGCCCCAGATTCTTGCCCCCCGTCCATACCCACGACAACAGCCATGAAAGCTGCTGCAGTCCTCGCGGCGCTGGCCGCCTTGGCCGACGCCTCCGTGCTCTGGGACGGGCGGTTCAACGACCTGTCCTCGGCCAAGGACCTGAACACCTGGTCGTGGAGCAACCAGGTCGGCCCGTACCAGTACTACATCCACGGGTCGGGCTCGGTGGACAAGTACATCAACCTGTCGGCCGACTACAAGAATCCGAACGACACGCGATCTAAGCAAGGGGCGCGCTTCACGCTCGACAGCACGGCCTTCTGGAACGGGCAGAACATGCGGCGCACCGAGCTGATCCCGCAGACCAAGGCGGCCATCAACAAGGGCAAGGTGTATTACCACTTCAGCATGATGCGGAAAGACACCAACGCGCCCAGCGTCAACCGCGAGCACCAGATCTGCTTCTTCGAGAGCCACTTCACCGAGATGAAGTATGGCTGGATCAGCGGCGAGTCGGGCACCAGCGACCCCTACCTCCAGTGGATGACCAGCCAGCAGAGCCACTGGAAGACGGAGTGGAAGGCGGGCGTGTGGCATAACATTGCCTACGAGATTGTCAGTTCTCGTCTCTTCTCTTCACTAGAGGTCAACCCACAACAAATGACTGACCTGAACTTTCTTTCATTATTTCGTCTGAACAGGACTTCAGCTCCAACAAGGTCGGTTTCTGGCACTCGGAGGGCGGCGACGCTCTCAAGCAGGTTGTGGCCCCCGTGTCGGCGTCGACGTCGTCCAACGGCGCCGACTGGCACCTGGGCGTGCTGGAGCTGCCGCGCTCGGGCTACTCGGACTCCACGGAGGACATCTACTTCTCGGGCGTGTACATCGAGGATGGCTCTATCACGACAGCGGTGGGCGGGCCGGGTGAGTGATGACTTTGTGCTGTTCGAATTCTGGACTGCGTTATGACTGACTGTTTGGTAGCGTAAGGGGTGCCCGAGGATGTGAGGGAATCCAACGACCAGGACGGGTACTGCTACACGCTGCCCGCAGCTGATACAGGAATGCACGTTTGGCTCAGGACACAGTCAGAACATCAACAACAATTCCATTGCATAAGCCTGCCACTTACTGCACCTGTTATCTCTAATCTGACTCGCCTACCAGTATGTTCAACTACAACGTACCTGTGAACTCAACGCAGCCCACCCCACGCATCTCTGCTACGCGCCCGCCCTCCCCGCAAGGACAAAACAAGCCCCGACAACCCCAACCCCCGTCCACCACGCGACCGGCCGCAGCACCGCCAGGCGCGCGTTGTCCTGCGCGACGACGTAGACATAGTTGTAGGCGGTGCGCGACAGCAGGTAGGCCAGCGCGAGGCGGTTCATGCGCGGCGCGCCGAGCCCCGCCGCGTTGCCGGCCGTGATGGCCGCCGCGTACAGGCCCAGCGTCTCGATGCCGTTGGCGGTGGCCGCGCGGGCGCGGGCGATGCGGCCTAGGGTCTGGGGAATATCAGGTAAGGGTGGTGATTAGTGGGTGGTCAGTGGGTGGTGTGTGAAGGGAGTTGTGCTGATGTGTTGGGGGTAGAGGGGACATAAGGAGGGATGGAAGGGGGGATAGGACGAGGTGACGGCGGGAAAGGGGGGAAGACGGAAAAGGAGAAGGATATACTCTTTTGTCTAGTGTAGTGTCTTTGGCGCAGTGTTCTTCTGTCTTACGCGGACTGCGGGTGATGGTGGCTAGTTAGTATGTTGGTTGGTACCGTGGCCGAGACACAACAACGCTTGAAATCAAGGGGAAAAGACCGACTTGGCACCGTCGTAGTTCTTCCCAGCCAGCATGATACCATAGCCATGAGGGATCATGCAGAGAAAGAACGCAACCGGGATCTGAACCAATGCACATTTAGTTCTCGTCTTCATTTCCTTGGTGAGTATGCTCGGCCCCTACCGTGTAATACGACCAGTTGGTTGAGTCGAGATCAACGAGGATAGCCATATCGCCACTTCATGAGTGCTTCCGATGCTTTAGAGTGACCGGTTAGGTTTACAAAACTTTTGCACAAGAGAAGGACAGGTCATGTAAGCTGAGACTGCTGCCGGACCCCCCGTGACATTCTGTTTCCGACAAGGCTCACCGAGTCAGCTCTGCTGATCACCGCCATGTAACACGACCCTAGCGATGTGTCGTAATCCCTCCAATCATTGACTGCCGAAACGCCAAGGTCGCTGGTACCGTCGTGTATTGTTTCGAAGACAGGAGAGGGCGCACGAGCTACCATTGCGAGATCATCGCACTATTCAACTGCGAGTCAGACGTTGCGCCAGCAACCACGGCGCAACAGGTCCTTGTTTTGTGTGGGCTCGCTCAATCAAGTAACAGAGGCAGGTATGTGCGTAAACAACCCACAGCAAGTGCCATATCTGTTCTGTCAGAATAAGGGTATCGTAACATCATGAACGGGATCAAGTAAGACACCACACCAGTCTGTGGGAGAAGAAAGAGATATAGCCTGCTTGCCAGCCGTGCCAAAATCGAAGCGAATTTCATCGCCATAATCCAGTCCCGCGTCTACAAACACCATTGTAACCAATCCCAGCTCCCAGCTACAACCCCCCGCGTGTAGCATGGGAGTGCGTTATTGTAATCGTACCGCCGAAAGACACCTCGAAAGCCGTCTCGAACTAGAAAACATCCCCTATAGGAAATGGGAGAAATGCTAAGAAGAATGTAGAAGTATAACAATCCGAGAAGGGGAAAAGAGGGTGAAGCGAAGAGCATGCGTCAGAATCGTAATCCGTGAGAGCCAAACGGTGTCCAGGAGCAGAGAGCGCGTCCAGGGAGAAGGACACAAGACGAGCAACCATCTAGCCACACATCTCAGATGGTGCCCCTGAGTCGCTGTTTGCGGGCAAGCCAGTCTCCAAGCATGTCATCGAGCCGCTGTCACAAACCACCTCGTCAGCAAACCACAGTCACGGCGCACGCAGCCACCATCATGAAACGAATGAAAAAAAACTCACCGTCGTAATCTCCGCCAGCTTCGCATTCTGCTCCCTAAACAGCGACCCAGCAACAGGATGATCTGTCCCGACCGGATCGACAATGTTCTTGTCGTACACGACAACCAACAAATCCCTGATATCCGAGCCCGAATCAAAGAACGCGCGCAGGCTCGCATCATCCCACGACTCGGACCGCGCAGTCGACGGCGTCATCGCCTGCTTGTTCCCTCCGCCGCCACCGGGTGTGTCGGCGTCCTCGTGCTCGATGAGCTCGGCGGGCGAGGGCGTGGACCGCGGCGAGACCCGGTCCTCTTCCTCCTCCTCGCCCTCCTCCAGGCTCGAGTTGTCGACGACCAGCGGCGGCGGGTGCGTGACGGGCGAGACCTGCACGGGCGACTCGGACAGCCGCTCGGCGGCGGTGGTGGTGTCTTGCAGCAGGGCCTCCGGCGCGGGGCCGGCTGGGATGGTGCGGCTCGGTGGCGGTGCCTGCCCGGGGCCTGGGGCGGGTTGGACCGGTTGGTCGAGGGCTCGGGGGTTGCCTGCCGCCCGCGGCCCTTGCTGCCGCGCGACTTCGTCGGGTATGGGCGCTTGCCGTGTCGGTGCAGGGCCGATATCCTCGTCTGAGTCGAACTCGTCGAGCTCCATGCGGGCTTTTGCCCGAGTCGTCTTCGCCGGCCGGGGCTCGGCCCTCGGGGACTTTGACGACGCAACCTTTGCTGGGGACGAATCCCGATCTGGCCGCTGGTCTCGGGAGCTGGTTTCGGGAGAGGCTTTCGGGCTCGACTCGACCAAGCGCATCGATGCTGGGGGTACGTTTGCGACATTGTTGATCCTGCCTTCGGACAGGAAGGCTTTGACGTCCATACCGCCCTCCCTCGTCGTAATGCTCGACTTTCTCGTCGGCGATGGCTCGGTCCGCGGCTGGTGCTTCTGCAATTTGCTGGGATGTCTTTGAGGAGCCGTTTTCTCCGTCGAGAGAGGCGCCTCCTCCTCCTCCTCCAGCTCTTTATCCGGAGCATCCGCATCCAGGGATCGCTTGCCAAAGGAATCGTCGTCATCTTCTCCTTTCGACTTCTTGTCTTTCCTGGAAAAGAAACCCCGCAACCCGCCCGATTTCCTGTCCTTCTCCTTGTCCTTCTTCCTCTTTTTGTCCTCTTTGCCGAGGCCGCCGTCCTTGTCGAGCTTGTCCAAGCTCGGGCGTTGCTTCATTTCCCTAGACTCGCTCGAGGTGCGTGTCCCAGTATCATCGCGGAGGAGATTCGGAGTCAGCGTGATCTTCTTGGTTTCGACCGTGTCGTCCTTGAAGAATGAATCCCGAACAGTGCCGTCGCTCTTCTTCTTCGGCCCATCCGCCGCCTTGACTTCCACACTCTCCTCGGACACCCGGGTCAGGGGCTTATTGGCTGATGATGTGTCGGCGTTCACGCTGGGTTCTTGCTTTTTCGACTCGGCCTTAGATTGATTCTGCTGTGAACGCGGCTTTAACGGTTCCACTCTGGCCGATGCGTCCTCCATTGCTTGTTCGCCTATCGATGGCTGAGATTGTTGGGTCTGCTGGCCTTGTTGACCTTGCTGTTGTTGTTGTTGTTGTTGTTGCTGCTGCTGTTGTTGCTGCTGCTGCGCAATCGGCTCGGCCTCGGCATCTTCCTCCTCAGTCGAGTAGTCAATGTCGGAGTAGTCAACGTATGTTGGCGCGGCGAATTGGACTGTCTTGGCCTTCCTCCTTTTCATGGCCGACCGGATGCCGTTCCGGGCCTTGTCAGGTTGATCTCCAAGCATGGACGCGGAGAGCTGCATCGCGTCAGTCGTAACTCGGGAACCAACAACCCCACCTCAACTTACGTCTACGTTCCGGTGCTTATTTAGCCGAGCTAACCGCTCAGTTGGTGTCTCAATGTGTTCCGCTGGGAGGTAGCCTGACCAAATCGCAATGCGTCAGCCTTCGCCTGTGCTGTGTTCACCCAGGTTGGCCTACCGATGCTGCTGTCCTTCACCACGCGTACTAGCCACCAGTAGCTGTTGCTGTCATCGAGAAGGACCATGGTGTCCCCTTTCGTTGCATTGGCCTGGCCTTCGACAGTGGCCACAAAGGTGTGGAGGGCGTAGACAAAATCGAAATCGATATCCTCTGTGTCTTGTAAGCATTCGTCACCCCACCCAGAGTCCATAAGCCTGGAGTCAGAAAGTCCCGGGAAATCGCCATCATCATCATCATCATCTTCGTCAGACTCGTAGGATACTGTCAAGTCGTACTCGGCGTCGTCCGTTGGAGCTTCGTTGTCACTCTCCCCAGTCCAAAGCCTGATTTCCTGCTTCCCGAGGTCCACATCCTCAGGAGACACCGCGTTGTCTCCACGGTGAGCGCAACAACTACCACCGCTGTATCCAGGGTCGACCAGACGGCGTATGTTTCGGCAAATGTGTCGAGATCGGTCGAGTATTCTGCGTCGTACTCACCTTCTAGATGATGATGGCGACCTGTGCTGGAAGGAGAACAAAACCGTAGAACCCCGCGCTGGCGGCATTCCTCACTGTTTCGCTTCAACGGCAGATGGTCTGAGCTCTCAAGGTATGGGGAAGATGACCTTGGATCGTAGACATCCGGGGAAGCCAAGCGGGTCGGCACTGCAATCGACCGGGGGAGGTGCTCAAGGCTGCTTTGAGGGGGGTTCATCGAAGAAGCGAAGCTGGACCCACCATCCTCGATCGAGGGAGAGCTGGAGATCTTGTCCATCAAGTCGTCGTCCATGTCCACCTCGGCATCGCCCTCCAAATCCCCATCGTCGACCTCGGCGCCGGAGAGGCCACCGTTCTGCGCAATCGCCAGCGCATCCTGCTGGCCGGCGGCGCGCATGTCGCCGGCGGTACCCGTCGTATGCTGCTGGCCACCCGTGGCCGAATCGAGGGCGAGCGCGAGGGCGTGCTGCTGGATGTCGTTCGGGTCCGGGTTCCACGAGACGCGAGGGCTCCGGGAGTTTTCCTCGGCCGTCTCCACCGCGATCTCTCGGAGCGTCTCGGCCTGGTGTGGAGCGAGCAATCCGTCAGGGGCCGGTCGGTGGTGTCTCTGGGCCGACGGCGCCTCGTGGGCCTGGAGGTCAATGGTGTCTGCAGAGGGCGACAGAGTCAGAGAACGGTCTCGCTCAGCGGTCTTGCGCGGCAATGATAACTGCCAGACAACTCGGCCGTGCAGGTAACACCACCAGTGAGGCAGGCGCCGAGGGATGCAGGCCAGGGGGGTGGTGGGTTGGGCTGGGTTGGGGGGGCTTCCTTCCTTCCACCGCCACAAGAGACTGGGCCACAGCGGCGCTCGTGGGAAGGCAGGGGCAGGCGAGATGAAGGGGAGCGCAGCACATACCAGCGCGAATAATGTGTGGCCTGGTCATGGTGGATGGATTGGTTGGTGCAGGCATGAAACACCCCGCCAGAAAACTCTCGGAAATGTGCTTCTCGGTGTCTGGTGGCTGCACCCGCAGCGCTCGGGATGCATGCGACGCGGCCGACTCTGGTGGAATGGCACAATTGCTGAAAGTAAGTTGAAGAAATGCGCGTTTCGCTTTTCTTGGGACGAAGGTGACGCCGAATGGGGAACCCCTGAAGCCGCCCAGCTGCGGCTGGCCACAGGGACACGGCTGGCAAGGCAGTCCCCGTTCTGCAGTTTTGGGCTGGGCTTGGCGTCGGAAACCTGCAGCAGCGTCGCATCGAGATCGATAATACAGTTGCTACCTTAAGTGTGTATCCGTAATTCAGGTCGAGATTCAACGTTGATAATCCCATGTAGAAGCTACTGTGGAGTGAGCTGGCACCTTGCAAGTGCTTGCCTTTGCTTGATGCTGGGGAGAGCGCGCAGCTCCGCGTCGATGGATCTTCGGCTATGCCTACTCCGTGGCTAAGTGGCGGCGCAATATAGAACACAATGGAGATGCAGTCGCAGGCTGGCTGGCCATTTTATCCATCCGTTTTGCGGAAGATGCGCCGAGAGTGTCGAGATGGAGCTTGGAAGGTCCAGGGCCCACTGCATCGCCCTAACTGGGCATGGGCGGCGTGACAGCAGCAAGGGGCTGGACTGTGCGAGTCCTGGCACGTGCATCGGGCTGAAACGATCCACATCCACACACACTCTGGTAGGGTCGGGCGTCACAGCGCTCTGAGTGGCTGTCCACTTCACATGCACAGGTGGGTACAACAGGTAGCAGGTAAGGTACGGTACGATACACACAAGCTCTGTCGGGCCTGGTTTCAAACCTGGACATTTCGATGAACTCTGGGAAGTAAATGTGGCAAGAGGATAGAGTGGTTTCGTGCAGTTGCCTGCCGTTGCCTGGTTTCCTTTTGGAAGTAATGAGGCAGGGTGCGGCCTACTTTCTGTATATTGGATGTAAGCAAGAAGCATGGACATGATGGAGGGCCATGGAGATACTCCGTACACAACCTAATTCCCAAGGCCCTAGACACTTCAGCAATTACATACAAGCTTGAATCTCCACCAAAGGCGGCCGTCCAGATGATTTCTTTACTTCTCTACTCTACCTACCTAACTCTACAAATACGACAGTCTCGGAGAATACAGCCTGAAACAGCCTGCGCGGTGCCCGACGTCATGACCTGATTGAGAAATATGTGCAATTCAGGGCGAACGACTGCTCATTTCGTCGGTCCTCAATCGTTGATATCGTGAGGTGATGAACAAACTGTCTCGTCTACCACCACTAGATTGATGATGGAATGTCATATTATTGACAGGCCTTCATGATGGACTCGTCACACCCAGCTGGAAGCCCGGCACGCTCCGCACGATCTCGGCTGGATCGTGCTTCGGATGACTACGCAAGTACGGCGGTGTGCCACGATCTGACGCCGGCTTGTGTGACAGTCAAGCTCTACTATAGTATACACTACTCACCTAGGCGAATCCTTGCTTATATCTACTATGTATCGATGTCCCATCAAAAACAGCGCGTCGTGTGCTGAAACGAAACAGACTCGCGACACGGGCCACAGTTTGTCTGCAAACAAGCAAGTGCTTCTTCACCGGATACAAGCATTCGCCAAGAACGGGAGTCAAGCTCGGCATCTGTAGTGTACAAGTACTTCACGAGTTCCAGTCCAGCCGTTCAGCAAGAGCGTCCAGGCTCTGAACAACCCTACGGATGGGAGTTCGAGGTTCAGTAGCATGCTGTGTAAGGCTACCTGCGTCAGGTTGACTATTTCATGTTAGTGAACATCTCCCTCTCGGACTGATGCCCTTCAGCTCGAGTTCAGCCACCAGAGGGAAAGGGCTGGTGTGATCCGGGTGGCCTGCCCAAATCTCTGCGAGTCCACACAGTGCGATGCAAGCGGCGACCATTTCGCGGGGTATGTGCGCAAAGTGCGCATCAAGAACCGACCAGGAGCACACAACATAGTACTCCGTACATCCATCCGCCCACATTTGCAAATGAATGAATGGAGATTCTTCCGCAAATGAGAACCGGTGTGCCCGGCTTCAATGTATCGAGAAGACGACATTTGTTTGGAAGACGGGGCTTTCGAGGCAATCGAGTCTACTCCTATGTACACAAGGTTCACTTATTGTGATGGGAGACAGAGCAATTTGAGCCAGCTTCATTGCACGCCGACTGCACAGCATCAGTCCAGACCCCTTTCGGGTGGTACGGAGGACCACAGGCACAATGACAGTACTGGTGTGCCCGGAATGCACTGTGTTCCCGCCTGAATCCCACCCCATGTCCCAGGGCCATCACTGAGAGGGCGATGCACCTCTCCTGTTCTCCCTGTCCATAAGCACCGTGTCAGACTTCAAACGTTTTCGAGACAATCCAGGAAAAACACGAAATCACCAGCATACCTGGCTCAAAATCTGTAGGCCGGATTCAAGCGCGCGTCCGCCTCCGACCGAGAGCTCCACAGGACGTCACTTTACAGTTGTGCTTCCCCTGGGCGTTCCCGGCACGCACTGCTCTGACTCGGTTCTGGACCTCGACGATTTCTCGGCGCCCAGCCTCAGCGAACCCGACACCCAAGATCGCACGCGCGACAGCATACCGGTACTTGCCCGGCGGCCTGTGGTCGTGACGTTGAATCCTCCGATACCCGACAGCGACAGCAACTTCTCCCGAATCAGGGCCTTTGCGAGCCCCCGAACACCGCCAATTGCGCGGCCGCGCAGGCCGGGCCCCGACCTTGTCCGCACGACGACCCGATTGATCGAACCATCCAAGTCCGCCTCGTAGCGGGTCGCTACGATTGCGACGAAGCGGCTCTCTCGTTTTCTATGGCGATTGCGCCGTAGCTAGGAATCAGGCGGAGGTCGCCGTCAGTCGCGCACTCATGGAGGCACGAAACCTCTTTGCTGGCCTGACGGCTACGGCCGCATTGCCGACCGCGTCGGCAGCGGTGGCGGGCCACGGCTGCAAGGGGCTCAACCTCCCCGCCGGCGGTGTCCTGTCCTTGCCCAACGGCGAGCTGGTCACCCTCACCGCCGCAGCCGCCTTCAAACCCATCTGCACGTCCGTCGCACCTCCTCCGGCAATTTTGGCCAACGGCGGAGGGCCGTCCGTGACGCTAGATGCCTCAGCCGACGGCGGTTCGTTACCCCCGGACAACGGTTGGGCCTACTCCGATTTTCGAGATCCGTTCTATGCATCGACCTTCCCCCAGTGCTATGCACTTGCCGCCACTACCGTGGTGGCCTACACCCTGGTCATCATGCTCTTCATCACGCCCCGCTCCTTCCTCGACGGCGGAGTCGTTGTTTTGGGCCGGAGAGGCTTCACGAACGGAGGCACGGGTCCGTCCATTGGTGGGCGGCCGTGGCTGCAGAAGATCGCGGCCCTGAGCGTCGCTATCTCTCTGACTATCGCCAGCGCCGACACCTTTCGAGTTGCCGAGGAGCAATACGCGTCTGGTTTCCAAAACGCGCCGCAATTGCAGGGCGAGGTCCTGGGCGGAAACGAACTCAAATCCATCCGTCTCATCTCCAACACGTTTCTCTGGCTTGCCCAGGCCCAAACCCTCATCCGCCTCTTTCCCCGCCAACGAGAGAAGATCATCATCAAATGGACCGCCTTTGCGCTCATCACCCTGGACGTCATCTTTCAATCCCTCAACAGCTTCTTGTACACGGATCTGGGAGTAACGAGGCCGGGATCCTTCCAGGACGCCGTTCCCGCACTCAGCTATCTCTTCGCCCTCACCCTAGGCGTCTTGTACGCTGCATGGGTCATCTACTACTCGCTTATGAAGAAGCGGTATGCTTTCTGGCACCCGCAAATGAAGAACATGTGTCTCGTGGCCATCTTGTCGCTTTTCGCCATTCTTATTCCCATCGTCTTTTTTATCCTCGATGTCTCCAAACCCGAATTCACCGGATGGGGCGATTACGTGAGGTGGGTGGGAGCAGCAGCAGCCAGCGTTATTGTTTGGGAATGGGTAGAGAGAATTGAAGCTCTGGAGCGAGAGGAGAAGAAAGACGGGATCCTCGGAAGGGAGGTGTTTGACGGAGACGAGATGCTCGAGATGACGCCGTCGGATAGCGGACTCAGAAAGAGGAAGAAAGCATATGATGACGGAGACCAGGAGGCCAGCGTTGACAGAGGGCGAGAAGATAGCCCTGGCCAGGGACAGGGCGGCAGATGGCCGACCGTCACGTCCATCGCAGCACGATACAGGTCCCGGTCCAATCCCAGGAGACCAGAGAAACCGGCAGATCCCGCAAACACAGAGTCCTCGAACCACGACAGGATACGATTCTTGCAACCGCCGCTGTGGCCGGCCCGGCCTGCGCCTGCGGTCACCCCCGTCAGCCGCACAGAAACCGGCAGCGCCGTGAGCACAATTTACGCCGTCCGATACCACCCGCTCACGGAAACAACCTCCCGCAGCACTCCACCACCTCCTCAAAATCACGCGCCGCTCTCCCGGAGCAACAGCGCCGCATCCCGCCGCACCAGCGAAGAGGACAGAAACCCCGCCAACGAAGGCGCCACACCCTCCCCGTCGCCCTTACCCGCAGGCTTCACTACCTCCTCCTCCTCCCCCTCCCCACCCCCACAGTCCGCCATCACCACCACTACCAGCCGCTGGCAAACCCTCGTCCACCGACTCCCCCTCGCCAGCACCCGCCTAGCCCCCTCGCATCACCACCGCCACGACGAAGAGCGCGCCGTGACCCCCTTCACAGCAACAGCAGCAGCAGTAGGGGAAGAGCGCGCGTCGCCACACCCGCTGCAGGCGGCGAGCAACGGCAGCATCCACAGCGGCGGCGGCAGCAGCAGCAGCAAGTGGGACATACGCGGCCGCCTCGAGGAGTTTGCTGCCGCGCAGGCGGAGCGCCTGCGCGAGCGGTTCCGGTCGACGCCCGATACAGATAGCTTGCCGGTTCTGGTCATACCGGCGCCGCCGCGCAGGGGGGCGGCGCTGGCTAGGTTGCTTGAGGAGGAAGACGAGGAGGGGGGGGTTTGTGAAGGGGGGAGGGAGGGGCGGAGACGGCAAACGGGGGTGGAGGGGGAGCGGGGGGGTGGCGGGGGGGTGTCGCCGGTGGTGAGGAATGGGAGTGGGATTTGGATTGGGGCGGTGCAGGTGCCGACGACGGTTGTCGGGGGCTCGCGCTCGGAGGTGGCGGGTGATGCGGGACCTGGTCATGACCGTGCGATGTCGCCCCCTTTTTGATGATTGTCCTTGAGCTTTCTCGTGTATTTTGACCGGTTTCTTTGTCTTCTTCTCGAGTTAAGCGAAGCATGCGATGTACTTTTCACGAAATGATATAAGCTTGTCAAGCCGCGGCGGGCTTGGGTCCTTCCTTGGTTGATTTTAAGAGCTCTTGTAACTTTTCGGTCTTTTCGTCGAGCTTCCGAACTGCTTCGACAGTTTCATCAGGAGTGAACATGCCGTTGTCCTTCAAGTACTGAGTCTAGCGCTTGGAGTGTTCAGTCCGTCGCTTGGCTTCCCGCGCGAGATCCGCGTTCTCGCCGCTCTCGAAAAACTGCGGAACGACTTCAGTCCGTTTTGCTGCGAAGAGCTTGGGGTACAGCGTTCGGTAGAAGATGGCGACCAGCTGGGAGTGGTGTCGCCGCAGCTGCGCGATGGGCAGCGCCATGCGATCCAGGCAGCTGGGCGTCCCACTCCTCTGCGAGCTGCTGGACAGCGGGCGATTTGATGGCTTCGGCTACCAGGACGTTGTGGAAATGGGAATATTCAGCGCGGAAACCTATCACCCGTCACCCCGGCTGCTTCCTGGCCGGCAATCCATGAGGGCGGCATGAACAGTTCGCGGGGGATGGCGGCGGCCCACTCCCAGTCGATGATAGCGAGAATGTTGAGGTTGTCGTCTACGATGATGTTGGTGCCACCTCAAATCGAGTTGCGACAGAACGAAAGGTCCGGAGCCACAGCGGAGGTTGTCAGCGAACTTGGATAATTCTTTTTCAAGGTGCTCGAGCGCAAACATTTCTCTTTGCGTAGTCTCAAGCGACTGCTCGCTCATTGGCAGTTTGTATGTCTCTGCTAGGACCCTGGTCTGATGAAAGAGGAACTCGGTAGCTGACCGGAACGGTGCTGCGGGAGCAGAGGTCTGCGACCCCTGGATCTGCGTCTCGTTGATGTGGATGGTCGACAGCGGTCCTACGACGGGGTCTTCCCCGCCAGCAGGATCGGGAATCAGTGAACCTGCTATAGGAAATTCGAGAGAGCGCATCTGGGCGAGGATGGGGATCAGCTGGTGGTAGAAGTGGTCTCGGCGCTCCCGGGTGTCCTTTGCCAGGCAAGCCGCGTCCAGGTTCTCGCCGGGGCACATAATCGAGAAGAAGGTATGCTTGTGTGGTCGGCTGGTCCTGAGTCAGAGCTTCGCCGCGACCAAACGCGCGGACACGGGGCACGGGAATGGTGGTTTTGCGCTGGATATACCTGGGCGCATGGTCAGCCGGGCGCGGTTGGGACATGGGAAGCATCAGACCTCACCGCATCGTGGCAACCTCGCTCTGCACCTTTGCCCAGACATCGTGGACAACGCAGTCAATTGGAATACAGAGAACACAGCGAGTACCATCATGGGGTGGTTCCACGAAGAAGCAGGCGTTGAAGCTGCCGTTGGCTCTGCCAAAGATACGGCAGAAGTGGCCACCATGGAGCCGCGACGCGTCGAGGCCACAAATGGCGTCTTCGCTGATGGACTTGGTGAAGGCTTTCTTTCTAGCTCCGTGTTGCTCGTAGGTGAGCGGGTACGGTTCGTGCGTGATGGGATCCATGGGTGAGGATGTTTGGGCGCTCGCTTGCGACAGGGCTGTTGAGAAGCACGGCGTCACTGCTGGGCTGCGTGCTGCTTATGTAGAGGCCAATCCCGTGGTGTATTGCTGTATCCCAGAACAGAGGGATTCCCCCGCGGTGCTTGGAATGTTTGTTGCTGCATGTTGGGTCTGAAGCGGCCGATATGAGACGCTGCCCAACGGTCGGCGTTGGCTGGAGCACTCCGCATCTGTGCGGTAAGATATAACAAAAGGTGAATGGAACAAGCCCAAGAGCGTTCTCAACCTCAACAGCAAAATAGCTGGCTACAAAGAAGGAGAGATGAGTAACCCAAATTCTGTATACACTAGCAGGACAACCACCCGTGATGCCTTCAACGGTGAGTCTGTCTCTACCGACACCGCCCGCTTCAAGTCGGAGTGGTAAAGTACCCAACATAAAGCAAGACCGTACCAGACCGTACCAGACCAACCAACGTAGACCGGCCCCGAATTCACGTTCTTGCCCAAGGCATAACATGCGGCCGCTGCTCCTAGAAGCCAAGCAGATTGCCCGCCCAGGCGAGGACATCGCCGAGCCCACCGCCGCCATTGCCACGAGTCGCCGCGCCGTCTCTGGTCTGCCGGATAACCGGACCACTCATGTCCTCGCGGCCACGGTCGTGCACCAGCTCAGCACCACCCTCGCCATCCCCATCATCCTCAACCACATCTCTATCCAGCCCACCTTCCTCCCCTTCCCCTTCCCCTTCCCCTTCCCCTTCCCCTTCCCCTTCCCCTTCCCCTCCTCCCCCATCCCCTTCACCCCGCCTCAGTAGCGCGAAGAAACCCTCCCCAAACAACCCCGTCTCGGCATTCAAAATCCCCACCACAACCGCCAGGAAGCCCAACAGACTCACCCCATCCAACCACCCCAGCCCATCATCACCAACCGGCAACACTTCACCACCGACCTCCCCACTGCCCGCCCCCGCCCTCACCTCCTCCGGACGAGGGTACCGCTTCCCGCCACCAAAAACCCACCAGCACGCCATCGCGCAGCCAGCCAGCGCACTCACAAACGCCCTGCGCCTGCGTTCCTGCACCCGCCCCCGCCCTCGCCGCTGTAGGAACCAGAGCGGGTATGCCACGGCCATAGTGGACATGGAGGCGATGCTGACCACGCGCAGGGCCAGCGTCGTGTTGGTGGCGGTGGTGGTGCGTGCGACGGCGGCGAGCTGCAGTGCTGTCAGGCCGGTGGTGAGGGAGACGAGTGCTAGGGCGACGAGGAGGAGGATCTTCGCTGTGCGGTGAGGTGGCCTGCAAGTGTGGTGCTGTGGTGGTGGGCGGGGTTGGGTGCCGATGATGGAGGGCTGGGCGGGGGCGGTGAGGTCGGTGAGGATTGGGCTGATGGCGATGGGGGCGGCGGGAGGGAAGGCGGTGTTGGTGATCCGGTTGCCGTCGTTGCCGTCGTCGTCGCCGGGGGCTGGTTTGGCTGCGTTAAGGGGTCGCTGATTGAGCGCTTTGAGACGGGCCTTCTCTTGCTCCCGGCGCGGCCTAGTGGGTTCATCCGCTAGGAGGTTTTGTTCGGATGATAGAGGGGGGTATGCATGCTTGCCAGCCGTTTCTGTACCGGGCGTCCCCGAATCTGTGCCTGAAGCCGCTCGATACCACTCCCTTGAGACGGCTAACCACAGCTCGCGCTCAGCTGGTGTATCATCGGCTTCAATCATCGCCCTGCATCCCGGGGCGGCGTCAGAATCTCACACATGATGAAACAGGCAGCGAGTCGCACCGATATCTACTGAGATCTCGCAAACAGTCGAACCAAGCAGGCAGCTCCTTGCTGCTAAAGAAGGCCAACATCCACCCAGCCGCATGGATAAACGCCAGCATGTGATCCATGGTGGGTGGAAGACGGTAGTTCAGGAGCCCGAAAAACGCCTCCAGGCCATCTCGCCACATGTGGCCGGGCACAGCGTCTTCGTTCGCCAGTCTGTTGCTGAAGCCGTTGTACTCGATCTGAGTGCTGCGATGCAGAGAGGCCTTATCAGCCTCGATGCAGCGGCGCTCTATCTGGACGAGACCGTGGTAGATCTCCTTGACCTCCGCTACCAGCTGTTCCTGGCCGAGGGGCCGAGTCTCTGGCATCGCGACGACAGCGGTTTGTTCAGTTGTCCCGGGGCCATGTGTCACCGGGGAATCCGGCTTGGAGATACACCGGCTGCCCTGACCGGCCGGATTCAAAATGGCCCCGGTTGTCGCGAAGACCGAAAGACCGAATATGAAGACAAAACAGACGTGGGAAGGCATTTTCGAGTAAGCGACTTCAGCGGTGCGCAAGGCGAGCGAGCTCTTGAGGTCTCGCGGGAGCCAAAGCCAAATTCATAAATGGGATTCACAGGCGCCAGAGCGGACCACAAAAGAGTCTCGCTGGGTTTGGGTTGTTTCATGACGATGCAGCAGAACCCAATAAGGCTCGCGGGTGAGCGTCGTCAGGCTGTCAGCCGAACCTTGTCGGGCGGCCTCCCCAGGCCAGATTGGGCAATTGGAACTTCAGCTGCGGAGAACCTTGGGCAGACTCTGACGGCCGTATGTTGGGCACATTCTTGACTCTGCATTGCATTGACACCACGCGAAGAGTCACTGACCCCAATAGGTATCTGTCAACTGGGTGCTCCGCAAGCAACCCTGGAGTGAGTGACTGCATTGGGCCAGACTGCGGATCATCAGTTACGGCCCCCTCGGTTGTAAGTTTCTGCATCCAAGCACGCTTTTGGAGCTGCAATGGGACAGAGAAAAATGGAGAGAACAGGCTGCCATGAGAGAGGTGAAGAGGGCATCGCATGGTGTACTATGCTCCGTACAACTACCGCTATCAGCCTGCGCCAGGATTCGGGCAAAGAGTGTACAAGTGAAACTTCCCAATAGAAGGGGCCAGAAAAATACAATGCGATGTCTAGCGTGGCTCGAGACACCCCATGTAGCCAGGTAAGTTGCCGTACCTATTATGAAGTTGACATCATGTTAGATGCATTCAGACTGCCTGACTGGCGAGTTCAGTTCGTCAGTTGCAAAGAAGTCGTCAGGGGTAATTAGCAGTGGGGCTGCTTGCGGAACTGAGTGGGTGCAATTTAGCGCGGGTTGGCTGAAGAAGCCAGGGTCAAGGGTCCAACGGGAAGTCGGGGTGTGGGCATTCGGACGCGGCGCGCCGAGGAAAGTCGACTTTCTGAATTTCTCCAGAGCAGGGGGCCAAGACGGCCTGCTGTTTCTTCTCTCATCCCCCTTACTGTGCAGTGTACTCTCCTCCCTCCCAGAGTCCGTGCTCGCACGCGAATTGCAACGGAACGAAAGAGCGCCAGGACATCGAGTAGGTAGACAAAACGACAAAGGATCCGCGATCGCCGGCCCCTTTCGCGACCTGTTCCAGCCCCGACGCCGCCCACACGTGCTCCGGCATTCCGACCTCAGACCCGGCGCAGCCCCTCGCTGCCGACCCCGAGAGGAACGGCGGATAGAAACAACGAGGCCAGAAAGAGACAGAAAGAGCGCGACAATCATGGCGGGCGGCACCGAGCCATTTCCCCCGCTCACCGCGGCGGCCGATCGCCAATTGCACTCGGAGGCGGCAGGCTTGGTCCGGCGGCGTAGGAAATCCAGCATCTTGGGCACCGAATTGCGCGTCGGCGATACGGGTGCGCCCTCGCTGGCGACGGGTATTGCCCATCTCCACGGCACCGCAAAGGTGCGTTGCGTTGTCTCTGCCGGGCGGCGGAGGAAGAAGCTGGCCGACTTTTCATGAAACCCGACGGACCTGACGACTAACAACTGACTGCCCAGGAGCCTGCGATCAGCCCCGCGACACCCTCCAAGCGCTTCTCCAAGCGCCGCAAGGCCCGCTCCGCCTTGCGCGGCGCCAAGAACATTGCCATCAAGCACACCTGGGCCCTGCCGCTGGCCATCCTGCTCGTCTTCCTGTCGCTCTACGCCCTCAACCCGTCCGAGAGCAACCCGATCCACCACTTCATCTTCCTCTCCTACAAGCTGCCCGAGTCGAGCCTGAAGCCTGGCGAGCTGCCGCAGTACGGCAAGGGCCTGTGGGACATCGCCTTCGTGTCCTTCTACACCGTCGTCCTGTCCTTCACCCGCGAGTTCATCATGCAAGAGGTCCTGCGTCCTATGGCCCGCTGGGCCGGCCTCAAGTCGCGCGGCAAGCAGGCGCGCTACATGGAGCAGATGTACACCGCCCTGTACTTTGGCCTCCTGGGACCCGCCGGCGTGTACGTCATGAGCCGCACGCCCGTGTGGTACTTCAACACGCGCGGCATGTACGAGAACTTCCCGCACAAGACACACGACGCCCTCTTCAAGTTCTACTACCTGTTCCAGGCCGCCTACTGGGCCCAGCAGGCCATCGTGCTGCTGCTCGGCATGGAGAAGCCGCGCAAGGACTTCAAGGAGCTGGTCGGCCACCACATCGTCAGCCTTGCCCTCATCGGCCTGAGCTACCGCTTCCACTTCACCTACATGGGGCTGGCCGTGTACATCACCCACGACATCAGCGATTTCTTCTTGGCCGTATGTGATCATCTTGCCCTTCCTCCCCTTGTCGATGTCTTTCCGAGGATCATCACTAACCACAACCCCCCCACCCCATTTACAGACCTCCAAGACGCTCAACTACCTCGACCACGTCCTGACGGGACCCTACTACTTCACCTTCATGTGCGTGTGGATTTACCTGCGGCACTACCTCAACCTGCGCATCCTCTTCAGCCTCTTCACCGAGTTCCGCACCGTCGGCCCTTACGAGCTCAACTGGGAGACGCAGCAGTACAAGTGCTGGATCTCCCAGGTCATCACGCTGGGTCTGCTCAGCGCCCTGCAGGCCCTGAACCTGTTCTGGCTCTTCTTCATCCTCCGCATCGCCTACCGCTTTGCCGTCCACAACGTCGCCAAGGACGACCGCAGCGATGCTGAGGAGTCGGAGTTGGACGAGGCTGCGGCGGCGACTGCGACTGCCAAGGCGAGGAAGTCGTATGCCACTGCTGCTGCTGCTTCTGCTGCTGTTAATGGTGCGGCAGCGAATGGTGTTGCCAAGAAGAGCAGCCGGTAGAAGACGGCATGTGCATCCTCTCCCTTCTTTTTTCTTTCTCCCTAAATAGTTACTGGAAGGGGTTATAATATCGCCGGAGTGGAGAGGACCTGCCGAGGGCAGTCACAGGGTTGGGAGATGTCTTCGTCTCCCCCGAGTCTTGCATGCATCTAGGCATGCCCATGACAAGCGAGCAAGTAGGGGGGGTCATGGGCTGGCGTCGAGGCGTTGTTTCTGTGGATGGGTGTCGGGCGTTTATCTGCATGGTCGTGGTGGTCGAGACGGCACATCCACATTTGATAGGAACGGCACACTCGCTTATTATGGGTTCGGTGCAGGAGGGGAGACACGCGGGTATACGACGGAAGACGAACTTGACGAAACGGGCCGGCTCTCGGCGGAGAGTCGGCGTGATGATGGTTGGGCGCCGGATTCTCGCGCCGAATGGGGGTCACGGAGATGGGGGCATTTGGGCTCCGACGCGAAGGCGTCATAGACTGATCACTGCGTCCCATCCAGACGATGTGATCATGGGACAGCGGGATGTGAGGCTTGCAAGAGGTCCACTGGCAGACTTCACCGGTCAAAGCCACATCCGCCCGGAGTGGTGGAGAAGACATACAGCCCTGCACGAAGTGAAGGTTTTTGTCGGCGGGACTTGTCGGTTGTTGCCACCCTCCAGGGTGCCCGCAGCCGGTTTGATTCATGTACCACGGCTCTTTGGCTCTTCTTGATCTTATAACGCTTTGAATAGTACTTTAATACGAGGACGGATGTACATCTACCACGCCCCATTTACTGTAGTATAGCTGCCCGCCTTGTACACGATGTTATTCTACCTGCTCACCAAACACGACGGTACCGACAGATCATCGTATGTCACATCTGGGCAACGCAAGCAAGCCGCTCATTAGGTAACAGCTGTCGTCAACTTTGGCTCTGGAACAGGCGATTCTCTCCAACCCGCGACCCGACAGTCTGGAACCAGCCCACAGCCACATGCCACCACTGCAGCACAACCAACTGATCACTCCCTGTCCACCAACCGGATGGCAGCCACCAGATCTCGGTGAGGACGCAGCACGTGAAGCCCATGCAGTGCACTGTGTACAATGCAGATAATGTAGCAAGCAGTGACCCTTGGCCTTCCAGGACACGCCACCCACAGCAATGCTTCTCAGTTGTACCCACCAACCCAGGGACTTCACTTCCACACGGAGAGGAAGGGAATAATCAGGAATTCCACAACACCAGCAGCACCCAGCACCAGTGACGGAGTTCAGCACATACATCCGTCACCCGTCACATGTCATCCACGCAGCTGCATGCCTGCATGAGTTCTGGCTACCCCCACGCGCGTCTGCCGTCTTATCGTCGAGAGGTGAGAAGCAGGGATGGACGGAAGATGGAGGGCGCCACGTCGGAAGCTTCCCCCTACCAACCTCGGTCGGGTAGTTTCGCCTTCCCAAACGCAAGCCGACTCACCACCACCTCCACCATCAAAACACACAAGTTCCAACCATCACGCAGATGGCACAGAAGAGAGTGAACCAACTCGTTTTCACATCGTCGAATGAGCATTATCATTTTATGTATGCCCCCCAAGTCCCAGTCCCACGATCCATCCAGCCAGCCAGCCGTCCGGCCAATCACCCTCCGCCCAAAGCAAAGGAGAACGCGCACTCGCACTCGCACTCGCACACGCAAACACACACACACACACACACACACACTCGCGCGCAGACAAAGTACAGGATGTGTGGGCAGGCCACCCAACCCGGGCTCAACCCACCCCCCGTACGAGGCCAGAGATACACAACGCACCGCAAGGCCAATAGTCAAGGCAGCCACACCCACTCCCACCCTCACAAGCCCCTTTGTCCCGTGGTTGTACCGACGGGTACTGCAACCGCCATCCTCATCACCATCATCACCCCAATGGCAGTAATCGCCCTACGGCCATCGAAACAAGCCCCATTACCCCCCGCCCCGACGCCCCCTCCAGCCAGCATCTTGGAATGCTCCCCGCCGCTGGCTCCCCCCAATTCCCAATTCCCCGAAACCAGATCAATCGCCCGTGACGATCAAGACGATGCATGACTTAAGTAAACGAATAAAAAAAGAACAAAAGCAAAACGCCGCCCACATGCTTGAGCATCATGGTGTCATATCATCTCTTCATTAGATGTGGCAGCTCGGTGCCACAACAAGCAAACAACAACACAGCAGAAAAACAGAATGTAGTGGGGGCGGGAGGCTGGCATATTAAAGAGAGCAGGCTGGACAGGAGGCGTGGGCAGAGGCAGAGGCTTGGTGGTGAGACCGAGTTAAGGGGGATCGACTCGGGAAGTAATTAATTCGCCATGGTCCCCGTAAAGCGGCGCCGTCGTGCCTTCCTCAGTGTGGTGATAGTTATGCTGAACCGTAGAAATCGGTAGCCGAGAGAGCAGAATTCGAGCTCGTTTAATACCGTGGCGACCGCCCCTGTTTGTAGAGGAATGGAGGATAAGGTCGCATGTTCGCCCATTACTCCTTCAGATGCCTCGTTGGACGGAATTAATGAGGAGGACATTGCCCTCGTTGAGTGGTTGGCCGGAATTAATGACGTTCTTTCGTGGCGTGATGGTGGTGAATGAGGGTGGCGTCGACGGGCTCGCAAAACTGAGCAGAAAACGAGATGAGCGCCTGAGAAGCTGCAGGGAAAGATCCGCCAGTCCTTGTCATCAGAGCGCTCCAAGATGCTGAATCAAGGTTGTCCGTGGTTACGCTCAGGGTGTCCTACCCGCGTCTGCCGACCGGCCGGCAGACGATTCCGACGGAAACGAGTACAGGAGCGGGCGATTTCCGTCGTCCGGTTTGTCCGGGTGACTTTCTTGACGGTGCTCCTCGCAGCCGTCGTCTTGAAGGGTGCCGTCGGAGCCGCTCGAGGAGGTGTTGCTGTCGTTGCTGTTGTGGGACGAGATGGACGCCGCGTCATGCGTGTCCGCAACAGTAGCCGTAGGGCTGTGGGGGACGGTAGGGGGTAGGATGGCCGAGGAGATCATGCTGGTGTAGCCGTCTGGGATCTCGTGAGGTTGGGCAATGTTCGCCTGGCTCAACAGCTTCTTGGCCTTCCGTGTCGCGTCGCGTGCTTGCTCGGCGGCTTTCTCGGCGCGGCAGTGCTTTTCCCACATGGCAGCGTAGCGACCCTTGAGATCAAGAAGCTCCTGGTGGGTACCCCGCTCCGCCACGGTGCCCGCGTGGAGGACGAGAATTTGGTCGGCGTGGGTGATGGTGGACAACCGATGACTGAAAAAGAACGCAATGGTCAGCCCCTGAGTACCACAGAACCACCCGACAAAAGAAGGAATCTGAGACACTCACGCAATAATCAACAGCGTGCGGTCTTGGCCAAACTTGCCGCCGATCAATTTAGACTGAATTTTCTGCTCAGTCTCCCCGTCGAGAGCCGACGTTGCCTCGTCCAGCATGATAATCTTGGGGTTTTTCAGGATCGTACGCGCAATCGCCACGCGCTGCTTCTCGCCACCGCTTAGCCGGAGGCCTCGCTCGCCTACCTTGGTGGCATAGCGATCGGGGAAGCTCATGATGCGGTCGTGGATGGCAGCCGCGCGGCAGGCGTCATACACCTCTTCATCCGTCGCGTTCGGGTTGGCGTATTTCAAATTGTACATCAACGTCTCGTTGAAGAGGATGGTGTCCTGCGGCACTACGCCAATGAAGCGGCGTACCGAATCAATCGTGAGGTCCTTGACGTCGTGGCCATCGATCTCGATGCTTCCTTCGCGACAGTTGTAGTACCGGAACATAAGACGGAAGACGGTCGATTTCCCGCCACCAGATTCTCCCACAAACGCAGTCGTAGTACCAGGTTTGCACTCAAACGAGAGATTGCGCAGTGCTGGCCTCCGCCTGTCGTATGCAAAGCCGACTTCGTTCCACTTGATGTGTCCGCTGCATTCCAGTAGCGGCTTCACACCAGGCTTGTCCACAACAGTGGGCTGGATCTTGAAAAGCTCGAGCAATCTCTCGCCCGAGATCATCGCCGACTGCACCGTCCGGTAGAACGTGCCAAAGAAGTTGAGAGGTCCCTGGAGCTGGTTGAGGTAGGTGACAAGCATGACGAAGTCGCCGACGGTCCTGTCACCGCGCGACACCTGGTAGCCGCACGACAGCAAGGCGACAAGAAGGCCGCACATAAACACGACCGACTGGCACATGTTCATCTGGTTGATGCCGTAGGTCACCTTGGCCTCGGCTTCCTGGAACTTGCGGATCGCGTTGCCATAGCGCGCAAACTCGCGCTGCTCGGCGTTGAAGTACTTGACCGTCTCGTACGACATGATCGAATCGTTCTTGACGGCCTCCTCCTCTCGGTCGGCATTCACCATGTCGCGCCGCTGGTCGGCTCTCGTGGCAGCCATGCGGATAGTCAAGTAGAGGTAGTAAAACGTGATGATGGACACGAAGAGCGCGTACAAAGACCCGAACCGGACGTAAAAGTAGACGATGGCCACCAACAGGTCGACCAGCATCGGCACCACCTGGAAGGTGACCTGCTCCAAGAACTGGTTGATGGACGCGCCTTTGTTCAGAGCCGAGAGCACCTCGCCCGTACGCTTGCCTAAATGGAAATCCAGCGAAAGTGAGTGTACGTGCTCGAACGCGGCTGTCGTCAAGGCCCGGTACGTATGCTGAGACACAGGAATCCAGAGTATCGACCGGACGGAACCAAGCAAACCGGAAGGCCCCTGCAGCAGCTTGTATAGTATCAACAGCCCAAGCTCGACCCACGCTGTGTCAGCCTTTTTGTTCTCGGGGTCTTCGAAGATGTCCGTCACAACGCCAAGCTGTGCAGGCACCAGAATATTGACAATCCGCTGCAGAATGACAAGGATAAAGCACAGGAGCACCACGATCTGAAGGCGTGCCGATTTGCTGGGCCACAGGTAAGGGAAAAAGACCGAGTATCCGCGGCAGTATTCGAACCAGGTCTTGTGCGGCAGCTTGTCGGGCCTGTAAAAGGCGGCCTCGTCGTCCTGCCTCAGTGGGGCTTGTTCATTCCGGCGATTCGAGCTTCGGCGGGCGCTCCCGTTGGTGCCGCCATAGTGCGTGGTACGTGCCGCATGCCCGTTGACGTGGCCGTGATAACCCCCGTTGCCGTTCAGCAACGGGCTCGCCTCGTCCGCCTCCAGCCGCCTGGCCTGCTCCTCGTCCCGGTGCCGGCGCTGCTCCAGACGCCTCCTCGCGACGGCTGCGTACAGACAGATCGAGCACACGATGAGACAGAGGCGGATGCCCGCAATGGTGAGGTCGACCACATCCCAGGGTTCGAGGGCGTCGCTGGTTCTCGAGGCGAGCGTCGTGTCCGCTCCCTCGTCGAGGACCCGCAGGGAGGCGAGAAGAATGACGGCTTCGCCCACAAGACCGAGGAGCCAGATGACGAGGTGGACAACAGTCGGGCTGTGGCGCCACTCCAGGAGCGTGATCAGGACGTAGAGGTAAAGAAATGCTGACCCGACAATGTAAACCTGCGGATGCTTGGTCAGCCTGGCGAATTGGAGGTCGTATGCAGAATGATCGGGGTCACAGAGACGGTAATGGTGGGGGCAGCACTTACAATTCTCTCCTCGCCACACCACCACGCCGCGTCAAGGCCTGCGCTCCTGCTCGACTGCATGGCATGAGCCGCGACCGCAGCGCCGTTGGCAACGAAGGACAGCGTGAGGCCGCCTGTCAAGTAGAGAAAAAGAGACCAGGCGAAGCCGCGATGGCTGCAGGCGTCGTCGTCCGTTTCCAGGGCGTCCCGCTCTCGTTTCCTCTTGGTAATGGGCAACGGCTTCCCGTCGGGCCCCTTGACAGTGGGGACAACAAGCTCCTCCTCGGTCCTGGAAGTGATGACGGTGTGGACGCCGGCCGAAATGATGAAGGCCAGAAGCAGGACCACCGGGTACAGGAGCTGCGCCGTCTGCAGAACCGCCTCCGCGGGCGTGGGGTTCTGCTGCTCCGGGCCGCCATTATCAAGCAGCTCGTCCATGCTGAGAGCCTGGCGATAGGGAGGGCGGCGTTAGTGAGACGGCCCCGCGACGAAGGGGAGTGGGGGGAGGGGGGAGAAGACTGGGCGGATGAGAAGAGGTGGGGGGGGGGGGGGGGGGGGGGGGAAAAAAAAGGAAGGAGTAAAAATTTAACCCGGTAAAAAAAAAAAAAGTAAGGAAAACACAAAAAAACACACGGGGGAAGGAGGGAACAAGGAGAGGGCTATTGCAAGCAACGAAACATGGTGGTTGGCTGCCGAGGCGTGGTGGTGTCGGGTTGGGTATGGGTGCTGGCAGTGGTGGCCGCCGTGACAGCGGAGACGGGTGATAGAAAGCAATGGAGCACAGCTCCAGCGCAGAGCACATACGGGTTTCTGTTAGGATGAGGCGAAGCAGCACCGGCGGCTCATTGCCCTTGCGGTATCCGTAGTGGCGGCAATGGAATCGAGGGGCTGTCAATGGGGTTCTCGCAGGTCAGCATGGCGCGCACGGTGAATCGCAATGTGCGCAGTGGCTCGGTTGAGCAGCGGCGTTGGTGGGGAAAGGCGATGTGCAGCTGACGACTTGGTGCGGCTTTCGCCACCGCGCGGCGGGTCTTGGGGTCGAGATCACGAACCCCGTACATTCAACCGACTGACTGCCTGACTGACCTTGGGATTTGCAAGCTGCCCGAGATCTACAGGGTAGCCTGCTACTGGTGTTGTTGCGGCGGCCTCTTTCTTGCCGGATGCTGCCACTTGAGGCCTCGACCTGGGGTGTTTGGGTGTGTGTGGGTAGGTAGGTGTGTAGGTGTGTGTGTGTGACCTGCTCGACACCTGGGCGAGGAGGTCGATCTGAACCGATCGAAAGCGCACCGCGCGCAGACTCGAAGACCTAAACACCACAAACCTCACAAGAACGAGGAAGGGAGCAGGTGGGGTGAAAGCGAGCAAACGAGCGTGTGGAACGGTGTTTGTCGACTGCTTTTCGTGGAAAAAGGTCGAGTCGGTATGGGACCGGCCGAGGGGCTCTCAGGTATTAGTTGAATTAGATCAATCGACGTCCGCATGTAGGTACACACTCAAGCGCGCGCGCACAGTACACAGTACTGCGTAAGGGAAATGGTGCCGGCCAGTCGCAGGTCAAGTTCGAGTCGGCAAAGGGTGGTGGAGGGTGTCGGTGCGGCGCGCAGCAGTGCAAGCAACCTCTGGAAGTACGGAGTGCATCGGTACTGGACTCGCTGGAGTGGAAGTCCTTCACTAGACCGGCGCCCCGGGCGGGACGTTGACAGGCTGCAAAGGGGACCCCTGCCAGAGGTGTCTGGCCGCCAGCCAACCAGACGCGGCCCAACGGGGATTATTTTGAATGGCGGGGTGATGTGGGAGTCCAGGCCTGCGGCTTCCCAGAAAATGCACCACACACAGGCACACATGTGGTTGGCTGATGGACGCCGGTCGCACAAGCCCGCTGCTCCAACCATGCCTATACTTTTTCTGGAAGCAGAATTTCGAGACGGGGTGAAGTACCAAGTATACGCGACCGGTAGTGTGCTACCATGGATGGATGGCATGTATCCGCCCTCCCCGAGCCGACGTTGCTGTGGATAGTACGCAGTAGGTATTCATGGGCTGCGATGTGCAGTCGCAGAACGTTCTGGGACGGAAGCGACCGTCGCACCGTCCATTCACAGTAGGATGCCCCCCCGGCAACGCTGGGACCGCTAGGGCGCGGGGCGTGCGATCACCGCCTGCCGCGGTCAGAGAAGTCTTTGGGACGGACGGGTACGCTTGCGGCAGCCGGCCCGGATGCTGGGCGAGGGTCTTGAGACGAGACGAGACGTGGATGCCGTCGCCCCGACTTTGACCCTAATTATTTGGCCAGAGTCGGCCGACGGCCAGAACGTTTCTTTCTGCCGCGGCCATCCGAACCCCCCGAGAGGTCGGCTTGCCTACCACCTAGACGGTAGACCTTCCCATACAAGTACACAGTACAGGAAGCTCTCGCGGGGACGCGCAGAGGACCCGGCATGCTGGACTGCAACTTCCCAGGCTAGCCAGGCTAGGCCGGAGCAGCACTCGGCGGGGAAGCATTCCATGGAAGGTGCAGAAGCTGAAGAAGCTCAGGCCAGTAGTCTAGCTGGGTAGCTGCCGTGTCCAAGTTGTGCACCGCAAGGTGTGCTTCTGCAGGGTGTCGGTGTCTGTCTCCATCGCAGCGAGGTGCTAGCGTCACGTTCCACCTCGCTGAGCGGTTGCAACCCAGCCAAACGGCTCGGTTCCCAGACATCCCCGGGCAATCCCTTTGGATGCTGGCTCTCACCGCCTTGCGTCGTCAAAAAGTGATTGCAGCAAAGCTGCATGCATGCGCATATAATCCACGACCCTCGGTGGTGCTGGCCGCCCGCATGTGGATCGTGCGAGCCCCACCTCCTCCCTCTGGTGCCTCGAGGCTCCCTGGCGACGCCAGTCACGGGAGTGGTCGGGGGCCAGGCGGCTGCTAGCGCCTTTCGGTCCGCGACACGGCCGTTGGCAGCGGTCACTGGTCGGTCTTGGAGTCGAAGCTGGTCCCCGACCCCGAGTGCTCTGTGAGCTACCTATTCGCTGCTGCCACCTGGACTGCAACGCGAACGGGGACCTGCCGGCCAGCGAAGGGTAAGACATTACGCGGTGAGGTGGGAGCAATGGCCGGTTTTGACTGCGCTAGCTTCCAGGGTATCCGTTCCGACATGCTGGTGTCGAGGCAGGACAGGCTTAGCGCTGGTACTTGTATATAAGCCTCAGTGGAGCGGAAGAATTACCCGCGCTGGCTGAACACGGTCGCAGGACGCCTCGCAGGGCAAGATGGGGGCGTGCGGGACGCATCCTGTCGATGGGGGGTGACGTGAGCCGCAATATTATCGACCGAAGGAAGCTTTTCGGAAGCGCTCCGGCTCGCTGGGACTGGAGGACAATGTTGAGCTAGTCCGGTAGGTCCTGCTTGAAAGATGTGACACTGATGCGCTGGCTCGAAGACGGTAGCAAGCGGATGGAGGATGGAATTAGGACGGACGAGTCCACCGTGGATGGTGCCAGGTGAGATGGTCTTTTGCAAATCCGTGCGAGTGGTGATTCGGGCCGTTCTTGCCCTGCTCTGCGTGGCAGCTTAACTCAGAAGTCAGTCCTGACGGGACTGCCGTGGAAGCTCTGGAAGAAGGAAGCTACGCTCGGTGTGTATCCTGTTCAGGTAACCACAGATGGCTGCCTATCTGCCTCTGAGCTAGGAAATCTGCCGGACTGAGCAACGGCAGCTACCTTAAGAAATTGAAAATCACCTAACCACTCAAATTCTCATAGGAAGACATTCATCCGTGACCGGAGGGGACCATGTCAACCCTAAGATTCTGTGGGACCCTTCGATATGGCCAGACCCGGCAGCCAGTCCATGATGGGAATCAGCACGCCGTCGATCGCTGCTTGGCGGCGGCGCGCGGAACTCTCCCATGTTCCTCCACGTTCGCCGTCGCTGCGGTTCGCGTCATCGAGGCCCGCCTCGCCCGCCTCGCTCCCGTGGGCGGGTCCCGTCCCGCCATCAGCCAGAAAGGGGGCGGCAATGCCACGACGACCGCCCCAGAATACCCCCCAGGGGCCTCACCGACACAATGAGGATGCACGGCAATGCAGCGCTAAGTCGACCGGTCAGAATGTGGAGCCGCATGTTCCCCAGGCAGGATTCTCAACGCGCCCAAAGCCCAGCGCTGCCCGAATGGTCGTCGCCGATCCTCGATATGTACCAACAAACCAAGCTTGACATCCTCCCGGCTGTCGCGGACTGCACAAGACCGGCCGAGTCGAAGGGTAGGCTGAGGGTGCTCTTCAGCTGCTGCGACACCCTTCGCTGCACGTCTAATCGAGCAACGTGTTCCAGGCCGGCATTGGGTTGGACGGCATGACGCGCGCCATGGGTGCACCGCAGGGTCTGGGGCTGCTCCTTGTGTCATGGGGGAAAGAAGCGTGAGTTTCCCTGAGCTGCCGCGTAACCGTGCCGCGGGTCTTCTTTGCACGATGCCGAGAGAAAAGAGAGAAAACGAAGGGTGGTCTTCCAAGCCCCGTGCCCTTGGCTGCAGCATTTCCCGATTCGCTGCCCACGTCCTGGGGAACCAGCTGCGTTCCGGGTTCACCGGCGCCACCAAAAAAAAACCAGCCGTGCCGCACCCGTCAGAGGCCCGTGTCCGGGTTTGCCGCCGGCATATTCCTCGAATCCCCGACCTCTCCGTCTGGGGGCCGCGCATCCCCCCCCCGCAACCCGAACGGAAACCTGCCTCTGCCGTCAGCAGTCCTGCATCCGATGCTGCAAAGGGGCCTCCTTGCCCGCATGGAACTCTGTCTGACCTCCTCTCTTCTTTTTTCCGTGCTTTGCAAAACGGTCGCGTACGGGGCGGCAGGAGCAGCAGCACATGGCAGGAAGCAAGGCGAGATGGGACTGCTGTGCAGGTCTACGGGTTGCGAGTGGGCCGCTGGAACCCGAGACAACCAGCCATCGTGCTGTTGCCACTGGCATCAGGCCACTGGTTGCACGGGAAGAGGGCATTGGGGGGGCTGACTGAGACCCGGATGCCGGCAGAGCACAAAGAAAGTGCATCTGCGTACAGTGCACCGCATGCTTGCAGGACAGATCCGGGGTAAGACGGGGTTCCCTCTCTCACAACTTCGCAGTTATCGTTGACGATCCCCCGCACTCATCCAGCTCGCTGTTGCGCTGCCCAGCCGGATACCGTACCTTAGAACGTGGGGTGGCCGGTTAGCGAACCCGAGCTGGAAATCCCACCTGACATTCTGCTACATGGCAACGGTCTCGTCTGAACTTCAGACCATTTTATATTTTTCCATGGGTCCTGTGACTCAAAGTAGCTGATCAACTCCCAGGTGATGACCCGCAATATCAGTTGCGAATTCCTTCCGTCTAAAACAAGGCAAAAGGGGAAAAGTCGGCTTCCTGACGATCCTTCAAATCATCTCGCTCCGGCGGCTAGCTTAATGGCTGTTTCGTTTTCCTATTCTTCATTTACACTCAGCAACCGCACGAGTGGACGTCTAGCGTTCGTCGTGGCCCTTACCGTGGTTTCATTGATCATGGTCGCCACCCCGTCGTCGCTATACTTGTACCGCGCGAGGTTTTCAAGCTTGGAGCCCGCTCTTGATTCTCTTCTAGCTATCCGTTCGCACGTCACAGGTTTACCGCGTCAGGCGCCTCGCGCGGAAGGCCTGCCCCGGGATGGGAATGGGTGCGGAGGTTGCGTGAGGGCTGCCGAGGACTAAGTGGTCTTTGGTCAGCTCTGAGCCGTACCTTGGGCTTCATTCACCTCTGCAGTGGTCGGCACAAAACTCACCCTCCTCCAGCTCTTCCACATATTTCACATCCTCCTCATCCTCCCACTCATCGTCTTCCTCATCACTGGAGTCAACAAGCGTTGGGCCGGACATCGCTGACGACGTCGGACTGTTGTTGCGTCGTGTCGGAGCCGCCGTGCGCCGTTCCTGGCTGAGCATAAGACTCAAGAGACTGACGCCGGGGTTTGGTGCCCGGCATTTCACCCGCGTGGTTACCCACGCGAAGGTCAGTAGTTCTGGCGGTGCCGTGGGTGTATGTCTTGCTGTTGCTGTGGCGACGCATGCAGCGGCTGTGGCTCTGTCTGTGGCTGCGGTGGCGATGGTGGTTGCGGTAATGGTCGATGCCTGGACAGGGGAGGGGCCGGCTACGATGCTAGGAGCTGGAGCTGGACTTGGACCTGAAGTGGCAGCCGGGGCGGTGACAGAAGCGGTGGTGGATACTGAAGTCGTTTCGATCGCCAGTTCGGGCGCTGCAGCGGTGCGGCGTGTCGAGCCGTCTTCTGGGTGGTGCGGCATCTTCATTACTGTTTTCACAGACACAGCCGCTGGAGTTGTTTTTGTCCGCAATGGTGGGACGGAGGCATCCAGGTTAGCGCCTGGCTGGCCGGCACCCAGAGACAGGACGAAGCTCTGCGGCCTTGTGCGTATAGAGATGTCTAGGCAAGAAGCCTTGTTACCGTCCAAAACCGGAGGTCGGCCGGAGGTTAGATGTAATGCTCCGGATGCCGGATCCCCGCGCCGGCCCGGGCCCACGTGGGTTCCATTTAATCCAGGACCACTATTTGAGTGGTACCATTCCATGGCAACACAACTATTGTGGTGCAGAGAGGCTCTCTCCCGTGCTTTCACTTGATACTGAGAACAATAGTTGCTACATCATTCAAGTTTCGAGCAAAAAGAGTTTCGGATTTTGTCATTTGTGCTTCCAAGTCTCCTACGTAGCTTGAGAACGTTTGGAGTTCGAGTTAGCTTGTTTAACCTCAACGAAACTCACACGAGCCTTTCATTGGTTTGCAGAGATCATTGCGTGGCACCTTAGGCCGTGGCCGTCTTTATTTACTCCAGCCCCTGAATGTCACAACTCACTGGCTGGCCACAGACCCTTAAGGCTGTGACAAAGCCGGTTAAGCTAGCATGCTATGGTAGCTGTTGTCTCCATTCCTCCGCTGTTTATTGCTCATGCCCTAGGCCACATATTCCTTTTCTCTCGTTTCTTAGCCAGCTTGGCTGGCATGATTACAGATAGCTTGACAGTGTTAAAGCCCCGTCTCAGATTTGCAAGGTACGACCTGCGCATACAAACCTTGCGTCCAAGCACCTTGGCGCAGCTTGCAGTAACATCAAGCATGCTGCCGGGTACATCTCCCCTTCCTGCACCGGATACGCACGGCGCATGAGCCGCCTCCCTCGCGTATGTACCTTCAAGTGGATGGGACACACGTCGAGATCACGACAAGCCAGGTGGAGCCAGCACAGCTTGCAATCGGCGAGCCATCTGCCATTACGAGAGGTCAACCGCCGACTGTTGGGAGCCCCATTCCATATCCGGGCCGCTCGACTTCCAAATCGGGCCCGCTGCAGCTGCAAGCCAGTTTAGGGCCGCCATTGCTTGCGGCGGCTCACACTGCTACTGGCTGGCCCCCCTTTCCTGGGATCAATCTATATGGGTGTACTAGTATGTATCATCTCAGCTTGCTCCGTCCCAGCTGTTGGTTGCATGGAAGGGGTGGACGCTGTGATGATGCCACTCGTGCAGCTCTTCCAGCTGGTGACAGCTCACTTCCTCCACTTTCTCTCCGTATGACATTACCGCGGTTCCCTCGCTTTGCTATGAGGCCTCCCAGGTTCTGTTTCCATGGCTTGCTGTTCAGCTTCCACCGGTGTTTGGACCGTCATTGTGTGCAGGCCAGGCGAGAAAGGGGTCCTGGTGTGTATCAATCACGCTTGTCCCACCACACTGCGTGCACCTCGGTGAGGAGCTTGTTTGGGTTGGGGATCCGACGGTAGCGCTGCGCGCGATGATGTGCAGGTGCGGCTATTCGAGGGGGTCGCGGCACCGACACCCCTCCCTCCGGCTTCCCATGCGGCCCCAAAACCACCATGGCCGACCTGCATATACTACGGCCCCTCTTCCATGCAGTGGCTGTCATGTAAGCGGTTGCCTGTGGCAGATGCCTTGCAGCGCATCCCAAAGCCTGGGGAGTGGGGTCCAGGGCTCAGCACTATGTAGATACTCGCATTCACAATAAGGGACGAACATGTAAGGATTGAGTGGGTTTGCTGCGAGAGGGAGAGGGACAGGTTGTGGGATGTGGTGGTATCAACCGTCTGCTTCTACACAGGAGGGATGAATAGAAGTACACCCCCTCCAATGCTTCGTCCCAGAGGCCGGCTGAGACATGCTGACGTCGTCGAGGGTCCCCGCCTTCACACACACCACCGCACTTTCACGGCCAAGGCAGGGTGGCACCAGCGCTAGACCCGCAGTGTTGGATCTTGCAGATGTGGGACCTGCAGTGGAGAGGTGGGTGGAGAGGGCGCCGATGGAGGGGGGGGGAGGTGGCGGCCGACGTTGCAGCCCTTCCAACAGACGGGCCGGATCTAACATTGGCTCGCATCGTGCTCTCGTACACACAGTACATGCAGTGCCGCAGCAAAGCCAGTATTCAGTACGTGCAACTTGCCCATGCCCTGCCCGTGTTCGGACGAGAGATGCACCTCCTTCTGCCTCTTAATGTCTCATGTCGTGCCTTAGCTTCGATCCACGCGTGTGCCGATTGGTACTGATCGGGCTGAAGCCGATGTGAACTCTGTCCGCGGTTCTGGGACGTGGATATGGCCATGTGTGGTTGATGCCACACCACCTGGGACTTCGTATGTTAAAGAGGCAGAATAGGTACCCAGGCCAGCCATTTGGCCCATGTGCGCCGTGCTTCAAAGTTGTCTCCTAGTATGATGTCTACCAGAAATAGTCCTCCGCGTATAGGTATCAACCATTCACGCACATGGTGTCACATGCTTGTCAGGCTGTGATTGGTAACGAGCGTAAAGATGTACGCATACGCCCTCCAAGTCGAAAAGGGGCGGGTGCAGAGTGGGGGCCGGCAGGGCATACAGACAGCCAAATCAACAGACTGGCACAGTACTCAGAGCCAAGCAACCGCGCTTGCCGGCGCTTTGTGTAACTCTGCCTCAGTAATCCGCTCAAGCGCAGCCTCATATGGTCTACCCGGTGGTTTGAGCTCATTGGTAACCCTTTAAAACATACTAAATTGACCAGTGAACTGATGGGGCGGCAGTGCCCACGGGAACAAGCTGTAACACAACAGCTGGCAAACCGGTGAGCCAAGAGCCACACCGGCCAGCAGGGAAAAAAGAAGCTCTCAAACCGGCCGGTCAACAAACAAAGTCTGATGAGCAGCTGCCTCCAGGCAGGAGTGAAGAGGGCCATCTAGTTATGATGGGCCCCGAGCTGGGCATGCAGCAGCGCGCACTCCAACCAACACAAGCAGCACAATGTTCGACGGCCGACTGAGCTGTAGAGGAATCCCTTGCTCCACACGAGGTTTGCAATACTCTGTCGACGGTGTTGGTACTGCCGGGAGCAAAAAGTGGGCGAAGCGGTCTTGTCTGAGCACTTGTCAAGTACCTAGTTTGGTGCAGTGAACAGCGACTGAACAGCAGGCCTTCCAGAAGTTTGGAAAAAAAAAAAGAAGGGGTAAGAGATTGAGATGTGTAATAGCTCGAGGTAGACGAGACACAGGAGAATTCAGGAAGCTTCTAAGATCACTGGCAGTGCACAATGGTAGATCGCCAATTGCTGCCCGCTAGCGTAAATCAATAGCGCAGGGTTAGGGGCTTGAATAGGGTGCACAGGCCGCTAAGCTGGCCCCGCCACCTGATTCGGTGCATTCCTCACAGGTGACCTACATACTAGGTACGTGTATCTGCTCAGCCTTGCACCATTCCAACGCCCATCGTCAGCCTCGCGTTCAGCATCCCAGTGCCCAGCTTCTGGTTAAACCTCCAGCCCGTGCCCGAACTGCCAACGTCCGCCATTCCCATCTACATATCTAAACATTTTCCTGATCTGCATACTTTGAGCTCGCGTGTCCTGTCCGAACCCGCCACTCTGTCCACGCCGTGCACCACCTCTCGGCTGCCCTTGTCGCCCCAGTCATCGGAGGGAGGCAAAGCGCGTTCATTGCTCTTGCTCGAGGAGGCGTGTTTGACTTAAAGCCAACCTCCGCTACCTCCTCACTCGCAAATTCGGCGCTGCATCATGACGAGCCAAAACCCATCCACACCGGTCAAGGTGCCCTCGGCGGCTGCGAACTACACCGCTGCCACCCTCGACCCGGATCTCCGATCGCAAATCAACACCCTCTTGATAAAAGAAGGTCATGTCACAAGGTAAGCTAAACACCGATGCCGAATGGACCTGCGCATGGCAGCCACTTGTTACGACGGCTGACTCAGTCGCTTCTTGCCCGACAGAATTCAAGAACACCTCCTCCACGCCCTGCATGCGAACCCCTCCAACTGGCCCACAACCATTCAGGCCCACGCCCTCTCCCTGCTCCGCTCCGGCGAGGTGTCCTCCTTCCCAGCACTTTTGCGCCGTGTCATCGAAGACGTCCGCCAAGATACCGCCCTTGCCCCCAATGCCAACGGCAGCGCCAACAAAGCTGTCAATGGCAACTCAGAAGAGAACGGCGCCGGTGGGGGAGGAGCCGTGAATGGAAAAAAAGCTGAAAGCACCAATGGCACAAGCAACGGTGCCCGGCAGAGCCTTGCCGTTCCACAGTCTGTGGTTGACGATGCACTGAAGATAACACGAGAGTGTTTGGATGCCGTGTGTGAAATGGACGAGAGCGGCGCATGATGATGTCCGGTCGTCTTCCAGCGGTGGTCGGCCGGCAGGGGCAAAACAAGACAAACAAAATACTGGGCGGGAAGACGAACAGCAACGGTCATAACCACCGCCATCAACAATAACAGTCTCCGCACACTTCGGCCGGCCGACCTGGGCCCAGCTCCCACCCACCCTCGTCACATAGCTATGCCCACATGAATCCACTGCTGCAGTTAGCGCCTAGGTGGGAAGATCAAGACGACACGCAGGCCAAACCGGCAGCAATACACAACGGGCCATGAATTCTCAAGGTCGTGGGTATTACCGAACGGCAGCACGCCAAAGGGCAAGGGAGCGTTGCAGATACGGCGCGACATACCACATAACCGCATACCGGTCGATGGCAGTAGTCAGTGCCGCAAGTAACATACAGCACGTCACGGAATTAATGCAAGGGGACAAGGGGAAGCAGAGGGAAGCAGTGGAGGTCGCAGGCGGTCAGGGTACAGCCAAACAGATCACGATTCCTTGACTCCTCCTCATCGGGGACATTGTACATTGGCAAGAGAGGGGAGGGTTTGGGCGCGGTGAATATGACGATGAAGTTTTACCACTCAATCATAACATGCATCACCTGGTAGCATAGAGGTGCGGGAATGGAAGTCACCGTTATGAGCGGATCGACTTGGGCCAGTTCGACTGGTCAACTGGCCTAGCTATTCCCTGTTCCCTTGATGATGCGACTCGTAGCTGTCGCAGCCAGACAAATCAAATCAACCAGGTCGACAGCAAGCAACTGGGCTTGGTAAGATAAGGGAGTAAACGACGTGGGCACTGTGAGACGCAGCATTATCTGGCCAGATCATCCCCGGCTTCTTCACCAACATCATACAGCTGACTGCCTGCCACGCTAGTTGCCACGAATACCTCGTAAGAAGATTGCAGCCCACCAATCCAAGACGCTTTGCTTCTTGTTCATTCGAGCCCTGCACCCATCTCCAGTGTGTCGTTACATCAAACAGCACAAGTTGCCACCGGGGGCCCTGACGGTTTCAAGTCAGAGCTGCGCGCCTTGACCTACGAAACCGTGGTGCTTAGACACCGGGTACAGCCCCTTCGAACTCTGGGCCTTCTTCAACATCATCACCATCGTTTCACGCGTCCAATCGAATCGCCGTTCAAACTGCATCAGGGGCATGATTGATGAGCTGAGAGCTCGGCTGACGCCAATACGAGTCTTGAAGAGACACAATCGCTCACTTCCTCGCAAGCAATCAGAAGTAACAGCAGCACTAAAGGCAAAGTCGGTAGGTAGCAAGCAGCTAACCATTATCTCTAGGTAGATAGATAGGGGTGAAAGCAGGTAGCTGAATCTAATCCCTCCTTCCAGTCCCAAGGAGTTTCTGCCCTTCTGCCACTTCCTGCCCCCCCTCTCCCCTCCCAAGGCGACGACGACGATGCAGTGGTCATCAGATCATGAGATCGTGAGGACGATCAAAAAATGAAAGAAAGAAACAACGAAACATCTCGGCGGAGGGAAAAACGAGACCTAGAATACAGACACACAGCCCTTCAAAAAAGTGCCATGTCCTAGCCTCCTGACCGTCCCTTTGTCTAATCGTAGAGACCGTCGTCGTTGCCTGCCTCGCCAAACGAGTTGCCCGCGCCGCCAGCACCACCGGTGCCCTCGACACCACCCTCGGGGAACTTGAAGTACGCACCGGGACCGGCGTTCTTCATCTGCTGGGCAAAGGCCTCGTAGCGGCGGATCTCGACGTCGCTGACCGAGCGGCGGGCCATCTGCATGGCCTCCTCGAAGTGCCGCTTGGTGAGCTCCGGGACGGGGTCCTCGTCGTCCTCCATGTCGACGTCCTCGCCGGCGGCCTCGCGCTCCTTGGTGCGCTGGATGTCGGCCGCGATGGACTCCTTGATGGCCAGCTTGACGGCGCGCTGGGTGATGAAGCCCAGGTCGGCACCGGAGAAGCCGTGCGTCTTGGAAGCAATGTAGTTGAGGTCGACGTCGTCGGCGACGGGCGTCTTGCGCAGCTGCGCCTTGAGGATGCCCAGGCGGCCGGGCTCGTCCGGCAGGGGCACGTAGATGAGCGAGTCCAGACGGCCGGGACGGCACAGCGCGGGATCAAGCTGCTCCGGTCGGTTGGTGGCGCCGATAACGAAGACGTTCTTCTTGGAGGTCATGCCATCCATTTCTGCACAGGGTTAGCAAAGGAGGTCGAAAATAACTCAGGTTGAACAGTAGCGGCTTACCCGTCAGAAGCTGGTTGACAACACGGTCGGAAGCGCCGCCGGCGTCACCAACGGAGCCGCCACGAGCCTTGGCAATGGAGTCCAGCTCGTCGAGGAATACGACGCAAGGAGCTGCGGCACGCGCCTTGTCGAAGATGTCGCGAATGTTGCTCTCCGACTCACCGAACCACATGGAGAGCAGCTCGGGGCCCTTGACGGAGATGAAGTTCGCCGCGCACTCGTTGGCAACAGCCTTGGCCAACATCGTCTTACCCGTACCGGGCGGGCCATAGAACAGGACACCGCGGGACGGCGAAAGGCCGAACTTGAGGAACTTCTCGGGATGGTCGACGGGGTACTGGACGCTCTCCTTGAGCTCCTGCTTGACGGTCTCGAGACCACCAATGTCTTCCCAGCGGACGTTGGGAACCTCGACAACGGCAACCTCGCGGAGAGCCGACGGGTTGGACACGCCGAGGGCAAACCGGAAGTTCTCCATAGTGACGCCAAGCGAGTCCAGAACCTCGGCATCAATAGTATCCTCGTCGAGGTCGATGAGGTCCATCTTCTCGCGAATCTGCTGCATAGCGGCCTCGGAGCAGAGCGCAGCAACATCAGAGCCGACATAACCGTGGGTCTCGGCGGCGATCTGCTCGAGATCGACGTCGTCCGCCAGCTTCATGTTCTTGGTGTGGATCTGCAGAATCTCGAGGCGGCCGGTAGGGTCGGGAATACCGATATCAACCTCCCGGTCGAAGCGGCCGAACCGACGCAGAGCGGGGTCAATGGAGTTCGGCCGGTTGGTCGCCGCCATGACCACGACGTTGGACCGCGCCTTCATGCCGTCCATCAGAGTGAGCAGCTGGGACACGACACGACGCTCCACCTCGCCGTTTGTCTTCTCGCGCTTGGGAGCAATCGAGTCGATTTCGTCGATGAAGATGATGGCGGGCGAGTTCTTCTCGGCCTCCTCGAACGCCTTTCTCAGGTTCGACTCGGATTCACCGGCCATCTTGGACATAATCTCGGGTCCGTTGATAAGGAAGAAGAAAGCGCCCGTCTCGTTAGCAACGGCGCGCGCCATCAGCGTCTTACCGGTACCCGGAGGTCCGTAAAGCAACACGCCGCGAGGCGGCTTGATGCCGATGGACTTGAATAGCTGTGGGTGCCGCAGCGGGAGCTCAACCATCTCGCGAATCTGTGCCATTTGCTTGCGGCAACCGCCGATATCATCGTAGCCAACCTCGTTCAGGTTGTTCTCCTCCTCGTCACGCTGGATGGGCTCGCCCTCGCAGTGGATGACCGTGTCCTGAGCAACGATGCCGTACTCGGGCGGGTCGACCTCAACAACCTTGAACTCCACTTGCCTCATGCCGCCACGCACGATGAAGAGGTCGCCTTGCCTGACGGGCCGGTAGGCCTCCCGGAAGTAGGGTGCGAGGAAGACATCGAACAGGGAGCCGGTGAGGCCCTCGACGGTATCCGCGATAGGGAGGACGGCGATACGCTTGGCCTGTTCTTGTTGTTAGCGCCATCAAGTGATGCTATCGAACACCACAGAAACTCACATATTTGATATCCGGGCACGGGTGGATGGTGACGATGTCGCCGTGCTTGACCCGGAGGTTGTGGCGAACCACCCGGTTGATGCGGGCGCTGCCGTCGTCCAGGTCATCGTCGGCGAGGACGATCAGCACGGTATCCTTCCTCTTCTTGCCGCGGACCAGCACCGTGTCGCCACGGAACAGCTGGAGCGCCTCCATCGTGTTATTTGAGAGGGCAATGATCGAGTTATCATCGTTGACGGCATCGGTCACCCTGCTCCCCGTCAGTAAAACGCCCAAGGCGTCTAGAAGGCGAGCCCACGTACATCAGCTGGTTTGGCTTCTTCTTCTTCTTGAGAATCGCCGTGGCGGTGTCATCCTCGCCCTTGCGCTCAGCGCCGGAGGGATCGCTGCGTCGCCTGTTAGCAAATCATCGCGCTGGCCCAGAACGATTCAAATATAATCCAAGCTGTCACCTACGTCAAATTGACCTTCTTCTTGTGCTCGGGGTGGTCGGAATCCGGAGCCATCTTGTCGGACTAAACGGAGAGCTGAGGAGATGGAGGGGTGCGCGGAATCGGCAGGCAGCGTGATGCAGTTTTGTTCTCGAGAGGGGAGAAATCTCGAGCAACGGAAGAGGGGTTTGAAGTTGATGGAGGGAATGGGTACTGAAAGGAAAGGTTCGGAGGAGAAAGAAAAGGCTTGAAGTCTTGCAGCCTTTCCTGAGCTTTGATTGCGGTCGGCAAGTTGGCCTCTGGAACGAACAACAGCGGCGAACTGACTTCAGGCGGCCACTCAGATGACGACTGCGGAGATCAGGCGGCAAAGTCCGTGCGCTGCGCTTCAGGCACGTTGCTGAGAGCTGGCCCAAAAGCCGCCTGGCTCGAGCTCAACAACCACTGTGGCCAACCACCAAATACTCACTCCGCCGAAGTGGAACCTTCCAACTGTTTCGATCAAACACCTTGGCACCTGCTGAGTAAAACCTGCACTTTGCTGAATGGTTTCGCCGTTTTGTGCTGTGCTCATAATGAACGATATGTGGATTATCGTTCTACGCAGTTTGGTCTCTATTGAACCTCTCGTGCCGGTTGATAGTAGCTTCTATTGGAACCCAAACTTCCAGGTCGCTTTTGGTAGGTTCCCAAGGGCTTCCTTGCGAAGGTTGCCCTGCGTACCCTAGATTGTTTACTTCCCGGTTTGGGCATAACTCATTGGCCTTTATTTTGCAATTGTAATGCAACTCGACAGCCCGATTTGAACGCGAGCGCCGGCAGTTGCAAAATGCGATTTGATCAACCTAGCTCAACTACTATGTACCAGGAATGAAAGACGGAGCTTGTCGTGGATCGCGGCACTCAAGCAGCTGGCTGACTGACAATGATGCACTAAGACGCCGCGGCGCATCAAAGCCAATCACGTCTTTCCTTATTCTATTTTTTTCCCTCATAGGTAGTCTTAGGTTAGGTTGACAAATAACGCATACATCAAGCCAGGCTTCATGCTTACTCGGTGACATTGAGACATGGAGACCGATATTTTCTCATCCTCTTTTGCGATGAGGCAGTTTCTACAATGTGGTGCATCTGGAGTTGAGTAAAGCAAAAGTTTTACTATACTTAACCGCTCTCCATGAGATAGTTCTGTATCCATGTGCCCGGCGGGTGAGCTTCTGGTTGTTGATGCAGCCTATAGCTTTTGGTTGCGTTGTTTCTCTTTGGGGCACCTGTTGCCATACCATTTCTCGTTGCTTCTGACAACTTGTGTCGAGTTCGTTTTTTTACATCTCTATCGCACTTCTCTCCCCTTTTCGTTCATAATGATGGAAAACGTACAGCTTAAAATATGAAGTACGGTTCGGGTGTCTTGGGGGTTCCTACGTACGACTTAATTCCCATCAGGTGGTGTTCGCCCCATGATCCTCAGCGAACACTCAGCAGTTGAAGCTTCTCACTTGCAGTTTTGGTGTCTACCGGCAACTTGCAGCAGTAATGGCCGTGTGCAGGCATGTACTAAGTTACCATCAGGAGATACAACACATAAAAGCCAAAGCCGGTTGTGATGCGGAGTACTACTACATCAGGCGCCAACACATTCGACGGGTTGAGGGCGCACTGAATCATCGCGGCAACAATTCCATGGTTGACAGGACATACACTCTTGGCTGAACAGCGACTGAGACGGGTTAGCGACACTGCGTGTCATGCCCAAGGGCCATGGAGCATGGACTACCTAGACCAGGCAGGGCCTACATTGTATGCAGCGTGAGTTTCAGGTACGTCGCCAAACGACTACACCTAGTGTCATCATTGCTGAACGGTGTTCGGATTCATCGGCAGGACAGCTGGGCCCCGTGAACTGCACCTTGCGAGCAAACGCAAGCCTACAGTTACCAAGTGAGTCTCTTCGGGCACCTCAGTTAACCCCTGTTAGCGATTGACCAGCATATGAGTATGAGGCAGGGCTAGCTATCGAGCTCGTCAGCAGTTTGCACTGCCCCAGATCACGCCAGAGAATATGGGCGACGCTGTGGAAAACCAGAAACCGAGGGCAGGAAGCGATGATGACCACCAACAGCCTATCTATGGAAAGGTCCTCATCTGTTGGGTATGCTCTGGATGTTGAGTGATTGCGTATCCTTTGAATATCCGATGTGGCTGCCCATGCAATATAGTCAGGTGAGGGAACAAGCAGCGCGGCGTGCGGATTGAGGAATTTGGAGCCTATAGGCAACAACGCAGCGAGGGAAGATGTTGCGGTGTTGTCGGCGGGCTGCGCTGGTTTCATGATCGGTTCAAGTGCTTCGAGAATCCGTCTGCCTTGCAGGAAGGAAGACCGAGGGTGGCCCCACCAACCGACTCCCCAAGAACGGGGGCGGGATTCAAACGGCACAGGAGCGGGCCGGGAAAGTTCTGCTGACAGATCAAGGGGTCATTCGTTTCTCCTCCTCCAAAGAAGTGCATCAACACGGCACGCGGGGAAGTTCTCACGCCGACCGTCCGCTAGTGTCTTGACCCCATCATTTCACCGACATTGTCTTGTGAAACCTTCGGGGATAGCGCCGGGATTGGCGGGCGCGCGGGAGAGGGAAAGAAGCTGGCCACTGTCCACGCGATTGGCCCGGAACCGGGCCGTGCAGGGCTGCCACACTGATGGCTGGTTGGGGTGCCGGAGAACCTTGCAGGGTGGCTGAGGCGTAGAGGACTTGCGTTCTGACGTTGTAGCGGTAATGGAGTGTCGCATGGCTGAGTCCCTGATAACTGCCGGGTAACAATAAGGCATTGACGAACTGCGGTCGTGCTTATCGCTGCTGGCGAACGAGCGCATCTGTGGAAGACTTTTGCGTCCGGGGCACCTTGTACACGCCAATTGAGTCTACCCTTCCAACTGACGCATCGAATGCGTTTAGAGGTGACGGGAGAGCATGGAGCATCGACACACCTCGAATCGCCGTGTGAGGCCCTCATTGAGCAGGTCCCTGATTCGCGAGCCCAGTTCCAGATTCGTAAGATGTGTTTGTAGTTGAAATATATCCAGCGTCTCAGGTTCTATGTAGCGCAGAGACGCCTCAATGATGAACAGGTGAGATCGGAAAAAGTCCCTCGCAGAGGAGCGGGGACGGGATGCAGGTCCCCAGGGGACGCCGCGCAGAAAGGAGCTCTCGTTCCGCTGGCAGACTGCAAGGCGAAAACACCAAGTACTGCCTAAGGCAAATGAAGACCTGATTTTCATAGCAACTTGTACCGCAGTATGGTCTCATTCTCGAGGCGGTGTCGAAGTCTCGGTTTCGGAAGTCCACGATGACAGTGTGCCATGTCCACGTGTAGGCGAGCATAGGACATGGAAGGAACTAACGAAGCACTGCATCCCAAGGGGCGCTGAACCCCACAGCGGTAGCCCACCTTGCCCGTCTCGGCAGGTGCTGTAGGGCTGAGCGTTGGAAGGAATGGGGGGACAATCTCGACTCCTTGAGGGCCCACGAGGAGGGAGAGGAGCACCCCGAAATGTTTCGGCCACACCCTAGTAGTGTAGTCCCCATGCTCCTCAACAAGAAACAAAACACAAAGTGCACACTTTTGCAAAGTCCCCAGCATCCACGCCAAGCCGCAGTCATCGCTGCTGTCCAGCCGTTTCAAACCCTCAACTTTAAGCGGTGTACGGCGCGTACGCAGTAATCAACTGCAAGTCACCTACCTACACTGCCTGAGAACACACGCTTCATCGATTTTGCTCGCATATCATTGTGGGCCGCGCCTAGCGATCTGCCTGGTGCTTCCTCTAACGTGTTCGTTACCGCGCGGAAAGATTGACCGGTGCCTTGCCATAATGCCATCTGATTCTGGACTCTGGAGTCAGTCCTGGACAGTGACATCGCGCTTCGCACCTCGGTCCATCCCACGCGCTGCGTCAATTTTCATTGGCGGAATGTCGGCCGGTAGGCGCGCTTTCCTCCCACTCCCAGTCTTCAGGCCTGCATGTCAGCTTTAATCTTGGGCGTGTGCTACGCGAGGCACTCTGAATGAGCGTAGCCACCACAGATCGTCGGACCCATCATGTCGAAAGTTTCCGTCCCGACTGGCCCCTGGCCCCGGCGATAAGGTCGCTCCGTTGTCCTGCCCCCTCTCCCTGGTCGCCCTGCAGAGCCTGCCGGACGCTCGCTGTGGCGAGACAGCCGAATCCTGCGAGCCAATGCTCCCCTGCGGCACAGTCCCCGCGCATGCGTTTCTCTTGAAGCCTGCTTGGCGCGTTGCGGCCACTGACAGGCGCCTGCGCCTGCTCGGGCCCTCTGGTTCAAGGAACGTTCTGTCCAGCCCGAGATGGGCGGGGCCGGAGCAGCGGCACGCCCGAGATTGACATGCCTTGGGCTTGGCGACCATCAGGAGGACGCAGTCTGATTCTGGAAGGGGGGGCGTGGAGCAGGTTTATATGGACGTCATTCACCGACCGCGCCTCGGCCGTTTCCCACGGAGTTTGACTTTCGGATGTTGGTTGTGGGGTACACACCTTCTCGCTCCGAACCTCCAGGTGAAGACGACCGACCAGAGAACTGCTGGAGCAAGATCCGCATTTCCGAACGACGGAGGGAGACATTTGACGTTATCATTATGGGGGTTGACTCGGACTCGCCCGCATCGAGCACTCGGCCCCCGCATTCTGGAAGCGGGAGGAAAGGGTCCAAGAAGGTCAGGACTGGCTGTATAACTTGCAAGTGAGTGCCAACCGCCCCCAAACCCGCCCGAGTTTTGTCTTCATTCCCCGTCCCCCCTTGTCCCTTGCTCTCCGGAACCCTTTGCACCTTCATTCGCTGATTGGAGACACTGCCTTGGTACGGGACAGGATTCGCAAGGTCAAGTGCGACGAAGCAAAACCTTATTGCATGCGCTGCACCAAGACCGGCCGCAGATGTGATGGCTACCTCGACGCCAAAACCATGGCTCAGCGGCGCCGCCGGCCTGCTGGACCGGTAGCTGGTGGCGGTACCGGGGAACCTCGAGCATCGATGCCGCACTTCTACGGTTGGGCGTCGTCCGACGAGAGACGCGCCTTCCACTTCTTCCAGCACGTCACGGCACCCAGTCTCTCGGGGGGATTGGACGGGGCGTTTTGGCGTGTGCTGGTGCTCCAAATATGCCAAACTGAGCCCGCCGTCAAGCATGCCGTTCTTGCTGTCAGCAGCTTCCACGAAGGCATGGTGCAGGCCGCCGCCCTGTCGGCGCAGGGCGCCGGCATCGAGGACCGCAGCTCGTTTGCCCTGTACCAGTACAACCGGGCCATTGCGTGTCTGCTGGACCAAATGCGCACCGTCGACGCCCGGCCACTCGTTCCTCTTTTAACCTGTGTGCTCTTTGTGTGCATTGAGCTTATGCAGAACAAGGACAAAGAGTCACTCCTCCACCTCGAACAGGGCCGCCAGATCTTGAGTCAACTAGGCCGCAAGGAGCCGGCTCATAGTGCCGAGATCGATCTAATCAAGCAGCACCTGGTGCCTATGTACACACGCCTCAGCCTGACATCACTTATGTTCGGCGGCGAGCCACTGCAAATACCGACGCCGCTCAAGACCCTGACCGAGCTACCCATGGTATTTGAATCCATTCACGAAGTCCGCTACGCCCTCTACGATTTCATGGACGAATGCCTCCGGTTCGCGAAAAAGACGCATGTAGCCAAGATTGGCGGGATTTCCCCCGAGGAAATGCGAGTGTTCGAGGGCGAGCAGGATTATCTATTGAGGAAGCTCGCCAAGTTCAACGTTGCCTTCTCCCTGTATCGCTCAACAAGATCCCGCGACGCGCCAGCAGGTTTTATCGCCCTTTTGCAGATCCACGCCCATACGACATATATCTGGGTCTCGACAGCGCTCAATCAGCATGAGACCGTGTTCGATGACTACGTTGACACCTTTTCGGCCATCATCCCCTTGGCCACCGAATTCATCCTCTCCCTCAGCGCCCCGCAGCCGGCTACGGAACAAGAACGGCCGCACGTCGACACGCGCCGATTTACCTCCTCCTTTACCTTTGAGATACACATCATCGCGCCGCTGTACTTTGTGGTTGCGAAGTGTAGGCACCCCATAATTCGGCGTGCCGCGCTTGAACTCCTCCGACGCAACCCATCACGGCGCGAGAACTTGTGGCGGGCCAACGTCATGGCGACCATCGCGGAACGAACCATGCATCTGGAGGAGAAGCATTTACGCGATGCAAACAGCCAGCCACAATCGCGCCACCCGTCACCACCCGAGATCCCCATGCTATTTGCGAGCTCGTTCGCGCACGAAGCTGACCCGTGGCTGGTCGGTCTGCCGGATGCATCTTACCCCGACACCTTTGACGCGGATAACCTAGATTTGCTCGGCGCTGCCACCGGAAACAAGCCGTCGCACGGCAGCCTCGACGCGTCCCATGTGCCGGTGACTTCCTCGGGCTCAACAGCGTCGACGACTGGCAGCGTGGACATAGCAAGCCTGGGCGACCTCGCCGGGCATCTCCCTATCGACCCAACCCTGTTCTTCGATCCGGCCGAGGGGTCGACGGCGCACTCTTTTAGCGCCGCCCCCTCTATTGCCTCCTCGCTCGACGATCACGGCGCGCCCGCGGCGGTATCAACTCCCTATCTCGGCGCATCCATGGACGCACCGTCGACTGAGCTCTGGAGCGGCAGCACCTCCTCGCACCCGCCACCGGGCATCGCCCTCGAACCACCCACCCCGATGGACGACAACCCCTTTAGCATGTCTCTACCACCTCACCATCCGCAACCGCACTCGCAGCCCCAGTCCCGCGCCCACTCGCGCCAACCGTCCGGCTCCGGGGGCTCGCCGTCTCTGGCATCCGACGGCTCGCCGCCTCTGTACCCGATGGAGGGAAGCCCGATGTTGGGCTCTGCTGCCATGCCCGGCTTTCAGCAGCAGCGCTACCCGGGCTTTGGCGTGGGTCACTTGAGCCCGGCGACGGGCAAGCGCAGCGCCGACGCGCCGTTCGACGTACCGGAGCGGTTTCGCGTGCACGAGTCCATCATCGGCCCGGACAGGGAGGACGGCACCAGCTGGGTCATGATGTTTCGCAAGCTGGGCGGGTTGGACGCCGAATGGGATGTCCTGACCGAGTATGTGGCTGTTGCGTAGGGGTGGGGGTG